>VSDK01013682.1:87171-121398 GCA_009767595.1 Symbiodinium kawagutii
CATCACCATCACCATCACCATCACCATCAGCATCATCATCATCATCATCATCATCATCATCATCATCATCATCATCATCATCATCATCATCATCATCAATCACATTATTAACGCCATACTGAGAATCCTTAGGCATCATTGGCCATCTCTGATTTCGGATTTTCTTGTCGGGTTGAAGTTAACGACAATAGATTGATGTTCAGCGACAATGTCGTACAAGCATTGGCAGTTAGATCAGTTAGATGTGGTTTCCCAGGTAGACTGGTTTGCGGATCCAGACATGCGGCTGTGGCAACTCGGCTTAATCTTGGGAGCATGAAGGGTTGGGATCAGAGAGGGTTGGCCTCGCATGTTAACTCTGCCTGCGGGTTTCAACGCGCCCAGGAATTTATTCGACCTCTTTCTGGTTGTCATGTCCTTGATCGACTTCATGGTCTTCCGTGCCCTAGCTTTCGAACTGGTTGAGGGAAACTGGTTGAGGGTCCCTGCATGCGTCTCAACCAAGGGCTGAACTGTTGAACCCGTGGTCACTTGGTGCTATTTGTTGATCATCATGACCTATTGAAAAAAGCAGCCGGGCCAGCATGACTATCAAAAATCGAGCCACGATATAGGAAGAGGAACCGCCAGTATTCGCCGTAGTCGACCATCATTTGGCACGAGCCATCATGAACCAACCATTATTCACCGTCAGCCATCATCACCTACTAGCAACCACCATGAACAGGAACAGGATATTTAATTAACCATGAATGAACCCATCATTCTCAAGAGAACCCATCATGAACCATTCATCAACCACTACATCTCGCTCAGGAGTCTTCCAGAACGGAGCCAGTTTCACCGCTGTGAAGCTCTTGAAGACCCTGCGTATCATGCGTGCCTTGCCATTCCGAAGGGATGCCTATATAGTGATGACCAATGGGTGCTCATGATTGTTGATAGGGGTGAATGGTAAAGTTGTTGCTGACAATAGTTGATAGTGATTCGAAGCAGTTGTCAGCCAACAAATAAGTTGTTTATATACGGCTTGATGCCGGCGAATAGTTCGTGATGATTAAAAACTATTCATCGGCTTGTAAATATATCCAAGATGCAAACATGCTTTACAACGGTGCTCAACCTTTCCCACTATCGTGAATCAACCACTGTCCGGTCATTGCAGGTCAAATCAACGGTTGATAATAGTTCTTGACAAAGGTAGCATGAATAGTTAATGAATCGTTGACAATGGTGACTGCAGGTTAGGCATGGTTGATAAGCCTCTGGCAATCTGACGCTGGAAAATCCAGCATCTCTGAGATGACTTGATGGCGCTTTTGCAGCTTACCGGGGGCAGCTCAAGGATGGGGATGGGGACCTGTGACTTGCTGCTTCTCTGCCAGTTGCGCCTGCTTCCATACCGCTGTAACCCGCAGCCCGCGATCTCACCGCAGTTCCTCAGGCGTCTTCCGAGTCTTCCGCTTCTTCCGGCAACTCACCCAGTTGGCACTGATGATCACCGCATCTCGGCTCCAAACAGCCAGCCTCGCGTCAGGGGACGGCAGGTGGGAAAGCCACGCGCAGCGACATGGTGGGACCGTCGTTGGGGCACACAGCATCCACCTATCAGGGACCTATCACCTGGCTGTGCCCAAGGATTCCATTCGCTCGTTGATTTGGGCCTTGGTCTTGCTCGCCATTATCATTTACGTCTTCGCCCGGGGGCCCTGAGATGCTGGAACTTGACGGGTCATGTCGGCATCTTTTGCGAGTCTGTTGGTTGTAGAATCTGTGTTGGCAAGCTCAGACAGTAAGCATCTTAGTGGCAGATCCACATGAATACTCCCCAGTTTGCCTGAAATAGCTGGTGATTTACCCCAAATATGACTGGTTTATTAACACGGATCTAGCTCTTGCCTTCAAACCGAAACTCCATGCTCCCTGAGGCCATTTTCTTGACTGCCAACGTCCAGAGCTCAGGGCATCTCAGGGCCAATACTGATAACAGGAAATGCATGGAAATGCGAGGTAGCACATGTAGCGACCGAGCACAAGATTGCCCATGGGTTTCCATACACGGCTCTGTTGAGATTCAGAGTTGCCAAGCGGCACCGCTACGAACTCCTGAGCGGCCAGGTTTCTGATTGGCTCTACGTGGAGTTAGGCTCCCCTGGTACAGACGCTGGGCAATCGCAGTGGGTGTGAAATCGTGCCTGTCAATTGCTTGCTTTGAGGGACTTATCCTGCCATTTTTTTGGGGGCTCTCCAGTGTATCAGAAGGGTGTCCATGACTGGTACCTCAAAATTGCCAGGTTTCCCACGAATCTGAAGAATGATCGTTTCTGGATGCTTGGTTGGTCCTTTGTTTGTCAAATGCATGTGAGACCTCGATGCAGGAATCTGGCTCATCAGGAACACAGACTAGTGCATGATAGCGATGACTTGATCATGGCTCAGATAAGAGCAAAGTCGCAGCTGTCAGTAATGGTGGCTAGTGATGGCTAGTGCCAAATGTAGGCCTGTAAGATATTGCAAATACCGTTCAAGATCAAAAACTATTGATGCCTCTGCACAATCAAGGGTTTTCTGTTGCAGCCAAGCTTTGATTGAACAAGTCTTCACCTGGCAGAGGGACATTGGCCATGGCAGAGACCTTCAGGCTTGCTCAAGACAGGTGGTCTGAAAGTCTGATTTCAGACGAAGATCTGTGTGATGCAGTGGCCCTGGTGGGATCAGAGCGTCGCCGAGTGCCATTCATTCGAGCACATTTGGCGACTTTGTCCAAGCCGTTGAGAGCTGCTTTGTACGGAGAATTCCGTGAAGCACAGCCTCCACATGAACTGGTTTTGGAAGATGTGACGCTGGAGGCCTTTGATGTTATTATCAGGAGTGCATACCATCTGGATCCCAAACTGACTCCGGTAAGAGCTTTGCATGCACTTAAAGCTGCAAAGGTTTACATGATCGAAGAGCTCGAGAAGTATTGCTGGCACTACTTGCGAGATTTGGATGACTTGGATTGCAGTCTGATTTTCCAAACCTTTACTTTGTGCTTAAAGCATTCCATTGAGCTACCTGAAGAAGTGCAGCACATCTATTGGAGCAACATTCTGGCAAAGAGTTCTCGAATTCTGGAATCACCTTTTTTTGTTCAAACCCATGGTTCAATCATAGCCAGCTTGGTCAAACTGGATGAGATCGATGTTAGTGAAGAAGCGCTCTGGGACAGCTTGGTGGCGTGGTCTTCAAATGCTGTGCAGAATCCAGAGCTTCTGGGCCCCTTCGAAGCTGCAACACCTTCCCACAGGATGAAGCACTCCAAGACTGACACCGACTCTGACTCCCATTGCTCGTTGGGTGCCAATGAGGTGGCACAACAACAAGCAATTTTGCAAATGATGTCTCCCTACATACGGTTCACGACCATGACACGGGACTTCTTTATTGACAAAGCACGGAAATTTTTAGATCGGGAAAGAAGCGAGGCTGTCATGGACTTCTTTGTCTTAGGCCGCGTGCCACCAGGACTGCCCACCACTAAGCGTGGCGGTCTGAAGGGACAAGGTGTCACGCAAGCCCAGAATTTCACTGAAACCAACACACCAGTAGGCAAGAAACTGACATTTTCAAGCTGCATACGCGTCGCTCGAGTAGAAGTGACATTTCTGAATCCTTTTCCACGATCCCCTTTTGCATTGGATGATGCCCTTTTGCCAAAATGGTCTGTTACTGCGAAAGGCTTCAAATGCCAACAAGTCGTGCCAACCTCATTTGCTGAGCTCAAAAGTGTGGTTCAGGTCAATCGCTGCTGCAATGATCTGATGATTGAGCTTCCTACGCATGCCTTGTTTGGACGACAAATCGGATCCATCAACGTGGAAGGCTTCAATATCCAAGCGCTCGCCAGCCAAGAGGTGCAGCGGCTGTCCAAAGACCTCCTCGTGACACCGAGCAGCGGTCTCCAAGATCCATGAAGGGGGCGCCAGACCCTAGTGACGTGCCAAGAAAATCCTTGCGTGGAGCTCCAGCTGATGAAGATACGCTGAAGCCGTTCAGAGTACCAAGATGTACAACGCATGGCTGTGTACACCTTACAAGTGTTGGACTCCAAAGGTTTGACTTGTTGTTGAAGCGGCTTTGGAGGATGTTCAGAATACGGTAGCGTACAATTCTTAATTATCCTTCCCTAGACCTCCACCAGTACTTGGTCAGCACCGATTGGGTCGTGGTCTCCAGCCTGCTGGTGTCCCTGAGGACTGGCCCAGCATAGCCATGCAGCATCCCGACGCAGACATCCGAGTTCTCGAATCTGCTTACGGTCACTTGGCCGCACTAAGGTCTTGAGGTTTGGGCGCTGGGACTCCTTGTGGTAGCGATCTTGCCGGCATATCGTCTGGAGACTCGTGTCAAATCCATGGTGCTGTCGTCAAAAATCAATGGGCCCCCAAACGCGGGTGATCCAGGAACTGGTTGCAGAAACGCCTGTGATTCTGAGGCTCCTTGCCACAAACAATCTACACGCTGGTGCAGGCTGTCCTGGACCTCAGCTGAGTCATGCACTTGTTTCTGGGGAACAAGCAAGGAGTTGAGGAATCAACTAAGAAATATTGGGGAAGATCTGATAATGTATCCATCCATGCACGCATGCATACATCCATACATCCATACATCCACACATCCATCCATCCATCCATCCATCCATACATCCATTCATGCATCACCCCACCCATCCATCCATCCGTCCATCTATCCATCCATCCATCCATGCATGCATCCACCCACCCACCCATCCAACCCTCCGTCCGTCCGTCCGTCCGTCCATCCATCCATCCATCCAGCCATCCATCCATCCATCCATCCATCCATCCATCCATCCGAACGTACATACGTACATACGTACATACGTACATGCATACATACGTGCATACGTACATACGTACATACGTACATACGTACATACGTACATGCGTACATACGTACATGCGTACATGCGTACATGCGTACATGCGTACATTTACATGCATCCATGGGTACTGTACTCTCTCTCATACGTGCACATGTACGTACGTACATACCTGCAATTACATACATACATGCGCACATACGTACATAGGTACATTCGCACATGCGCACATGTGTACATACGAACATGCGTACATACGTATAGACGTATATACATACATAGAGAGAGAGATACATAAATATGATAGATAAATAGATAAACAGACAGATAGACTCATAGACAGATAGATAAGACAGATGGAAAGGAAGAAAGAAAGAAAGATAGATACATACATACATGCATGCCAATATGGCACCTACATTTGTACCTCCACACAAATGCATGTATGCATGTATGGCCATGTCATGTCACATGTCTTGTAACATGTAATCGAAGGAAGTTTAGAAGTCTAACTTCCGACAATATGGACAACTCAGCTAGGGCAGATCACCAGAGCACATGTGCGAAAGAAGAGATGTGTGAAAGAAGAGATGTGAGCAGATGTGTGAAAGAAGAGATGTGTGAAAGATGAGAATGCGAGCGCGCCCAAATGTTAGGAAAGTCGCGCAATGCTGTGTTTTGCAAGGTTTTGTGCCTCAGGAGGGTCCAGAAGGGTACCTCGCTAAAGCGGCGGGTGCGGACCACTGTGGCGGAAGGTGTGTGCCAAAATCGTTAAAAAACCTAGGCACGAAGCACATTTGGAAGTCAAAATCGTAAAAACATGTCAGCGTCGGAGCACTTTTGGGAGATGCAACTTGCAAAATCGTTAAAAAACCCCGGCGCGAAGCACATTTGGAAGTCAAAATCGTAAAAACATGTCACGTTCGGAGCACTTTTGGAAGTTGCAACTCGCAAAATCGTGAAAAAACCTAGGCGCGAAGCACATTTGCAAGTCAAAATCGTAAAAACACTACATGCTCGGAGCACTTTTGATGCCTCATGATTCTCAAAACTGGCACGCTGCCTGCGCGCGAAGCAAATTTTTAAGATAAAATCTCGTACCAAAATAAAAACTGCAATTTTACCAGCGTTTCGGGCCACTTTTCGGAGATGTCATATGATCATGAAAATTGGCACGCCGCCTGCGCGCGAAGCACATTCTCACGTCCGAAGTCGCAAAAACTCGTGGTTTTTAACAAGTTTTGAAAGTTGCAGGTCCGAAAAAGTGCACGCGGCCAGGGCGAGAAGCACATTTTGAAGCAAATGTGTCAAAACACAGCACGTTTTGACACTTTTTGAACACAGGAGACAAAAGTAGGAAAACACTTGCGTTTCGCGTCACTTTTCGTGATTTATGTGGCCAAAATGTGCACAACGCTTGCGCGCCAAGCACATTTGCAGGTCAAAAGTAGCAAAACACTTGATGATCGGAACACCTTTGCAAGGTCCAATTATCAAAAGTGGCCAAACACCTAGATGCAAAACACTTCATGATCGAAGCACATTTGGAAGGTAAATGAATAGATAGACGAAAGATGGCTAGACAAAGAGGTAGCCAGATAGATCGACAAGTCGATAGTCAGATCGATGGGTGGCTAGATGGATAGTCAGATACATAGATGCATCGATGGATGAATAGATGGATCGCTAAATGGATAGATAGATAGATAGAATAGCTAGAATAGATAGATGGAATTGACAGACAATTGGATAGCCAGATTCAGATGGCTAGATGGGTCGATAGATAGACAGATAGGTAGACGAAACGAGAGTCAGATAGAAAAGTAGATAGATAGTCAGGTAGATAGACAGAAAGATAGACAGATGGACACATAGATGATCAGACAAATAATTCGGTAGATAGATAGACAGATAGGCAGATAGATAAATAGATAGATGGACAGGTAGATAGATAGATACATCGACAGAAAGATGACGAGATAGATAGTGAGGTAGATAGAAAGACAAGTACATAGGCAGATAGATAAACGAATAGATCATCAGATAGATAGATAGATAGACAGTCAGACAGACAGAAAGAAAACTGATCCACTGACAGAAAGATAGCTAGACAGATAGGCTGCCAGTCAAGTGGCCAGATCGATGCTCACATTGGTAGGAAGTCAGACCCAAGTGATGTTCAGTTCTCGGATCCCTCGGGAAATCAAACGTCGCAACCACAACTGCACACTCCTATAGTGCTCCTATCTTGGAAACTTCCGCCACCGCCTTGTGCGGTACTACTTGTATGTCTTGTAACATGTAAGGTAGTGCAACGTAACGTAGCGTAACGTAACGTAATGTAATGTACTGTAATGTAATGTAGGGTAACGTAATGCAATACAACGCAATGAAATGCAATGCACTGTATGTAATGGTATGGAATGTAATGCAATGTAATGTAATGTAGTGTAGTGTAGGTAAGGTAGGAAGGTATGTAGGCATCTAGGTATGTATGTAGAGGTAGGTATGTATGGTATGGCGTGGTAGTATGGTATTGTAATGCAAATGTCATGTCATGTTATGTAATGTTATGTAAGGTAATGTAATGTTATGTAATGTGCTATGTAATGTTACCTAGGGTTTTGTATGCATGCATGCACGTTTGCGCCATGATGTAGCAATCAAAGCACATGCAGATATTTTTTGGTAGATAGATAGGTGCACACATAAAAAACAGATGAATACATAGATATGCAATGTGAATAAATAAATGACTTTGTATTGTAATGATATATGTATATATATATATATATGTAAAAATATTTATTTATGTTACAGGCATTTATTTGCCCCAAGTGTCTGCTGTGCAGGTCATACTAGCTGATTCATTGTAATCAGAACCTATGACGAACATACCCGGGGACCAACCACTAAGCAGAGGATTGCGTTTGCTTGGTAGCCAATCTCATGTGGTAAGGTTTGACCACTTCCACAATAGCCGGACCTCGAAGATTCTAGTCCACCACTGCCTCCGTGACTGCCAGCACCCGCCATACTTTGTGGCAAACGTTGCACGTTGCAACTTATGTCTCTCATGTGGGTCAATAATGTCTGAAACTGGTTATTTCTGGTTGGTACTGTGGCAAAATGAGCATTTGGTTGATAGTGGTTATTAGCGGTTAAAATCCAACAACCCAACTAGAGGTTTTTTTTGTTGTGTGCAACTGCGGTGGGTAACAGCTTGTATCACCAAGGTGCTGGGTGGCAGGAGTTGGCATGAGGTTTGCACTCCTCTCTTCAAGGCGCCCTGCTGGGGTTGGAGGTATCCCACAAGAAGCAATAGGCAGTTCAGAGAAAGACAGGAGGGAAAGAAGGGATGGCGACAGCATGAAGAGTCAAGGCTGGTAAGCGTTCCCTGACGACACTTTCTTCGAGACTCTTTCAAACACGGAACGCGTTGTTTGGCAATCCGGGTCCCTGCCTTTTCCTTATCTATCATAAGGCTCTAGCACATGGCAGCAGATCACGCATTCTGTCACAGGACTACGCATCAGCTCACAAAAGACGATCTTACCACATGATGTCGCACCCGAGTAGCGGCAGAGGAAGACTTTCCAACGTAGCCTCGAACCAGCTCTGGTGTGACACATGATCCTTAAACCAGCAGTAGTTTTGCCATGGTGGTGATTTGCCACTATTAGCCATCATTCGCCACCATTCGCCTGCTTTGTGGGCATGGTAAACCACTTAATGGTCAAAAACGATATACCGTCAACCATCAACTAGAGGCTGGTTACAGAAGCTTCTGAACCATAAACCGATCATTCACTATCGTTCACCATCATTAATTAACCATCATTAATTAGCCATCACTCACCAGCATTAACCATCATTCACCAGCATTAACCATCATTCACCATCATTAACCAGCCTCTTAACCATTAAGCGACTTCTTAACCATTAAGCGACTTCTTAACCACTGTTCATCCTGGACAAAAATCTGCCCTGCAGGTTGGATGGCTGCCGGTGGTGCATGGCACTCAGCTGTGTCAGGGTTTGATGTGTGCATTTTGGAGCTAAGGGCCAGGGGTTGGATCAATTTGGGGGTGTCTCAGAATGGGCGACCCAGAAAAATGGTGGGTTTATTCATAGAAATGATTGATCGTGGATGATTTGGGGGTACCTTTATGAGTTGAGAAACCACCATTTTCAGCAAGATGTTGAATGATGCATGGTTTTCCTCACTAAAAACCTGATATCACATGGTCAAGAAGTGCAATGTCACCAGTGATTTGAGCCTTCTCGTTGGCTGAGAGCAGTTACATTGCCGCGGCTGTCATGGCTTTGTTTCTAAGGTTGCTCTTTCTGTATGTGTCATTCGTGTTACTAGCAGTTCTCAACGCCAGGACCCCAGCCCAACCCCGGTGGGAAATTAAGGTGAACTGCGACCCCAAGCCTCAAAAACTGTGGTGTCAATGAGGGAACTAGAGCTGCAAAGAGATGATTGTCATCTATGACGATGATGATGATGGTGATGATGATGATGATGATGGTGATGATGATGATGGTGATGATGATGATGATGATGATGATGATGATGATGGACAACCCAATGCCATGCGAAACGACAAAAAGGAATCAAATTGTTTATTGCTTATGTAGAGCTGGCTCTCCTGCGACAGAGCTCGATCTTGTTCGGAAATCAGCGCCGCTGCGCAGCAACAATTCCTGACACGTTTGAGCCGTAGGTTAGGTATGCATTCTGCAGATTTTGCAATGTGTTAATGCGCAGATTTCTGATCTCTTTGGCTTGGTTGACAAACAGCAGCTGAATACGACCGCTGGTTGGTTGTTTCCTGGTATGCACCAGGAATTATTCTGATCCCCTTGATGATGTTGTTATGAATACGGCTGATGACAAAAAGCAGCAGCAACAACCTGATCAGAAATAGTGACCGTGACAATGATAACGATCAGCATGGTAACAAGCAGCGACAGCGACGTCTGCCTTCAACGTTCCATGCCACCAAAGTGCGGAAGGAACCGCCTCGACATCCTACCAGTATCCAAACATGGGCTCCCGAACCACTTGGGCCGCTACACCTTTTCAATTTTTTTCGCTGCAGGTTGTTACGGGGGTGTTCGTGGACAATGCCTTCCGTGCTGCGGAGAAGCAGAGGAGTTTGGCCACTGGGTCAGAGCCAATGGCGGTGCCAAACCGTCTACTAAATTGTGTTTTGGGCCGAGCAAAATCGCCAATTTCGACAGTAATTATTCATTTTCCACCAGTGTTTATGGGCATAGCATGGCCGCATTGGACACAAAAAATCATCGACAGACAAGATGAACAGTAGCCGCTATTGTTTATCTCTGGGGGATGTGAGTGCTACTGGTGCATCGTCTTGAGCAAGTACGATCAACAGAGAGGGTTTCCCCTGCGGACGCTGCTGTGTTGCCAAGGCAATACAGAAAGAGATGGACAAGTTGCCTTGCTGCAGTGATATCTGCACGGTCACCACGGTCACCTCGGTCACTTTTGCCATCATCCCATGAAGATCTTTAGCACTGTCCTTGCTGTCGCCGCCCTCTTCATGATGCTCATTTTATCGATGATTATGATGATGATGATGATGATGATGATGATGATGACGACCATCTTCTCGCAGTCCTCATCGCTAGTGTCTAGGTTGTCGAAATAATTTCTTTGTTTGTTGTCACTTTCCGCATCACAATTTTGTGCTTTTGAGAGTACACATCTACCGAATGGTGAGGCATATCAGCCTCAGAACTGAGATGTCCAGAAGGGAGAAATGACAAGTTATGTTTATTTATATGTGGGCGGTGCCCTGACCACTTTTGGTTCAGATGTTTTTTGTCGGCCATCCATTTCAGGAAAGAACAATGGGTGCAGGAGATCAAGGACTTTTTTTCGGCCATGGACCAGGACAGCTGAGATTACCATGGCTACCCCAGCTGTGCAGTTTCACCTTGCTTTCAATGATTGTTGACGGTGCAGGCCCGTTCGCATGGCATGGAAAGCCCTTGCATCAAAATTTACGATCAACTTCTGGTAGTTTGGCCCCCCTTGCAATGATCATCATGGGGCTCCACTCGTTAGCCCTCTGAGCCTTTTCAACCATGGATGTTTCACTGCCCACACATCCACCCGGTGGACATTCGTTTGAATGTCCAGTCGGGGATCAGGACGGCTCCGGAGAAGTTACACCCGAAGAACTTGGCGCTTGAACCTCAGGATGAGTTCTGGTGCAGCGATAGCTGCATGATTGGGTCCCGACAAAGATGACCGCTGGCAACTCTTGTAAGGTCATGTTGGATGACCCAGCCTTGTCAGCATATTTCCGCGTCCTGGGCTTTGACATTGACGATGCCGCTCGTCAATACAATCAAGGAGGTACCAGGTTGGCTCACGCAACTGCCGACATGTTGAACCTCTGGGCTGCAGCTGCGCAAGGGATGCAATACCCTGAGGCTTTTTTTTTTTTTTTGCATCCTATTGAACTCCAGCATTTGGCTCAATACAGGGTGATGCAGCTTCAGAACGGACAATGTCCCGCAAGCCAAATGCGCAACACTGCAAGCCTCTAGGTTTGCCCAGAGAGAAAGCACTAGTTTCACATGGCATGACTGTCAGCATTCAACCATCATAAGCCGTTGATAATGCTCAGAGTAAATCTTTTTTGAGCTGAGCAAGACTCATAGATTGCTCAAAGGCTCCAAAGGTTGCTGATTTTGCAATGGCCAAGGTGCACCTGACCCGGGGCGCAAGTGATATTTTTGCATCCGTGGTTTATGACCAAAAGGCCAAGGACACCTTGGTGGGTTGTCATATCATTCCATTCCTGTACTTCAAGGAAGCCTTGGATGTGGAACATGTGAGGCAGACTCTCTTCGAGAAATTGATGCCCATTGCACGCTTCCGCAGCAAGGTTGAAAGCGTCCCAGGCTTCTTGAGGATCCTTGGGCGCCGTTCTGCTTATGTGGAATTGGATGATGATACCATGAAGGCATCCTTTGGAGAGTTGGTCAGCGCACCGGTGGGATTGAAGACTGAAAGCGATTTGGATCACTTCGTGTCTGGCTTGTACTCGGAAGCCTGGAATCCGATGTTGCCACTCTGGAGGGCCTATGTCATCAATGACCTGCAGGATGGAAGGAGCCTCTTGCTCATGAAAATTGACCATGCTATGGCTGATGGGGTTGGCTTGTTGGAGGTCTTGTTTCACATCATCGACCCCACTGAAACAACGGGTGCGAAATTGAAATCTGGTGCCCAGCCAGGGCAGGGTCGTGCCATAGAGAGGAGCTGTGGTGACGGCTTCTTGTTGCACCTCAAGGGCTGGTGGCGCGCCATCTTCAGGCCGTTCCTGGGGGAGCTGTTGCCCGGTGACCCCCAGAACCGCTTGAAGTTTCGGGACGCCACGGTGGCAGGGAAGACCAAGACGGTGGCGACCACGGATGGAATCGACCTGGAGGAAGGGGTTGGGTGGTTGCAGGGGCTGTTGATTGATGTTTGTTGGAAATATGGTTCTGGAGATGCAATGACTATGTGCACATGGTATATCTAGATAGATAGACAGATAGATAGATAGATAGATAGATAGATAGGTGATAAATTTAAGACTAACATTAAATAATACACTGACTACTGTGTATAGATTCATTTGTTTTACATGTTGGAGTTCGTCCTCTTCGACCGTCCAGGAGATCAAGGCGATCAAGTTCAAGATCCCGGGGGCCACCGTGAACGATGTCTTGATGACATTGATGTGCCTCACCCTGAGGAGATACTTCATGAGGTACGAACCCTCGACTCTGACGCAGGCAGTAAGTGCTACCATCCCAGTCAGCATGCGAAGAGATGAGGAGGAGGACATTTTCGATCCGAAAGTCTTTGGAAACAACTTCTCCATGGCACAGCTCTATTTTCCTCTGGAGGTGGATGACCCCATGGAAGCCTTTCGCCGAGTGAAGGCGCAAATCGATGTCATCAAGGTCTCCCCTGAGCCTGGTGTACGGCAGGGACAGGTGAAGTGCTTAACGGCATGTGCTGTTCCTCAAAGCTTCTCAGCCTCGTTGCTGATGGGCCAATTCGGTCGAGTCACGGCCACTTTGTCCAATGTCATTGGGCCCCTGGAAGAGGTGAACTTCATGGGCCAGGCGGTGGATGACTTGTCCTTCTATGCCATGGTGCCCTTGGGCCTCTATCTGGGTGTGGTGCAGTACAAGGGTCGCATCAAGGTGGGGTGACCCACTTTGCTTGTTGCGGTAGTGCCAGGAGACTGGAAATCCGCTGAACCTGTTGGGAGCCGTAATCATCGATGATGTCAGGACCGCTTCAGTAAGCAATCATTGGTCATTTGTTCAGTCCTCAATTCTGCGTTTCTTCACCGGTCTTGTCGCCGGGAACGAAGTTGCAGGGGGGCAGAGTAGCCTTCAAGGACAGAATCTTGGAGCTTGAGATATTTGAGGTTTCGATGTTTCAAGGTTAGCATCCAATGCTTTCAAGTTCAGATGCATGTTCCAAAGGTTGCAACGTGGGTTCCAGATGGTTCCAGCAGTTGTGGGAATCCGTTTCCGGGAAATTGCAGGGTTTCACTGCGTTGAACATGCCAGTTCCACCAACCGCTTCAGAGATCTTTGGAGTTGCATGTGACGTGATTTGAGGAGTTAGGATGTTTCCAGGTTGCAGTGTTCCGGAGGCTGCTTGGGTTTGAGAAAGTCCGACGTTGCCAAACAAAATGGCGCTTTCTTTGAAGCCGCCTTGAGAAATGAAATCACGAGACCGGTCTTCTACTGGGTTGTGCAGGCCCTCTGGCCGGTTCCAGGGCTCCAAGGTTTAATCAGGTTTCTGTAGTCTGTCGGGTTCTCGAGTTCCGCGTTCTTAAGCCATGATTCTTTTGCATTTCATACTTCTTTTTGTGGTCATTGTGCAATTGTAGCCGTTTGGGATCTTGTGTGGGTTCTTGCTTCGGTTGATAATTGATAAAGGGATGATCGATACTGAAGGTGCCCATGGGGTCCAGGTGGGAATTTGCTGCGACGGCGAATTGGAGCCGGAACCCAAGCGCTTGGTTCAGTGTTGGGATGAAGGCCTCCATAGCCTCAAGATTGCAGCGGCGGAGAGCAAGCTGAGAGGGGCAGACTGATTTTGGATCCAAGACTTTTCGGTGTCAAGGGGTTCCCGAAAGGGGCCTTGGTGCTGCCGGCCACCATTTTACTGTAAAGTGTGAGTTTTAAAGTGGCCCTGTCCTGAAGCTGCGCCATTGTCGGCACATGCGTCGCCATGGCACATGCGTGATAAAAAATCGTTGCAGCCTGGTGATCCTGTGCGCCTGCGTCCTTTGATCGTTGCAGTGCTCCCCCGAGGCCAGACGCTTCATTCAACTTCTGGACGTCGACTCTAGTGGAAGCATCAGTGGCCCCTGCAAGTTTCTGATGAATTTTTTCGTCCCATTTCGCCCTGGGGCTCCAAGAAACGGGCAGCAGGATGGCGAGGTAGATGAGGATTTGAGCTCCGAGGTTAGCAGTGTACACAATAGTTGGTGGATAGCCATTATCTTGACCATTGTTAAACATCAATAGTTTTTTACTAGACCACCATTAATTCTCGTTACTTTCTATATGTTTAATTGAGAATTGTCATAGCTGACCGCTAGTTGACCATTATTAAGCATCATTAATTGCCAGCCATTATCAAGAGTGGTTCCGAATTGATCATCCGCCAGCATCAAGCCATTGCTCACCAGTAGTTAACCATTAATCATCAGCCATAGTTTACTAGCCATGATCAATCATCACGATCATCAACCATTGATTTGCAAATCATTGCCGAATCATTATCCATCACTAGTCAACCATTATTATCTAGGTAGATAGTCTTTCTCAATCATTATCATCTATTAACCACTTACTAACCGCTCTTAACCACCATGATCATCAGCCATGTCTCCCCATCCATGCCAGGCATCGATGAGTTCCTCCGTGGCGGCTTACGTTATCGTGGCCTGGCCACGGGGGTCGACATGCACGCCTGTCTCCGAGTGGCGCCTCGGTATGCCGCACGGGTGATGCCTATGCTTGGATGATCATCCCACGGCTGGTATCTGGTTAGTAACCATGGTTAGTGACTACCATAAGGATTAGAAACCATAGTTAGAACGGTTAGAACTAGTAACCCTGGTTAGTAACAATAAGTAACTGGTCAGTAACCGGTTAGAAAACCATGGTTAGAAAACCGTGGTTAGAAAACCGTGGTTAGAAAACCATGGTTAGAAAACCATGGTTAGAAAACCGTGATTAGAAACTTAGAAACTGGTTAGTGATCATGGTCAGTGACTACCATAAGGGGTCCATATCATTAATAAGCAGGTTACTTACCATGAGTGCAGCATTCGACTCAAAGGCTGGGTGTGCCATGGGCAGATGGTGAGGGATCAACGACAAGCACAGTACAGTAACCACAACAACAACGACAGCAACAGAAACAGAAACAAACATCAGCCAACACCATCAACAGGAACGCCACCAGTTTCCAGCAACAGGAACAACATCATGCATGGCAACACTGCACAAAAGGATGGACTATGAGCGGCCAAGTAGTGGATTTCTGCAAAAGTCTAGGGGAGCCAAGGCAGGCATAGCTGGGCACTGAGAGGTTTAGCTTCTACATGTCCATACCTATGAAGGTATCGCCTGTATCTATTGATATCTGGAAAGGTGAGTGGTGCTACAGGTGCTGCAACACGTTCCCTCACTCTTTTTGCAGGGACTTGGGTCCCTGCTCAACTTGTATGAAGTACGCACGTCACACACACACACATGTGTAGATATCATTCAGCTCAGCTGTCACAAGCCTTCTCCAACTCCAACGGCTCAGGTGCAACGAACCGAGAAGGCCATTCACGACCTGGGCCACGTGGTGAAGGGAAGCGGGGCGAGCCGTTGGGGACCCAAGAGCAGGTCGTAGGTGGCACCGCTCCTGAAGGTGTTTTGACTGACGAAGTCACTGAAGTCACCAGGTCATTGATGGTTTGAGGTTTTGATGTTTGTATTTTGTATGATTCTGAGGGTTTTGAGGTTTAATCATGTCTCGTTTCTCCCGCGATTCTTAGGGTTTTGACTTTTAATCATGTCTCAAATGTCCTAGGTGCTCAAGGGTTTCTTCTATCAACAGGGTGCAAGCTTGCAGCTGACTGGGAAAATTTGACTACGTCAAGCTGTGATCAGAAGCTGGCGGCTGGACGATTCTGCCAGCCGGGATGGCTTTCATGATATCAATGCACAGGTGGAACACTCAGCTGCTCAAATGCGGCTCCCTTGAGTAAGTAGGTTTGAACAGGTACTGCTGAGACTCAGAACCCCGTTATACTGTACTGCAGGAAGCCAAGTTGAAAGCTGTTTCCCTATGAAGACCCCCTCCAGATGTGAGGTTCGACAGAAACATCAGCTTGGGAACCCGAACTTGCAACCTGTCCAGCCTCCCCCAGTCCTGTTGCAACGCTGCCATGGATCATGATGAGCTGGATCCTGCGGATGCTGATGCTCTGGATGACCGCACCACCGCAGCAGCAGCTACCAGCAGCGGTGCAGTGGTGGATTTGCCCACCACTCGCGGGCGCTTGAGATTGAGATCTGCTGTGCCAGTAGCAGAAGGCTATGAAGGCACAGCTGTGAGTCGCAATGATTACTTTGAGACCAAAGATGATGAAGCTGACGATGAGAAGTACCAGCTCTTAGAGCAGCAACTGGACGACCAGCTGGACGTGCAGATGGCATCTGGCCTTAGCATTTCAGGTGATGTCGAGGAGGAGTACAACAAACTGATGCGTGAAACGCAGCAGGAGTTGTCGGTGATGCGCCAACCATCAGCTGAAGATGTGGCTCAAAAGCAGGCAGATGCCCAGCATTTGAAGCAGCAGATCGGGATGTGGGCTGCCCTAGTGGAAACGCGGATCCACCTGGAGGCCGGTCCATCCAGGGAGCAATGTGAGAGCGTGATGGTGTCAAAATCAATAGATTTCCACATCGACATGAGAGATCACTCAGAGGGGCACTGTTTGATTCTGAGATGTCCTGCTGGGGATTTCAAGCTTTGGTTTCCCGAAATCTTCGTCCGTGGACCTGAGGCCCCGCTGTCAGTTGGACATCGGCTTCCTTCGGGTTTGGTGGCAGGGCTTTTCCATCAAGATGCACAAGTAGCTGAGCACAGCAAGACTGCCGCCCGTGAGGCCACCCTGGGGCACGGCGGTTGGGGAGGTCGGTTTGAACAGTTGATATGGCACTCTTCATCAGGGCACTGTACCGGGGAACATGTGCTGAAGCTAGCATGCTTTGCAAGCTCTCCAGCCATTCGAGCCCATCCGGCATTGTGATTATTTTGGGAATCGAGATACACAGAGGCAACGCCTCCCATCTTTCTGACACAAATTCAGGCACCTGATGTTTGGGCTTCATCAGGTGTACATGTGGTCATGCGTGGTCTAGATGCACGGGGTAAATATCACTATATAAGTGGCCCGCAATGGTGCTGGTGTTCTCTCCAGGAATCAGCAGTATGTTCAAGGTTGCACCTTTTCTTCCCGCTGGGGCGTGGTCTGAATTCCCGTCACATGAGGTCGGTACCTTGACGAAGTAGAACCCTTCACCAACTTCAACCCTTCACGAACTTGCCTGAACAAAGCCTGGTGGCACAAGATGGCCCAAGTCTTGATGTAGTTCACTGATTTCACGTCAAAAAATCAATTTCAAGAGCTTCCAATCGTTTCCAGAGCCTGTCAAGTGGCCCCCTGCAGGTGGAAGAGGTGCTGGCGAATTTGATGTCGCTCCAGCAGCACCTGGCGCAGGGTAGATTCCAACTACCTTCCGAGGAGGCCACCAACAAGGCGCTGGGGGAGATCTCAGCGTTGATCAATAGGGACCCATTGATTCTTATTCATTTCTATATCAAACATGGTCAGCGCATTCGCGAGATTGGAATAGATTTGATATATCATGGCAAATGTCTTACCAAGATTCACTATGACTTTGCTGTTCCAGTGTCACTATGAAGTCGAAATCACTAGAAATGGGGTTTATCTCAGTTCCTGGGGACTTGACTGGGCACCTGCCTCGCTTCCCAGATTGGAAGACCTGGGCCCAGGTGGTCTCAGAGCCTGAGAGCTGGAAGATGTTGGATGGGCGCTTGCAATCAGCGCTCGACTGGGCCCTGGTGGTTGCAGATGACTGGAAGGCCTGCGGCAGGGCTGAGCGGGGCTGAGCGGGGGTGGGCTGCAGGGCTTCTGCTGGAGTTTCAGTGATTTCATGTTTGCTGAAGATGGAGGTTTGAGTAACTCGGAGACACTAGGGGGCATGCTTGTTGCTGTGCTTAGGCGTTGGTGAAGAGCTCACAATGCGTATGCACAGTGGATAGTTGTTTTTCGTGCGCGTGGTTGTGGTGTCAGGTCCGTTTGTTTGACTTTACCCGTGTCGGTACATTGCTCGCGCTAGAATAATCACGCCAACAGCACCGCCAAGGCGGCGGAGGCTTTCGAAATAAGACACCTGTAACAGAGAGGCAGAAAGGTGGCCGCGATGCATGGATGACAGAGTCTTCCACTGAAAGAGCGACAAGTGGATTGAATCTGTTTGTTTGTTTGTTTGTTGGTTGGTTGGTTCGTTCGTTCGTTTGTTTGTTTGTTTGTTTGTTTGTTTGTTTTTTTTTGTTTTCTTGTTCGCTTCTCTATGGGTCCGTTCAACTGTCTTTTTTCTGACTTGCCGGCTGCCGACCTATCGATCTACATTCCAGCTATCATACGATTATGTATCAGTGGATCTGTTTGCCTTCTAACTAGGTACCTACCTATCTATTGTCTATCTAACTTTATCTATCTGCTATCTGTTTGTCAATCTGCCTAGCCGCATACCTGCCCAACTCTCGAACTGACCATCTCTGTATTGTCCATCAATCTATCTAGTCAGTTGCCCCATCTGCCTATCAAACTGTTTGACCATCCAACAATGCCATTGCAGTATGTATCTGTCTGTATCTTGTCTACCTATCAGCTTATTTGTTTATTTGTTCATCGATCTGTCTGTTTACCTGTTTTTATGCCTATCTCTCTATATCTTTGTATCGCTCTATCTCTGTCTCTCTCTGTGTCTGTCTGTCTCTCTCCCTCTCTCCCTCTGTCCCTCTATTCGTATCTATTTCTATCTATCTCTATCTGACCATGTGGATCTCCATCGGCCTTTTCTGTATTGGAATAGTAAAACATCAAAATACGTTGGGAGACCCTCAACTTTATTTCTTAAAATCATTTTGACTTCCAAATTCGCTTCCCGCCATCACACCGTGCACTTTTTCGACATCTTAACATCGAACAATTATCGTGAGGCGGTCAGTTTGTTTTTGACTTCCGAATGTGCTTTGCGCCAAGGGCAATTTGTGTGCAGCACTTTCCCCACAGACCTCTGCAGCCCCTTCACAGAACCTGTCTTCCGACCATCTCTAACAGCGAAGCTAGTGAACAACACAGCGTTTTCCGTCATTCCTATCTGTCAAGCACATGCAAGTCTCTTTTGAATTCTGCTTTTCTACATCACTTTTTCTGGACGACCTGCTGCAACTTTACACAAGCGGTATGTTCGACTTGTAAATGTTCCTGGACAATCATGAAAAATAACGCGAGAGAGAGAGAGAATGATGACAATAAATATGCAATGATGAATACAGTATGTCATTTCTCCTCGCACCGTTTGGCCTGCAGGATGTAATCACATGTGCATACATTCAAAAAGTAGGGCAAACCGTGGGAAGCCCTGGCAAAAAATACATTCAAAAAGAACAAATACACACACACTCACACAGCTACCTGGGTAGTCAACCTGTTCTAGGTTCCAGCAACCTGGGTTCAGGAACTGGGTGTCCGGACCTCGGTTTCGGAGAAATTTTCGGGGCATCTTCAGTATGGGTCGCTCTCTCCGTGGATTCCGGGAACCTCGTTTGCAGAAACCGCGGTTCGTGTTTTCGGCACTCCTGGTGTGGTTTCGGGGTTCCTGGGTCGCTCTCCTCTGGGTTCCGGAAATCCGAGTTCTGGGACGGTGCGGACATAATATGAATGTCTTTGCCTGATGAGTCCAGCAATTTTTTTCAGGGTAAACACTGAGTCATGTGAGCCCTCTGGCGATGAGAGGTCCTGTTGTAGCTTGTGCTCCAGTACGGAAAATATTATGGGGTTGTTTGCTTTAGTGGAGCTGCTCTCTCTCTCTCTCGCTCTCTCTCTCTCTCGCTCTCTCTCTCTCTCTCTCGCTCTCTCTCCCCATTCCACTTGTGCTCCCTAGTAATCTCCACCCTTTTAGGCCCCTGCGAATCACAAACTCTATGGTTATGACTCCAAACGTCTCATCTCTGATGTCAGGAGCGCACCCGGCTGGATGCACGGCGCAGCTTCAAGGTGTTGGACCAGCCCTTGCGGCTCCAGATGCAGGCACCAGCAGCCAGCACACCATGCTGGTGTGCGCAGTGCAATCATGTGATCTTGATTGAGCTTGCATATGCCTGGATGTCCTTTACTCAAGGTACGACCCAAGCCACCAAACATGACCATTTTGAGTAGGGCAAGGGGCTTACTTTCGGTCGAGTAGGAGAATTGTCAAGAACCGACTGTGCTATTGCGATCTGTTTCGTCTTTGGCAGCTGTTGAAGAGTTCCCTCACCATCATGGAACCGTGCTTGATGATGCCCAAATACTGGGCTTGGATCCCTGGAAAGCTCCAGACTTGCCCTTGTCAAAACATATTCTTGCACCTGTGGCAGCACTGGTGGTTGGCTGCAGTGCAATAACGTAAGGCCTCCCATCGACCCAGCCATGGCAGGCCTTGTCTGAGTCGGAACCTGAAAAGCTTCGAAAGCGCTGCACCCCGTCGGTGGACAAACACCAAGTCTATGGCACCAGTTGGAAAAAGCTCAAGGATGGCAAGGAGGAGAAGCTCCACGATCCAGAGGACGCCAACCAACCAGCTTTGGGTGATGGATTTGGGTCATGCCATCACTCTACTCATCTTGGCATGAGAAAAATTGAGAAACAGCGGTTGGATCGAGATTTTTGGGTGAAATCTGTTGCCAGATGACTTTGGGTAATGTTTATGGAGATTCTGGTTGCTGAAGCTTCAGAAGAAAAAGCAAATCAAATGTAAATTTGTGAATTGCTGGTTGGTGTGGTTGGTTGATGTTACTTGTTGTGCTGGTTTTGTGTCCTGTCACATGAAGAACATCATCGTCAAGTGAAGAACACCATCGGCGAGATGCAACTGTTGCTACCATCAGGACGCAGTGCTGGACATCTTTGATGACCGCGACTTCTACGTCCAGTTGTTGAAGGAGGTGCTCTCGGGTGGTGCAGGTGTCTTAAGCCAGCAGGACGAGGAGAAGCAGTTGCTGGCGGAGATCCAAGGCTGGGAAGTTGTGATTTTCCTGGGAAAGGCTGGGAGGTTTTGAACTATTCCTGGCTGTAACAGATCAGGCTCCAGACAGGGTGAAAGAAGTGAGTCGGTTGGGAGAATCTGCTCATATGGCGAATGTGAGTCTTGAGAGTCTGGTCAATTCGCCCCATGTCTTAATAAGACCACCTTGGTCTCGGCGGACTTTGTCACACACGCACCTCTCCAACGATGAGCGGCAAGGATATTGGCTCAAGACTAGATCAGATGGTTATTGCCAGGCATCGATTGTAGCAAAGGTTGTTCGATCAAATTCTGAGTCAACCTTTGGCCAATGGCAACTTTTGGGTCTCCATTGCTGGCCAAGCCGTCCATTCATTGGCAAGCATCGGCCGCGCTTGGGCGCAGTTTCCGTCCACCCCAAGGGCAGCCACGTCCAATGTCTGCACGTGCGAAGGCAAAAACAACTGTAGGACCCACATGCAGTGGGAAACACTTTCTCCAAAATTGCTTCTTTTTCTGTCTTTATCCGGCAGCTCGCAAGAAGGCTTCAGCTCGCAAAGGGCTCTCACCGTTGGCATCTCAAGAGCAGGTCGTAGATTCCCCTCAGGGGGCACATGAGATGCGCCTTGACGTGCGCAGACACATTTACAAGAAATGGCTGGAACTTGAGTCGCTCCTTGTTTGGCCAGCCCTTGCGGCGGTTCTATCCTCAGCTTTAGGCGGCACTGAGTACAACTGGATGGCGCAGGCTGTGATCCTCATGTCCTATAGCCTTCCAATGGCACAATGCATTATCAAAGTCGAAGAGTCGCCCCGGAGCTTCCGGAAGGTGTGCAGTCTTCTCACCACCGCAGCGCTTCTGCTGTGGCCAGTCATTTGTTTCTCTCCGCTGATTCTCCTTGGAGTGAAGATCCAGACTATTCTCGCTTGTGGCCCCTGGATCCGTGGCTTGATCGTAGCTTCAATCTACCTCCGGCCATCAGCTGAAACAACCTGGCCCACTCGCAGCTGGTTGATTCGTGTCTTTTGGGATATTCCTCTACTTTCGGTGACCTATGTGGTAGATGTTGTCGGGCATCGTTTCGGAATGGCCCCATTCTTTCGCGGCGGTCATCATCACGGGGAAAGAGCTACGGAATTCGCTTCTGAAATCTATGGCACGCCTTTCTACCTTGGATGTCGGCCTTTGGCACATCATGTGAAGCCGATGAAGGATCGTGGAGTTGGCCTTGTGGTGAACATGACGGAGGAGTGGCCAGGACCCAAAAGGCAGTATGAAACCCAAGGCATCGCTCAGATTCGATTCCAAACTTTGGACTCTGAGCCTCCGACACTGCAAGTGTTGGAGGAAGGTGCCAGGCAAGTTGCGTCTTGGTGCAAGGAACATCCAGAGAAGAAGGTCTACATCCATTGCAAAGGCGGCCGTTTCCGATCCGCCTGCATGTTGCTTGCATGATAGAAACGGGATGCTGCAGCAACTCCAAGGAGGCAGTGGAACGGATTGGAAAGGACAGTGGTCGACGAAGGCATTTTGGCTTCGAAAAGTCTTCAAGCCTTTCGAAGCAAACAGCAGGAGGATGCAGAACCTTCAGTGACGTCAAGTGAAGGACGTACGGAGTTTTTGAAGGACGTCATGTGAGCCAAAAAGGAATCGGCTGCTCGATGGCGCTCTGGACCGGGGAAGAATGGCAAAAGCAAGGCCTAGTCAAAAACTAGGATTCGGTGTGTAAACATATGTAAACCTGCTTATAATGTAGAAATATAGTCATCCACAAGGGGTTGTCCATACATCACGTAGCCCGAAAACCTGATGGTTTCAAGGTCGTGCCGCCGGGGACGCTCCAGGCCGCCGAGCCTCCAAGCGAAAGGCCAAGGAGGAAGTGGAACGCCGAGCTTCCAAAGGGCGCAAGATTCGCTACCGACCCATCGACAAACTGCAGAATTTCATGGCTGCACGACCCCGGGGCACTGGTGAAGGAGGGGTCACAGTGGTGGCTGGTGGGGAGAAGTGGGTTGTAAGTCGGTTGGGTTGTGAAGTTGTGAGGATGTTTGGGACCTCTTTGTTTTCATTCGCGAAGGTTGAGGTACGAGTCAAGGAATTGCTGAGTGCCATTCAAAACAGGTTTGCTGGATAGTTGAGCTGAGGTGAACTGTGGACACTCCCCTGGGTATGTGGACATGGCTGGGTCTCAGATGTCGCCCTAGGAGATGAGGCTCTGAATGGAAGCGCATGTAATGCCATGCTGAGCTCGTTGTTTGCACCCGCCAGAGCTGTGCCCTGAAAAGAAGTCGCGATGCTTGTGACACGTTGGAGGTTGTACATCTTCCAAGATGAGGCCACCAGTTGGACATGTAAACCGGCAAATCCATTCACACTCAACCTGAAGACCATTCAATATCCACAAAAAAACACGCGCTTTTTAGGCAATATTAATCAGGTCACCTCATCAGTTCCAGCGGCCCCACTGCCAGCTGACCGACCAAGGTTTGTTCCAAGCCTCCATCACCGGTCGTGGCCTTTAATCTTTCCACCGCTGTGGTTACCCCAAAATTGGTGGTGCCAAGATTCACGCGATTGACTGAACTTCTGATGGAATGCGGCGTGTCACGATTTATGGAAGTTGGAGCAGAATTAGGTCGTTGATGGTTGTCGGGTGTCACCCATTTCTGTTCCTTTCGCTGTCGTCCACCGGGAAGTTGGATGATTTCGGCCATATTTTCCAGGCCGAGAATCCCCACTTGCGAGATCATGGCGCCAAGGCATTTGAGCCCACCTGAGCTGCTAGGCACTGGTTAGGTGGCATGTCCTGCAAAGCTTTTTTTGCCGACCCATGGTCATGGCAACAGGACACCGTGACCACGCTCCCAGAGGAGCTAAAAGATTGTTGCATTGAGATGGCAAATTATTGGGTTTTGGAATGGTTTTTTTTCTCGCACATGCGCATGCATATATATATATATATTCAACAAAAGGATTCAAACATAATTTTACTTTGAACTTCAAGTCTTCTAAGAGTTTTGGAGTAGACTTCATGGTTTGTAATGGTTCGTGACCCTTACTTCATGCTTCATTAAAGCTTGGTGATGCTTAAGGTTTGTCAAGAACAGTTATTGATGGTGGATAACAATATCCGACAAAGAAGAAGAAGCCGATAACAATTGATAAATCTTAATCAGCATGGTCAATGATTCTAAGTGATGCTTCGTGATGCTTAAGGATGGTATGGGTTTCGAATGCCCAGGAAGCTTCGCAATTTCATTGGTGAACTGCACCAAGGGCTCCGGCGCGTCATCCCTTAGGGACCCGCCGTTGCACTGGTCGAGTCGCCGCGAAAAAAGGCAGCAGCTGGTCCCTGGCCCTGCCTACGGTGAGCTACACAGAGATCCGACAGTTTGTTGGCAATCAATGACGTTTGGCTATGGGTCAATATTAACCAACAATAATGATGGATGATAACCAACCATCTTATAGGGAAAACAATGGTTAATGATGGGGAACCAGGGGTACGGGGTTTTGACCCACTGCCATTTATGAAGAAACTGAAGAAACCCTCGGAAAACCCACGGGAAAACTGGGAAATCATATGAAATCACAATCTTTTGTAGAGATTTCCATTTGGACATCATCCATCATTGGCGGATCCATTGTTAGGCAGGGCCAACCCATTGAGCTGCCCTGGCAAAAGAATCAATTGCTCTGGTAGATCAGCCGAAGCTATCACTTACTTTTCGGCAGTGCCGGCAGAATGGAAATACACTGTGTTAGATTCTTTGATGATCTTCCGATTGTCATTCTTCTAACTAGTTGAATGCTGATGTGCTATTATGTTCTTCGTGCCACTCATTTGGCTGTGAGTCAAAATCCCGTACCCCCTGGTTCCCCTACTATTAGCTATTGTTTTCCTTATTGTTGGTTGGTTAATAATCACCATTATTGGTTGATTAATATTGACCCACAGCCATTTCTGTGCCAGGAAGGCAATGATAGACAACTGCCCGAGTTCACTGTGGGAATCTTCGTGTGGTGCCCGGTCGTTGCTGAGATCTGTGGTCAGGGTGCCACGGGTCTACCCACCATGGTCCAACGTTTTGCCACTGCCACGGGCAGTAGGTGGGTGGCTTGCAGCCACTACCCTAGTTTTTGCAGCATTTTTGGATATTTTTGGGGTATGATATGATTGATTTACTACATAGCCGTTGAAAATTAATCCCTCAGCAAGGACTCTAGAAGCCACCAAGGTAGATATTCTTCAGCAAGCTAGGGATCGGCCCATGTCTGGGTGTCAAATGGTGTGCCCAGACACTGCAGCTCCATCAGCTTCCCCAGGCCCCCAGTGCTTTCGCAGCGAAATGCTGCCTTTGGTACACTGCAGTTGGTCCAAGTAGGAAGCAGGGCTGTCCTTATTGGCAGCGGTAGCAGGGGCATAACAAGCGATGGTAATGTTAGATCTACAGTAGACTGATAAACCGTCATATGTGATAAAGATCACCATCTATTTAAGGCAATTGAGCTCGGTGTGGTTGGTTTTATGGACATGCCGTTAGCAAACAAGGATTCCAGAGATTGTGGCAACTAGCGACGGTGTTGATTACTTCTTACGACCAAGCTGCGAGCGACATGTGAAGCCTTGATTTTGATGGTCATGATGCCGCTGCGGCTTGCCATGACGGCTGCAATGACCATCATTGTTGATGATTGTTAACAATGATAAATTAGGGTTTTTGACGATCATTTGTACCACCGATGGAGTTTCCACACTGCTTTGGTTAGCAATATATCAGGTGAACTGGTTGCTTGCTGATCACGTATTGGTTCAGCTTCATGTTAGACCAGGCTCATCAGCACCAAGCCCCACCATCTCAGCGCACCCAGGAGAAGAAGACCTTTCAAACAGCAGCTGAGTGGTGGATTGGCCCAGCTGGACTTCCACATGGTCAACCATGCAGTGCGAGGGGCTGACCATAGCCATAGCAATGGTATGTATTACTGTGTATTCATTTGGAAAGAAAACATGTATATTTTTTTTTTGGGTGTAGCGCAGTTACGTTGAGCGTTTGTTGAGCGCTACTTCGCCGATGCCGGGGACCGTTTTGATTTTACCTCGTTGTGCCCCGTTTCTTGAGGACCTGCGGCTGCACTTAGGGTATGCCACAAATGTGGACATCCACACGCGCACGCACACACGTGTTCACCTATGAATGCATATGCTACTGTATCCATGTGTGCATGCATGCATGTATGCAGAAATGCACCCAGGCACATGTACGTACATATGTGTTCACAGTTGTGGGCAGATTAAACACACATACATACGCACACACACACATACACGCACACGGACACCCACAATACCCATGTTTTTTTTTTGGATGTAGTATCATGTCATCTTCATATGATATAGATATTTATGCATAGGCGTGTTGTGTGTAGACATGGTGTGTAGACATGTGGGCATAGACGTGTGTGTGTGTGTGCATGCGTGCGCACAAGACATGCATAAACTTATGTGTCTATATTTTCGTATTTCTATGTACATGCATAAATATATATAAACAGATTACAGGCATTAATCTTTGTAAATATATATTTACATGTATATCCTTTTGAAGAGAATATATGCATATGCGCCCGCTTACGTACATACGCAGTTGCACACACCAACTTACTTAACCCCGCACACACACACACACACGCACGTTGACATGGAGAGAGAGAGAGGTGTATTTTTGCATGTGCACACACATGTTTGTACATGAGCATGTAAAACTACATACATGCATACGTATGTAAACATTTATATCTGTATATGTATTTGCAAATGCTTGTACATATGCATGTGTATGGTTGAATGCGTAAATGTTTGACTGCATAGATGGTTGAATGCATATATGTGCACGTATTCATTTGCGCAGGTATTCATGTGGTCCTGACTGATGTATACGTTCGATGGAATCAATCAACAAATTAGAAGTGATAGGCAACTAGGTCTAGGTATCTATCCATTCGGTCGTTTCTCGGAAAATGGAGCCCCAAAAATGGTTGGTTTATTATGTTTATTACTGTGAATGATCAATGTTGGATGATTGGGATAAGACAGCACCATGTCCCAACGTCACAGTTTATGCTTAGAAGCCACCATGTCCCAACGTTGGGTTCGTATACGAAGCACCTCCGGTCCCCTCGCGTCACGGTTACGAGAGTGGGTCCCAAGAAGGTTCCACGAGAAGGACAGGAAGCAGCTGTCCAGGGCCCCAGCGTGCAGCTGCTTTGGGAAGCCTTCCGTACCTTGAGTACCCGAGAAGATGTGAGATGAATGAATGGAAGGATGGATAGATGGATGGATAGATTCGGATAGATGGACTTCATACTTCATATCTTTCTCTTCTTCATTTTCTACCATTTTCTTGTTCACTTTCTATATCACGGTGTTGTTCAACGAGAAATTTCATCATTTGTGGCTTCGGCGTTGGGACGATTTTGGCCTGGGAACTGCAATGCGCAGTTGTTGGCCAGGCCGCAAGATGTCCGGATAATCCGAGCTGATCCTGAATGTATCCGTAGGAGTTGGCTGTCGCAGCAATTGCCAGTTGGCTCAGCTGTGATTTTCCACCTTTCACCACACTAGCACTGCCTGCACTTGGTTCCCACCAAAATGTTTGAGATGGATGGTTGAGCCATTTCGTGGTCTAATGTAAATGACAGGCAAGGGAACCCCAACCAACAACAATACCTCCTGCGGGCAAATGCTTGGCACGCTGCAGCAACTCAACGATTTGGCCTCCAGCCCAAGTGCTGCAATGTCTTCCACTGCATGCGCCAGACGCCGGCAGCGCAGCGGCTGGAAAAGGCAGGGCAAAGGCAACCAAAGACCTGAGCCCTTAACTCGTGAAAGAACAGATATGGCCACTGGGACATCATGACTGGAGCTACATTTTTTTTCACCACGTGAGGCAACATGAGAGAACTGATTCTAATTAGCAGCCTGAGGGTCCCGAATCCTGAGCAGGACGGTGTGCGGGTGGAGAGGTTGCTGGAGTGCCTTGGGCTTTGCCCTGTGAGACCGGGCAGGTGGTGTCCCATCCACAGCATATGACCAAACCCCAAGGAATGAACATCAGCTGTGCAGATCCATGCTGTACATCCGGGCTTTGTCCACAAAGATCACAGTTCCCCTTCATGGTTAGCTTCTCAGTCCAAAAGGCCTCAAGTTCATCACAGTTCATATGCGAACATCTTGGCCGGACCAACTCCATCTGCAGCACTTCCGATATGCTGATCAACCAGCAGTTACTTTCTTGGATACTTATTGGTTGCTGTTAGATCGTTCGCAGACGGAGGACGCTGTGTTGGCGACTCAGAGAAGGAGAGGGATCGACTTGTCGTGGCGCATGACTTTTTATGCAGGTGGACTTCGCATCCCCAGTGCCTTTTTTTGCTTATAGGGCTTCAGGCTGCATTTGTGTAAGATCATCAGAGTTACCATCAATTACCATCAAGTTGCCATCAAGTCGCCATCGAGTTGCCATCAAGTTGCCATCGAGTTGCCATCAAGTTGCCATCAAGTTGCCATCAAGATGCATCTCCAAGAAACGGTGCTATCACGCCCCCCAACGAGGTGGTGGACGACCTACAGGAACCCAATGGAACCCAACTACCACTGGTTGAAGTGTAGGTCGGGGATTGATGATTGCTATGCCTTTCCCCACTGTCTGTAGACATGTTGTGTCATTGTTCTTGTTGATTGTTGATCGCCAATGTCTTATTAGCCAATGAATTCTAGTCGGTGTCATCCCTACACGCGCACACGCACACACTCCCGTTACACCCATCTAGAAAGCAACTTCTTGAATCAATGATCAATGCAACCTTTAGTAGTTGTTGGCTACGAACACGCATACTACAGTTGGTCCTTCATTTGGTCCTTGTACCAGAGGTTTTCACCATCCAAGCGACCCTAGGAATCCAAAGTTGGCCTCCACCTACCTCTCCAACTACCCCCGCCGCCATGGAGCTCAAGAAGCTATTGAGGTGGAGCATACGGGACGTTTCTTTGTGTCGGAAGTTCCCATTCCCTTTGCGTGACCCCTCAGCTCTGGTAGTGCAGGTATTGAAGCACTTGATCGATTGCAACTTGCAAGTGAACGCGTGGCTGGGCAGCGCGCGCGGTGCCATCTCGTTGACCCTGGAGATCAAAGACAAACAGTTGACACCGTTGAGTTGATGGTACTGGGTTGTCAGCTTAGGGGGGCATCCGTTGGTTGCTAGGGAGCACCTTAGCCATGATGGAAGCAAGGTCCAAGAGTCGCGTAGACGCACATTGGCGGAGGATAGCCATGCCTTATCCAATGAACGCCCCAAGAGAGGGCTGTGTTGATTTGGGATGCTAAATCAGAGGTAAAGGGTAAAGGGTTTTGATCCAAACTCTTGTGGGCAAAATGTTTTCGGTAGCTCATACCAAGTTCTCTCCATTTCCTTTTTTTTCCGCCACAATTGTCGTGTTGGACGGTTATCACCACTTTTTTTTTGTTTTTTCAAATTTGGCCATAAAGAACAGGGTGCTCAAGATCCCAAGTGAAACTCATTACGCCAATTGCGCACACTATCTCTGTGCATTTAGCTCTTGTAGTGTGCATTTAAATCATGTGGTCATGGTGTTCCAATCTGAAAACGGCCAAAATTACGGATGGAGTCCAAGTTCTGCTCGTATCGAACTGATGTCACGTAGGTTTAGGAATCTATGAGCATGTATGAGCACATTCTTTTATCTCCCTCTTCCGGTGAATGTTTTTTGCAAACCACATGTTTGCCTTCCGAAGGATTTCTTCCGATTCAAACTCGACATTGCTGTTTCTGTCAATGAAATGTAGTGGTCATCATGTGGTTTATTTAGTAGATGTTGACCGCAACCAGTGCCTTCGCATGTATGGCAAGATCATTTGGACAGACCAGTCAGTCCAACAGCATTCAACAGCCTTACCCATAAACTTTGACCAGCGAAAGGAATGTCTGTGGTGGTTTCTTAAAATGAAGGCACCCCAAATCATCCCGCTTATGAACCGCTTATGATTAGTCATAAGCCATCCATTTTTTGGGCCCCCATGTGTCAACCAGCTTGGTTTACAGCTTCGGCAGCTTCGGGGCCTTCTTCGCATCATCGCTTGATCACCGGAACAGCTCCCCGAGGTTTCATGGCAACGTCATTATCGGAGCTTGTCCTTTGCGAGACTGGCGCTATGCCCTTGCCTTCCTGGAAAGCATGGGCTCAATGAAGATGCAGCATGATGTCGTGAGTGCCTGGGTATCATTGTTGGGCATGATCAACCATTACTTGTGGTGAATAGCTGGAAGTGGTGCACAGGGGGTTCTGCAGTCCTATTTGCTTGTTGCGGCTGTTGATTCCTCTGCATGTCTTTGACGTATTGGGGGTCTTTGATGTTATGAGTTTTGAAACGAGATATGGGGGCAGAACCAATTATACTTCTGGCTTTTCCGTGGAAAAAGAGTCCGTTACTGACCAACTACAGTCTTTTTACCCCTTCAAAACATTGCATGAGAGCCAGATGCAGGCCTTGGTGGAGAGTCGCAGTTGCTTTCCAGCTTGAATGACTTGGCAACATGAAAAGATGTATAGGATTTGATGACCGCCATACAGGGTATTTTGGGTGCCTAATGTGTATCCGAGCAAGTTTTATGTGTGTACGTGCACTGTAGGTAGCCTGTTAGCACACAGGGGTTGCACACATTTGCTCTCACCAAACCGCATGGCGCAAGGTTTCAATGGGGCCATCAACGTCATGGAGAAAACCTCCCGGTGGTCCAGTGCCCTAGCTTTGCTTCGCAACTTGGCAGACCACCAGGCAATTTTGCAGCAATTTCACTACCATTTTCTAAAGATTCACCATGAAACCGCCAGAATTCGTCGTGAATGCAGCGGTGCCATTGGAAGCAGTAAAACCATCGGTGTCACCCGACGCTTTGGGCCTGTGATTTGCGCAGCCGTTACCAGTAGGTCGGGTTCCGACGCTGGGCATCCAAGTGAGCGCTATTGGATACAGCACCCCGCCGTACGCTGCTCAGCCACCACTCGGCGAGTTGGTGACCTTGGAAACTTTGATCGATTTCTGACGACACGTGTGTCTTGGAAGATTTGATCGGTTTCTGGCCAACATGTGGGTGGGTACACGGATACCACATGCAAGCAAACACACATGCGCATATGCATAGATGCATGCATGCAAACACGCATACAACCATGCATGCATACATATATAGGCCTACTTTTTCGGCCACACACACACACACACACTTTCTTTGGGCAAAAAATCAATCCTTCAAAGGATTTGAATGGATTTGCCAAAGTTCAGTGAGGTCTCGCGCAAAACATCAATCATTCCCCAGATCAAAGCATGGATGAAATCACCTCTGAACAACCGCTGTAAGTGTCTCAAGATGGGCACCATCGGCCGAGCACCTAAAATTCAGGCTGCTGATGCGGGATGGTTTCCAGCGATGACCGTGGTCACCCTCACGGGCCTTCCATTCCTCAGGAGCCTGTGGAAGATGACCTTTCACCTCTTGCGACTCGGCTTTCGGTGGTGTTTCTGGGTGCAGAGGAGGGAGAGCTTTCGTAGGGCTGCATGCGAGGGAAATCGATAGATTTTTCTTCATCATTCTTGTGTTGTTTCTCCCAGCTCCAAAGGGAAAAAGGGGCTGGAGACCTCTCTGAAATTGTTGAGTCCCCAGTTTCGCACGCCCAAAGTGATACTCAATGTCCAGAGAGTCATGGCGCTCGGGTTGCAGCACATGAATCATTATTATACCGTGAAACAAATGGCACGCCAGTTTCACGGAAAAATTGTATTTGGGTGATATCGCTGATTTCCTACCATTGATGTGTCCTTGAGGGATTGGTTGATGGTTGTGCAGAAGTAGCCTCGTCCAACAACTCTGGCCGTATTGGCGATATGGTTGATGGAGAATTTTGCAGACGCTTGCACTCTTATCCTCAAGTAGCTGAAGTTTTCCATCAAGCATCATTGAACATCATGTTGCTCAGCATCATCAAGCATCATTCAGCATCCCCAGCCCATAGCAAGAATGGTGAAGAATTCTCCACCCCAATGTGTTATGCACATTTATTCTCCATCATCAATCATTCATAGTGAGCAATTATGAGTTGATGATTCATCATTAAGTTGATGATCATTAATAATGAATTACAATTAAGCTCATCACTAAGCATTCTCCACCCCATCATTATTAACCATCAACCCCTGTGAAGAGCAGCCAAGGTGGGATGCTGGCAGCAGATTGCTTCACACGGCCGCTGGGTGGGCATGCCGCGAGAACCAGATTACCGTGCTGGGGTTGCAGGAACCATCACCATCAATAGTGATCAATGATACGGGATAATAACCAACAAGAATGGTTAAACAGGTGCTAGGTAGTCACAATCAAGCTGTGGATGTGATCGAAGTCAAATAAGTCTGTGCAGTGCTAAAAGCATGAGTTTTGAAATTAGATTTTCGAATCAGGACCTCACAATTGTCAATAAGTTTCGGATAACTTTGCTGCGCATGTATTTCCGGGATCTGAAGAGGTGCTGCCGTGCTGCCCTGGGAAGCTTGACCGCCCCATGGCACCAAGGGTACCATGGGCTGCAGCGCCGTGATTCGGGCTGCTGCTTCGCCCGACCAATGGGGCTATGCAGTGGATTTGCTGGCGTGGATGGCTTGGCACAGGCAGCGTTGTGACTGGATGGGGCCTCGATGCGGGTCCCAACCAACCACCATGGTGATGAAGAACCAACAACAGGATCAATAGGGGGTATGTGTGTGTATAAATAAATATGTATACAAATATATTTGCACACACACACACACACATATATATATATATATATACGCATTTAATACCAAGGCCAACGCCAACGAATCAACAAACAGTTTCAAAGATGCGCAGTTTTGGCCATTCGATGTGAGGAGTGAGGGGTCCAGGGTATTGACCCGGAACCAAAGATTTCGGAGGAACACATATAGGATATTCTTCTAGAATCTGGTGAGAATTTCTGTCATTATGTTTCGACGCGCACATGTTTGGGGTACAAACAAATCCGATGGCCCTCAATATTTGTAATTAATCAGGTACGTGCGCGCACATACCAACATTGACAATCACATATGTATATGCATGCATATGTATTGCATACTGACCCTGACGCATGTCTCATGCTCTCTGCACATGGTCTCTTTCTCTATTTTTAAATACTGCTTTTTCTTGTTTATCTTCGCTCTTCCGTTTTATTCATTTCTTCCTCTCTCTCTCTCTCTTTAGTTTTTGAAATTGGTGTCTTGGCATGCACATGTTTGTTTGTCTCTGTGGGTGTGTCAATATCAAGGACATGCATCTTATTATGTTTTTGGATTGCACTTGTAGTAAAGCATTGACTGGGACCTCAACGACCATGAATGACAACAGTTTCTACGAGGTGTTTTTTTTTGGAGGGGAGAGGGTGGCCAAGGGAATTTCATGAGCTTGGCCTTTCAAACCAGGCGCATTTTTGGTGGATTGCAATTCTGCCTGTCTAGGATCCCGCCAGATGCCACCACCTACAACTCGGAGTTGCACAGCATCAAGTCGCAATGGCAGCAGGTCACCCACCTATGGAGGACTTGGTTTTGAGGGCTGACGCCAAAAGCTGTAGCACCTTTTCACCTTTGTACTTGGATGCTGGTTGAGGTTTCAACCTTTGCCTTTGTGATTTGCACACTTTTGCCCTTTGGCCTGACTTGAAGGACCTTGAGCCCAGATACGATGACAGTGAACACGGTGATCAACGCATGCGCCCGTGCTGGCCAGTGGGTGCTGACACTGGCTTTGCTTCAGGACATGGCCACTGGGCCAAAACATGGAAATGTGA
>VSDK01013682.1:121630-134613 GCA_009767595.1 Symbiodinium kawagutii
TCATCATCATCATCACCGTCATCATCATCATCACCGTCATCATCATCATCATCATCGTCATCAAGCAAACACACACACAAACACACACGCACAAGCACACACGCATGAATCTATTCGATGCAAATTCACAGTGTCCCAGTTTTTTGCCAGCACGTTTGATCAGCGAGGTTCCAGCTGAACTGCAGCCCGATGTCTTCAGTTGCACGACCGCTCTGGGCATCATTGCGAACAGCAGTTGCCTGGCTGTGGCTTGCACCGGGTGCCCCTGAAGAGTGTGGAAAGAGAAAGGGCATGTGATAATAGGTGGCATATCCCCATATATTATTTGTGGTGCATCCTTGCGAAACAGCCAACGACGTACTCAGGTTGAAAAAATCTTCAGTTCACCTTCCCTGTTTTCAAGGCCTCCTTTCCCACTGTTCCCAGCGACGGTTTCTAAGATGGCTCCCTTGTTTGCACAGCCCGGGGGCGTCCTTCTCAGGAGCCTGGAGAGATGCAAACGAGTTCTTGAGAAAGATTGGCATCAGCCAGGCTCCTTGCAAGCTGGTTAGCCTCTAGGGATCGCCAGCGACCGGATGCACCCCACTGACCAGACTGGGCCCCACAGTTTCTATTTCGTATTTGTGACAACTGTTCATTTGTTTCTTGCGACGTCAGTCCATTTTCGCCAAGGGAGGTGCAAATTGCATCCATGCTTGTCGTAGGTTGAAAATGACCAAAGCCAACAAAAATGAAGCTTGATACGGGTCAATATGTTTCATATTGCTTCATGATGGTTAAAAAAAAGCCTCATGGATAGTTAATGAATCGTCTTGGCTTCTTTGAAGTTTAATTTCAATGAAGCAGATTGTTTCATGCTTCATAGTTACTGAACAGTAAATGAAATGTCCAGAATCGTCGCTTTGAAGTTCAGCTGTGCTCTGAGCCAGCACCCAGGTGCGACCAAACCAGGTGACCTTTGGCACAGCTGTGGGCAGCTGCGGCAGCAGTTGGAAGATGGCTCTGGGGCTGCTGGAGAGTGACCTGTTTGCCAAGGGCTGGGTGGGTCGTTCGTCTTGGTTCATCTCTGTGCGAACTAAGGCTTACCACTCAACAGTAGGGGAGGTTTATCAACAGCAACCAGCCAGTTGGAAGGGTCCAACAACACCAGCAACATCCTGCAGGTGCCATGTGCCTCCCCGAACGGTGGCTTCGATCCTGAGGCGCAGCGTTGCACCGCGTGGTGCGCGACGTGGTGATGTGCAACTCCGCCATGGACTGCTGCCACTTGGCGCAGCGCTGGGGCACAGCCCTGCAGATGTTGGCGGAGCTCGAGACGTCAGATGCGCCTGGGCAGAGCTACACGTGGTCTTCGGTGCTCCGAATGTGTTCGGTTGGTGACTTACTGGTGGTTGGTGGGTTAGTTCTGATATGGGAGGCTGATACTGTTAGGAAAACAGCACATAGTATCTTCAATCAATCTGTCATTATCATCACTGCCATCCCTCCTATTGTCACATGATGAAAGTACTGGTTGACAAGCCTATATCTATTGAGGGAAATGATCAGAACGCTTGAAATGACAAAGGTGTACAACATCACTCGGCCCGGCCGCGCACTGTTGGCTACCGAAAATGATCACAGAATCACGGAATGATCACGGAATGATCACAGATCGAGTGAAAGGATCAGCAGCTGTAAAATTCCGTTCGCAGCTACGGCCTCACTCGATTGCTTGATGGCCAGCCTGATTGACCAGTAAGCATTCATTCGCTAGGTCAGGATTTTTCAAATCAATATCCTGTCTATATCTATCTATTATTCCGTTCTTATGCGAACATCTATGGTTCAGTGATCTGACCAGTCAAGATCACTCAACCAGATCTACTGACCTGCTGCTGGTTGGTGGTTTCAAACATTTTTTGATTTCCAAAATGTATTACCACATGGTTGGTTAGTTGACTTGCGCACGTTTTTCATGACGGGGTGGCCATCATCAACCAGATCTACAGTAGTGATCATTCTCAACCATTACAAATCATTATTAGCTATTATCAAGCATTATTCTATCAAGCATTATTTTGTTAACTATTATTCAATTGGTTCTAATCGATAACCAGTGAATATAACTATTGTTTTAACCATTAGTTTACTAACTATTATTCTACAATCTTGCTCACCATTCTTACTGACCATTACGTCATCAACCATTATTATTCACTATTATTGACTGGTTTTTGTTAACCATTATGAATAGGTATACTGATTATTAACCAATTGATAGTTCAATTAGAAACCACTATTTATTGATCAACCAATTTTATAGTTTATTGTTTCAATAAACTGTGGAACGACTATTATTGTTAAATTAGTGGTTCACCAATTATTAGCAATACCATTATTACCCACTACCTATGACTAACCATTATTACAAGCCATTTATCAACTATTATTAACAGGTTTGTTTCAACAATTATTACTTTTATTGCTATTACTATTGTTGTTATTTTTAACCATTACTTTAACCATTATGAATCGGCAGATCTCCTTAACCATTTTAAACATTATTATTACTAACCAGTACTACCCATTATCGACTACTATTAACCATTTTTTAATCAACCATTATCTTATTAACCATGAATAATGGAGAACAATTGTTTTTTTCAGTGGCATAATTACTATTGTTGTTATTACTATCATTATTGCTAACTATCATCAACCATCATCTACCATTATTAACCATTGTTACTAGCCATTGTTATTACTAACCATTATTAACCACTAATTTCAGTGACAAAAAAGTGTCCCATCCACCACTGGCGATCACCGGGAGATCAGCCGCTGGAGGTCATCAGCTTCACTGCCTGCATCTGCGCCTGCGAGAAGAGCAGCCAGTGGCGCTGGGCCGTGGAGCTGCTGGACACGCGCGGTCAGGCGTGCTGCAACGCGGGGTCACGGGCGATGCCCGGGCCATGACCCCAGCCGTTTCGGCCACCGGTTAGGGGGTTTGATGGCCACCTGGAGGGGTGATTAGTTTGATTTATCTAATGTTAATTATGGTAATTACTGGGTTAATGATAGTGGTTCATTCCGAAAATGTCTTTTTTTTTAAACTGGGGGGGGAAGGAGAAGTGTAGGGCACAAGATCTCTTTTTTCCACACCCTGTTTTCCGTCTCACGTCATGGAAGCAAGCGGGCACTTCCACATCCGACCTGTCGCACATTTGTCCGTATATCTAGCCTCGTCATTGCCCCGGTCATTGCAGCAGTTCCCATAGCCCCCGGAACAGCTCCACACGGGTTGCCATATCTTTGCTATGAGTTTGTTCTGGGAGCCGTTACCCCGCTGGCCAACCGGCGATGAAGAGAACCTTCGAAACGATGGGGGCTTCTCTGCGACAAAAATGTCACCACTGGATCTTCTCAACACTCTTGTTGGTATGCACAAAAATCTATCCACGTGTGACAATCAGTAAGCATGATACGCATTGCGTACATATGTGCGTGCGTGTGTTCGTATGGGTGGAAAAAGAGGGGATGACAGACACGTGGGCATTAGGCTGCCAATGAACTGATCCATCCTTCGACTGGACATGGCCATGGCCAGGTTACGCCTGATGATGTGTGCTTCTCAGCTGGCACTGGTCCTATTGAAAAAATGGTGGCCTTCTTGGCTTGTCTCACTTTGAGGGATTATAGCGAGCCGACAAGTTGATGTCAAGAACTCATTAGTCAACCCCTACGATCACTCCTTAGATTTCGAGACGTCTCCTAAGCACTTTGCTCGTGGTCAAAGTGATGTCACAACGCGCCACTGCTGCCTTTGGGTTCGAAGCAACACTTCACAGGGAGGAACTTGGAACTCGATGAGCAGAGTCTTTTGGAAGGGATTGGAGAGAGAGCAAGCAGCCATGAATCCCGTAGTTGAAAACTTGTTCAAGCAGTTTCTGGAGAGATGACAAGGTTTTGAGGCTCTCATGGCAGCAGTTGCAAGCTCTTATCAATGTGATTTGTTGATCCAATGATCCATGTCATTCAGATTTCATATGGCATTTCTTCTTGCATGTTGCACGGTTGCCTAATCATGTGACTCATGCAGTAGAGCGGATTGCCATGTCAAAGTTGCGGAACTATCAAGATGCCTTAGTCTGTGCCGCAAGAGAGCCAGGAAACCATGTGGTGGTCCTTCCCACTGGAGCTGGAAAAACTCTCATCAGTTTCGAATTGATCTTCACGGCTCTTTTGCGACACCCCAAAAAGATGGTGGTCTTCCTGGCTCCCACCATCCTATTGGTAAATCAACAGCATCAGGAATTTGGTGAAGAAGCTAAAAAGAGAGGACGAAGCATTCAGATTGGCCGATTGGCCGGTGGCAAGCGAGAAAACCTTGGGCGATGCCAAGTCCTGTTTGCCACACCTGCTGCTGCGGAACAACTTTGTTCCATTCAAGAACTGAAAGCCGTGTCTCTGCTGGTGATGGATGAAGTACACCATGCGCAAACCAAGAAGGCACCGGAGTTGAAAAGCCGAAGCCCAAAATCTCAGAGCTGTCCCGTTTTTGTTTCCCAAATGTTTGTTGACTCCATGTTTTCTTCCGACATATTCTGTGTTGCACACACATATTCAATCCAACGAAGGGAATTTTCAGCCCTGGGCCCTTCAAAGCAGTGAAAGCATTCGATCCATTCTGACCCCATAATACCCCCCTTTCAGTTGAGAAAACCTCAGGGCACTCAGTTGAAGCCTCAAGTTTTACCCATATGTTCCCCAGATCCGATGTTCCTGAAGTTGCAGGGCACTGGACGTCATCCATATGCTCAGATTGCCACTGCTTATTCTTTGGCACCTCCCTATCTTCGTCCAAAGTTACTGGGACTCACTGCGTCTCCTGGGGAAACTTTGGAGCAGACAGAGAGATTGCTGAAACAGTTGGAAGCCACTTGGCGCCCACTTGGATTGGCAACGTTCCCTCAATATGTTGGAAGATGTTGGAAGTCAGAACCAAGAGATCTGGAGATGTTTAGTACTTGTGAATAAGTTTGAAAGAAAAAAAGGCAGTGCCGCCAGTAAGAAGATGGAAAGCTGCAAAGTGATGACAGCTGATGACAGCTGATGACAGCAGTGATAAATGCCTAAAGGGATTGAAAGTCAATGAATCTGTGTGAAACAGGTGGAACAGATAATGTTGGCAGCGAAACCATGTCGCAGGCAAGGCTACTTCAAATAACTGCACCAGCGCTGCGGAATGAGCTGTCTGCCACAGTGCCCCGAGCAAAGTTGGTGACGCAGATGGTGCTTTGCAGCCCAGAATTTCAGCGATTTTTACGTGATGCAGATGCACGCCATCGAGAGCTACAACGGCAGCAATCCTGGTTTCTTTGCATTGATGATGTTACTTCATGTTGTTTCTTTTGTAAGTTGAACATATTGGAAGTTCAGAGAATTTCATAAGATTGAAAGGAAGATGGATGTATCGGAGTGGAAGAGTACATGAAGGGATGTGAAGATGAAGAGATTGGGATCGTCAGAGATCTCCATTAAAATTTCAAGCCACGCCTGGATTTGGCATGGCCCGACGGTAGATCAACTAGTGCATAGGCACAGGGCAGCAGCTGTTCTGAAGCCTAATAGCCAACTTTTTGTGTATGATTTCTCTGATCTTTTGGGTTCAAAGATGACCAGCAGAAAAAACGGGTTGGCACGAACTGGTTTTTATCTCCATGTCTGAATATCATGGAAGATCTTGGAATGTTGGCCGGTGCAGCGCCCTGCCTTTCCTAAGGTTCGCAGACAGTGACAGTGCTGCTTGTGAAGAAGTGATCAGCAGGATGAAGAGCGTTGCAGAGCTTTCCGCACGAGTGAGATGCCTTTGTTGGGGAGAAGCTGCAAAAATGACGGCAGATTTGCCGCAAATACCTGTAGATGAAGCCTTGTCAAGTACTTGGAACGAGCTTCTGCGCTCCAGTGCAGGCTTCTCTCCATGCTTCGAACATTTGTTGAAAGTGCTGCGAGAACAGCATTCACAAAGCTCCGGTACTTTCCGGTGCATTGTTTTTGTTGAAACACGTCGAGCAGCTCGTGAAATGACGCGTGTTCTAAGATTTGTGGCTGAAAGTGAAGCGGATTTCACTTGGCTTTCGCCCACCTGTCTACTTGGTCACTGCAAGAGAGGAACTGATGATGACGAGTCTATGACTATGGCTCAGCAGAATGAAATCCTGAAATGTTTCAGAAATGGTGTGACCAATTGCATGGTAGCAACCTCAGTTGCCGAAGAAGGTATCGATGTTGCATGTTGCAATCTGGTGGTTCGAATGGAGCCTGCCCATACGGTCATTAAATTCATTCAGGCACGAGGCCGCGCCCGATACCCTTCCAGCCATTATGTGATCATGTGCTGCAATCCAGATGAAGCACAGGTGGTTTCAACACTTGAAATTCGTGAGGACGAGATGAAGCGCTCATTGGATTCCTTGGCAGAAAGCCGGCCTTCGTACCAAGCAGAAAATTGCTGGACTGGATCTGGTGGACGGCTGGCCGAGCCTGTCTTGGCTTACGACCCACGTGTGCATGAGCACCGGAACCATGAGTCGCGGCCAAGTGTTCTTTACGAGACAGAAGTTGATATCGAAGACTTGGTGCCAACACAGGCCACGGTAAAGAAGACCTTCACGGATGGACGAAATTTGTTGGATCTCATGGTTCGTTTAGTCCAAAAACCTGAGGAAATCGTCAAGGTGCCTTTGATGAGGGTTGCCAGAGGATCTTCATTGCTATTGGGACGGCGATCTTCCATGGTGGACGGGGAAGTGTGGTACTCTGCTGATAATCGTCGTTGTTTCACCTTGAAAGTCATTGCTCCGTTGTGCCATGTGTCGAAGCTGCTAGTGGGCATGGTGGATTGGTCCGCTGAATTTGATGACAAGTTGGGACAGTGCCCTCAGACAGGCTGTTGGGCAACTGACTCACAGACTATCGAGGAGGTCAGGAACCAAGTCATTCAACTCGTGATGTCGGAGATTCCGCCCGAGCTTCCGCCAGAACTTCCAATGGCAATGACCTCGCCACCGAAACGTGGAAGAATTACGACCGGTAACGCTGCCAGCACGTCCAGTAGCACTTTCAGCAGCTTCCGCAGCAGGTCGAGGCAACGTCGATGTCCATTCGATCCAGACACTGACTATGTCTCTCAGTTGAATCGCTTGCTGGCAAGTCAGATTCGGCCGCACTCGGGGAAAGCAGTGGCCAAGTATAGTTACATTCGCACAGGGAACGTCCACCTTCCCAAATTTCTCATGTCAGTTGAAGTGGATGGAATGACATTCCAAGGCAGGGAGCAATGTCGCGTCAAAGACGCCAAACAATCCGCGGCTTTTGAAGCTTGGCAGGTCCTCTTTGGTCATGGCCACAATGCATGACGTGCCGTGACGTGCCATGACGCGGCAAAGGCGATACCTAGTGAATGCTTTGTCCAATGTTGCAAGGTGAAGACAGAACCTTTGACATTATGAGACACTTCAGCCTTTCATGGGCCGTGATTTTCCAACTTTGAGACAGATCGAGTAAGTGAATTGAAAAGTGGAGGTCTTCAGAATCTGTACTGGGTCTGACAATGCCAGGTTCACTGAGCCAACACGTGCCAGGTCAATGTGTGCAGAGAAGAAGGGTTTGTCAACTGTGCTCTCCAACAGTCACTCTCTGACTAGTTTGATTACCTTGATCATGGCCAGCAACATCTATAGCGATAGCAGAACCTAGCAATTGGCACCAACTATCGTTGGATGGATTCTTATCCGATATCCCAACATTCGGGTTGCTTAGTTACCTTAGTTGGTTGTTGTTGGTGGCGGTCAAGCATCCACAGTTACATGACGATGATTTGAGGACCGTCAGCCATTGTCCATGCCATCAAGCATATTTTGACCACGTGATGAGCCAGAAAAGTAACCAGCGCACTACTTATGACCATTAAGCATTGACAAGCAACAAACCTGACGACATACCATAAACCATTTTATTAATATCTATGAGCATTAACCATCCACATATTTACCATGATTAAGCGCTGTAAACCATCTACTACTCGGTCATTCGCCAGCTTTTAGCTGTCAACCAGCCATTATTGACCAACTATTACACCAACTATTCACCAACTTCAAAAAACAACTCCTGCACCAACTCCTTAACCAACTCTTCACCACCTAAGAGCCCCCAACATCAACCAATCCTCAACCGAGTTTATTCACCCCAAGGCTGAACTCTTAGCCAACTATCATTCACCGACTATACCCCCCAACTATTAACTCCCAACTATAAACCGACTAGGAACCCCAAGTATGAACCCCAACATCAACCATCACCAACAACCCCAACTGCAACCCCCAACTATTCACCACCAACAACTAACCTTCACAAACAAAGTCCTCAACCAAATGCTCTTAACTATATAAACCCCAGCTATAAACCCCAGCTATAAACCCCAGCTATAAACCCCAGCTATAAACCCCAACTATTCATCAACAACTAGCTGACCTTAACAAACAATCCTATTCATCAACATATTCACCAACAACTAACTAACCAACTATTCATCAACATCAACTCCACCACATCCATCACCAACTCCTCAGCTCTTCCAGCGGATCTTCCGCTCCCAGGCTTCAACGCTGCCATCGACGCCTGCCTCAGCGCTGGCGAGACCTCCGTGGCCTGGGAGCTGCTGCGGCGCGCGGAGCGGCAGGTGGCGCAGCGGGACATGGCCTCGCTGCCCTGGGCCTTGGCCAGGCCACTGGTGCTGGGTGGAGCTAAGGGATGGTTAAGGGTTGGATATGGTTGGCTAATGTTGGCTAATGTTAATGGTTGGCTAATAGATCATTCTCATAGATGGAGGTGAGGGATGGAGTTTAGGCTTGGTGAATGGTGATTGTTGGAGTGTTTGTTCATGATTGTTGTGATTGGTAGGTAGGAACGGACAGAAATAGTTGAAGATCCCAATTGCCAGTACATGGAAGAATGAGCTACGATCAAAGCCGTGGCCGTTTTGGGGAGGGTGAGCATGGGCTGGTTTGTCTAAGGCTGTGCTTACCAGGCAACAGAGGTTTCGGTCACTATGAAAGGTTAGGAACCCCCATTACGAACCAGCCGCAAGACGATTTCGCACAGCATTTGACAGTGCTCTTGCGATGAAGGCCGTGGGTGCTCTGCAAAAACAGGTTGTACATAGTTATACCCAGTATAGCGATTGCAAACAACATCGGAATCATTTGATAACAGGTGGTGTTTGCTGCGAGCTGGCCGGTGTAGTCTTGGGATAGAGTGCATGCCACGTTGGCGAGCACAAGCATCATTTACCACTTCGGGGAAGGTTTAAGCATGTTTGAGCAACACATGCTTGGAAAGGTCTAGACATCAAGGTGACCACCCTGCACCGTGGTCCTTTGTATAGATGCCCAGGTTGTAGGAATCCAGATTTGATCGACACCCTTCTTTCGGGCTGAGAAAAAAATGTCCATTCTCGTGGCCCCCCACAAGGTCCACCGGAACCTCCAACTCCTCAGCTACACGAAGCGCAGGCTCCACTGCCACGACGCGTCCTATGTGCACTCGGTCTTCGCCGATGTGGCGCAGCGTCTGCCAGAGTCCAGGGTCTCGACCAAGAGTCTGGCGCTGATGACCTGGGCCTTTGCCATGTTGGGAGTCGACATCGGTAGCTCGGACAACGTGTGGGTCCGGTGCTGGCAGACCTGTCCCGTAGCAAGTAGCCACTAGGGAAGGGCTCCTGCCACGAACAGCCTTGCCATGATTTTGGCTGGGCGGCGGTTTTTTCGCGGAAAGGGCCATGACAATTTTTTGAAAACACATCCATCAACATCCATCAACCATTTCCTGTGTTTTTTCAAGGGAGATGTCTTCAAGGGAGGTGGCAGGAAGCTGCTTCAGATTCTGAGTTCAAGGCTTCGACCTGAGGCAGTCAGGAGCCCTTCCTCTTGGAACTCCGGCGGCGCCTACCTGGAGCTGCGGTCACATTGGAGGACCTGTCACTTCTGTCCTGGGGCCTGACCACCAGTGGCTGCCAGATGGCCAGCTTCGTCCAGCATGCCGCGATGGAAGCGATGAGCCGCGCCACGGTCGAGCAGGACATGGGAGTGGCTGGTCGCTTGCTGAGAACAGTGGATGGGTAAGTTGGGTACAGCAGAGGCATGACATGGTGAGTGGATAGAGTGGCCAAGGATCAAACATCCAAAGCCATCCCAAAGGGCTGAAGTTCAGACAATCTGGCGATGTGTGGCGGAGACAGTGTTGAACAGCATCCGGTCATATCCTGCCCATTCCAGTTGGCCCCCTTCCCACTAATGTTACTAGTGCAGACCTGGATTTCTTTCCGGGGTGGGTAGTGTGAATCAAAATGCCAAGAACATCCAAGAACTACCAGACCAACTGGATCAAATCGATCCCTTGATTCGCATGCGGATTGGAGAGGACCCTGTGTCTTTGGCAGACGCTGTGCTGGGCATCGTTTGGGCCTGGAACTTCGTAGGTCTCCTCCGCCATGAGCTTCTTGGGTTGGCCCAGCGAGTGCTTGGCCGCGGGGCACGGGAGCTGGATCGCAGCAGGGGCACCAGGCAGGGACATTCAGCGGCTCAGAAAATCCCGAGGAAATGAGATACAGAGGGAGATGCTTTAATAGCAAAGAGATACACAAACAAATAAAGGAATAAATGAACAAAGCAAAAATTGATAAATAGATAGATCGATGAATAAATCAATAGATAGATTCATCAACAAATAAATCAATCAATAGATAAACAAGTGAATAAAATATTGAATTGATACAAGCATTGTTTAACAACAGCTCAAAAAGCAAGATGGGTAAAAAAGAAACGTTCTTTGTCTTCAACAACCGGAGAACATGTGGTCAGTTTTAGGCTTGAAGAAAGCACCAAGTATCACAGAAGAATTCAGTAGATGACCATGTGAATTAAGACTGACCAATGACCACACAAATTACAGTAGCAGTGATCACCTTGTTGATTTTCGTTTCACCAAGGGTTCGAGGCTGTGGGACTGCAATATGACTTGATCATCACCGGCTCCTCTCGGAACCGCAGGAACCTGCGCAAGAGAATTGGCACCGATGCCGTGACTGGGAGCTGCGAACGCGAAGCGCCACAGGACTTGGGCGATGCGTCAGCCATGATCACCGGCACCAGCTCCACCAGTGGTCCACCAGCGATCCACGGTCCACGGCTTGATGACCAGCGGAAACGGTAGATGACCAAAGAGATACATGGCATGGGCATGTCATTGTATGAGAGGCTCAAATCGCAAAATGGGGACGTCAGATCACTGGCAACACGGCATCTGCAATTCGTGGGAACCGAAAATCACCCGTGAGAAACACTTTCATTCTTATCCAGCTTATCAAACGCGCTGGGGACACCGTCCAAGTTTGACAGTCCCAGAAGCAGCCTGCTCAGGATGGGTTAGGGTAGGCTCGCATACTGTTTTGATCTGGTTAGCATGTAGCATGATATAGAATCATCATCTTCGCTGTCTAGAATGTTGGTGATTCTTGGCCAAATGCCACAACGAACGTGCGCACATATAAACCAATAAATCAATATATACATGTATGTTTACACACATGCACATACACAACTCCCACTAGTATTCAAATTAAGATATTGATAGACAATTGAAGACATATCGACCTCTTACACCCCTTAACTATTTGCAAGTGCAGACAGATGCAGGCACACAGGCACACGATATGTATGAGTTGTATTCAGAGATGCGCAAAAGTGCACACCCATACATGTTTACATCCTACAATAACAACAATGTATGCACCTGCGGAGGGTCAACGCATTGGGAATGTGTAGACAAAGAGATTAGCAATGGATAGTGAAGTGCACACATAGTTGCATTGAATAGATAGGTGCTAGGTCAAGGCATTAAATGGAAATGCCACACACAAGCTGGCCGACGGGTCCTTAAACCGCTGGACTGAACATAATTGAATTCGGAATTGAACCAATAGAGTTGATACCTTGATGGTCCTAGATACACATCCATGCCAGAGTTCACTGGTAAAGGTACAGGTGAGTGAACAAACCAGCCAGTCAGCCAACACAACAGACAGAAAGAAGCAAAGCAAAACAAACAAACAAGCAACAAAGACAGCTACACAACTTTTAGTTGCATGGATCAACTCAGGAAAACCAGCAAACAACCAGTTAAGATCAGTTAAGTATGTCTCAAACACATGCAGCTTGGTGATGCCCCAAACTCTCCCAGGAGCCCGTGGTGCTTCTGGACCTTGCGGACGCGTTGGTCGTTGCGAAGCCGCCCGGTTGGTACGTCTACGACCAAACACCGCAGCGACAACTGGCCGATTTCGTGGTGAAGTTGGAGCGCGGCTGGGCACAGAGCAGTCCGTCGCGTTGGGACTGGTGGCGACTGGACTGCTCACCAAATTATCAACAACAAGTTATCAACAACATAGACAAATTGTTATCAACAACAATACCATAGTTATCAACATATGGTATTGAAGCATGTCTACAGAATTTACATATTGTCTAGAAGCATGTCCACGTACATGTGTTGATATTTGCATGTAGTTGCGTTTGTATCGGGCATTGATGAGGGGTCAGGAGCTATTCAATATGTTGAACCATCTGTGGTTGATGACGGCTTGCTGCCAGCACCCCGGCGGTGGGATTGCTCACAGCTCCCCAGTGTTCAGGTGGTCACCGTAGCTCTGTGCGGATGCATGTGTTTGGTCATGCTTAAACATCGAAAGTCGCTGAATTTCAAAATTGAAATCAATCTGCTTCATGTACATGTAGAGGTAATTACTGTTACTGTTATAGTTACTGTATACATCGTTAGAGTTAGAATTATAGCCATAGCCATAGCTATAGCTATAGCTGTAGCTGTAGTGATCACCATCATCATCAATTACTATAGTAGTTGCTGCTGCTGCTGCTGCTGCCGCC
>VSDK01013682.1:134623-156523 GCA_009767595.1 Symbiodinium kawagutii
CGCGAGCGGTGCAGGTGGGCAGCTTCCGATCTTCAGAGATTTCAAGCACGGCTGCGGCTTCATCCATCGCTTGGATGTCCCCAGTTCGGGCTTGGTCATTGCTGCCGCGACCTATGCCCTTTGGCCTCGGGCCGGTGTGGTCCAGTGATGTCCAGTGACCCTAAGTTGGTTGGGCATCTCACACGTCATTTCGGGTTGACCTTCCTGGCGGTTGAGTCGGTTGAATCTCGCACGTCCATTCCTGCCTAAGCTTGGTGGACTTCCATTCCTCCAAAAGCCAATCCTCCAAAACCTCCGTTTTCCATCGTTTTCCCAAGGGAAGTTGCTCCAGTTCATCGTCTCAATGACGGCCACCGGAGCTGCCTTAGGAAGCCTGGTATCACTTGCAGCTGCAGCTGGTCACTGGCAGCTTGCTCCGTGAATACTTGGTATTGGCTCATGGTGCAGCTCCGAAGCGTGCAGACATCTCTGCCTACATTCGGTGGAATGAGGAGGTGGTTTTCTCTGGAACCTTTGGGACGCTTGGACGCTGATAATCGCTGATGGGCTGTCCAGTGCAGTTAATTTTGCTTGGGCAGCAGCAACCTAGCAACATCATCGTCAACTGATTGTTGCTATTCTTCTGATAGTCTTCTGGTTTGCCAGCCCGTTCTTACTCTCGTTCTGCTTCTGGTTCTGTCAGGTAGATGCAATCATACAACTGAATCTATCTAGACACGCGGATGCACGCACAGACACGAACACACATGAAACATATACATACATCTTCGAGGACCACTGCTAGCAATACATCTTCAATCATCTTCCTGTACACTTGGCACGTGTGTATTTGCACACATGTATGCAGCATGTGTTCCCACAACCAAACTGTCCTGCAAGCATCAAGGTTGCCCGTGGCAACAAGAGGCCATGTTTGCACGGGACGTGCCTGGTTACGGCCCCAACCCAAGTCCCTTCTGTCAAGTTGCAAATCTCCTAGTCTCTCAACAGCAGCCCTGGTACCAACGCAACACTCCATGTCGATGCTTACAGAATGACATGGCTGCACTGGATTATGACCACCCAAGTGTTGCAAACATGGCTGCCTGCTGACCAGCGACAACCATCCAGGAAGCCTTCCAAGACCTTGTTGCAAGTGGTGGGTCATGTCACGACAACGGTGCCGTCTCGCAGCTTCAGCATGCTGGTGATTCGCATTGTCACGGGGCGAAAGCATCAGATCCGCAGTCACTTGGCATGGTGGGGCCATCCAAGTGTTTGCGATGCTTGGCAGCAGTGGGGTGGAACCAGTTGTGTTGGAACCACCTTGTTGCCATGAGAAATAAAATATGACACACTGCAGGAATCGGCTCATTTCTTCCAGATGGATCATTTACTCACATCTCTTCGCACTATTTCAGTTTGCCCTTCAAATGTCAGTCGTGAACGGCCACTGCTCACAATTCGGTCAGGATGGGAAGTACATAGCCAAAAGCACTCTGACCCAAGACTTCCGAGTGTGCAGCCGGAACTTTTTACATCGATGTCACGTGTCCTTTGTTGGCACAGCTGGTGATGGGCCCCACCATGTGTGGCAGCCGCTAGCGGCAGATCTGGCACGGGCTCTGGGGGAGATGAGCGTCGTCCGCGGTGAAACGGCCAAGGCAGCATGGTGTGATGGTGCTCCACCGCTGCGAGAATTCATGGCACACTTCTGGGAGGAAAAAGTGAGTTGGAACATGTTGGATGTGACCATGGGGGCTTTCCAACCGCCTGGCAGAATGTTCCCGGTGTGATTTTGGGGAACACCATTGATTTCTTATGGAGAGCTACAAGTTTTGAGCCCGTGCAGGTACGGATTGTAGGGGGAATAGAGGCCATTTGCGATTAAGCTGGACACTCTTATCCAATTGCAGGGTTGATGCATGCCCCAACGCAATGCACACTTGAAATACAATGGCGCACGGTGGCTTTTCAAATGATGAATGATGATCAGCCATCTGATGGTTTATCCCTGTAACCATTATCCATCCATTGTGAGCGGTTCTCATTCAAGTGATGCCTGTTACCTGCTGGTAAACTAACAAAAAATGGAAAATCCACCATTTATTGGTGTTTTTCCAGGGTTTCACTATAACATGTATAAGTTTCCAGGGTTTGAAGCCATTGATTGGTGTTTTTCCAGCAGTTTCACTATAACATATGGTCAAAATCCATTGCTAGGTTAGTTTACTGGAGGGAAAATATTGCTTATGATCCACCGTCGCCACCACCGCTCATCGGTGGCTCAGGGATGAAGCCTTCATGCCAGTGGGTTGCAGCCTTAGCTGCGAGCCATCGCCTTCCCCTGGCCACAGATAGAGTGCCTGGATGCAACACGGTCAGGCAAGGACGTATATATGCATGTATGCAGATACAGACACATATGAAGGTTTACATGTATATTGCTTTACTGTCTTTGATTTGCATGATTTTGCATTTAGGACATCGTTTGAATATCAATTATGTATGCAAGGAGCTGGGGATGACCCATGGTTGACCAGTGTCAACAAGCATATAGAACCACTATGAATCATTACTGACCATTGGTTTCACAAGGAACCACTAATCAGGTTAATGGTTCATAGCAACATATTAATGCATATACCATGGAGCCAACATAGTGAGATTAAACACTAGTGTTGACCATTTGCGGCCGGTTGGTTTAACCACGGTGGCCGCTGCCGACAGCAGATGCACCAAACAGCGGTTGCGCCAAGGTCCAAACTGGGTGAAAACGCAACTTGGGACGCCCATTCCACAGCTGCCAGGGGCGTGGCATCTCAGACGAACAAGGACGACCATTGCCAGCTGGCTATGGGTCAGTAGTGACCAGCCAATAATGGGGGATAATGACCAACAACAATAAGGGAAAACAATGGTTAATGACCCACTGTCAGCTATCAACCAATGTTGCAAGTAACGATCATCCAGTCGCATAACCATGCAACCATGAACTGACCGCCGAGCTGGGAGAATTTACAGCACCTTGCCATGGATAGATGATGCTTTGGTGGCGGTTTCTGGGTCACCCGGCAGGCACCCTCCACTCACCCCACGGTCACCCTACGGTGGAGAAGGCGAGCCCTGAGCCGTGCTGAGGTTTGGTACATGCACGAGCGGCAGAACCAGGAGGGTTGGGTGCTCAGAGTGCAGCTGAAGCGCATGTTGCTCCACGTTAGCGGGGGATGTGGTGCATCAATTGTTGTTCTTATCAGTGCCGTTGTTGGTTTTCATGTCTACTGCTATCATTTGCTATCCTCATTGATCTTTTGTTTTTTGGCCATCATTGGCTATAGCAACCATTGCTATAATTCCTTATTGTCATTGTGTCGATGTCCCTTTTGAGCTTGTCATTGGTTGCATTGTAGAACGCCTTTCAACTGCTAAACCTCCCGCTTCTCACGAAGGCAAACACCAGCCTTGGCTGTTCTTCAATGCCTCTCTTGGCCGGTGCCCAGTATGAGCAGACTTGACCTTGGGGGCAGCTTGCCACTTGCCGGCTACGCACCTAAGCAACATCGAACAACAAGTCCTGTTCTCACCGTTGTGGTGTCAGCACGCTTCCCTACAATCATGCGACAGCTTCTCATGATGCCAACGAACGGGTTGATCGCAAGTTGATCGGCACTGGGATTTGCTGAGGGTTGGTCGTTGGACAAAGCAAGACTGACCTGGCAGGTACTTCCGTCAACGTGGAGATGCAGGGGGGAAGTGGCCGACCTTAGATACCTTCGATGGCCTGCTATGGGTTGCCCAGATCCTTCCATGACCTGCCAGTTGTGATGCAGACCTCAGACCACACACTGGCATGGGTGCGCATGGCATGTGTATGACTTGTGCATGCTCAAAGACAAGGAAGGGAGAGAGAGTTTCCGCAAGAGCATGGCCATGTAGATGTATAAAACGATGCATGTGTTTGCCTGAGACGCGCTAAACTTTGATGCTTTCAGCATCTCATGTTCCACAGTCAACGTAGCTTTTTACCCTCTTACTTTCCTGCAGCTTGGCCCAGCCTCACAGTGCATCCCGCATCGGTAGTTTTAGCGTTCTTTGTGCCTCAGCCGGCGAGATGTGATGACATGGCTGAAGCGAACGAGGTGAACCGTTATTGCCAAAAGATGCTTGGGCGCAGTGGTTGACTGTGGCGGGGGCGGTTTGCCACTGGATGGTTGGTCCCTGGAATTTGGTAGCGATGTTGATTCGCTTCAGGGTGTCACCATGGGTGAAAAATGGGCCGAGACAAACCGCCAGACTCCCAGTCTTGCAGCCTTTCATCCTGAGGACAGGTTCAAACTTCGAGGCGGTGGGGTGTTTCAGAGGTAAGATGGCTATGGCATGCTATGGCGGTCATGCATGGGTGCCGTGGGAGAAATGTACATTACAGGTCTTCATGTCCAGCCGGGATGGAGCTGCCGTGTTGCTGCTAACAGGTCGCCTTCACCCAAGCACCTGGTGGCTTCAAGTGCTCCTTGGAGGAATTGAGCACAGTTGACAGTTGACCAAAAGAGATGCAGCTTATCTCTGATTCCTTTCAGCTCAGGCACCTTCAGCATTCCAGGCTGGGGGCTGGTGCACTGAAGGGAGTTTGATTTAGAATGATTTGAAGACATGATGAAGCCACTGGGGAGCGCTGAAGAAGTGCCAAAATGAAGACTTGATACTCTTTCTAAGGTTGCAAGTTGGACCATTGGCTTGAATCTCCTGATGCTGCGGCTGTCAGCCCCACCCCAAAGTTTAAACTGTGTTGTGGTGCATGGCCATGGGTCAGGTGTGCAGAAGGTGTGCTGTGCGGTAGCCTCCAGTCTCTTGGTTGCGGCCCTGCTGGTGGCACATGCAGTTACTGACCCTGCCATTCGACGACAGTTGCCACGGAGAAAGGAAACCATCACATTTGTTTGTTTGGCACTCGCACTTTCACAAGTCGCAGGCATGCAAAGAGATGAGAGATTCCAGATGATCCACTCATGTGTATATATCTGTTAGACCCTGTGAACTCAGACAATCTTATGGTTCCTGCAAAAATTCAACAAAAAGTAATCAAAAATGGACAGGTAAAAGACTCAACTAGCAGGAGGGGACTCAAAAAAAGAACACACATCAAGCAAAAAGCAAATGCACGTTGCCGACTGTCCCAGCAGTTAATGGTTTCCCCGGGATTTCCTCGACATTGCTTTTCATTTTATTAGCGGTGGGCAAAACCAGGAACGGATTGAATAGCACAGGTTATCCTCCATCGCAAATGGCTCTTGTTGGGTGGGATTGGGGGTTGCCAGTATGGCCATGGACAACCTTGAGTGTCTCAGAACCTGAGTGTCTCAGAACAGCCATCAGTTTCCAGGTAAAAAGAATGCCCAAGCGCCATACACTCAGAACCATTCGCTTGTTTATCTTCTTTTTTGTTGCAGCCTGTGCAGCTTCGATTGCCGCTCAGGGCGGCACTGAAAGAGATGCACCAGTTTCTGTCAAGAACGGGCATGTTGGATCAAGCGTTGGCGCCTTTCGTCCGCAGATAGCTGGGTTTGGGATCAGTTCAACGAGGATGATGTGAAGTTTGCCGTTGGACATTCGTTTGGAGGAAATTTGGCATTAGAGGTACCCTCTCCAAACTGAGTTCAGCGGATGTTGGTTGATCAATGTTGATCTCCTAGGAGGAGCAGGTTCTTGGGGTTGGGGTGTGCCCTGGGGGCTGCCTCGGCTCAGGGATGGCCCAGCCACCAAGAAGCGCAAAGTGCCTGACACGAAAGCGGTGACGAAAGCGGTGTTAAGCTCAGATCTCCCAGGGGCGACAGAGAAATGGTTGGAGAATGGTTGAAATATGCTTGGAGAACAACCATTTGGAGCTAGAAATGAAATATGGTTATTGTTATCGGTCATACGCCATCATCATGAACACGCAATATGGTGATTGTTTAAGAAAGCAACGAGGCTATAGAAAACATGAAATATGAGAATAACTCTCCTTGCTAGGAAATATGGGCTTGGAGAACGCCCAATAAGGAGCAAGGGGATCTGGAGTGACTCCTGATTATTTTTGTTACATGGGCCCAGACAAAGCCTGAAAGTGTTGGCTAGTCGGAGTCAGAAGCAGAGATCAGCAAGGCAACAAAGAACCGCCGGCATAGAGCTGCACATGCCCCACAGCATCCTTTCAGCTACCAAGCACCTATGATTTAGGGACATCAAGATGCACAGAGAACGACTGGCAAAGATGCCACTTGCCTGCCACAATCCCATCCTCTCTGGGAGGTCATTCACGCACACGTTTCTGCAGACATGGGTACACATGTAGCGACATGTGTGGTGCGGTACCAGACCTGCAAATGCCATGGGTCATGCCATGTCAATGTCCAGCTGCACAGCCCATCTGCCCCAAGGAGTCGTGGACCGGAGTGATTCCGGCGCGGGTCCGGACGTGGCCGCCAACGGCACCTGTAACGGCACCTGTGGTGCGGCCGGTGGCGGGCCGGGGCGCCGGGGGTGCGGCCGGTGGCGGCTCGGGCGCCGGGACCCGTGCAGGCCCGGGTGCCAGGACCGCAGAGTGCACCCGCGAAGCCAGGGATGATCCAAAGACATGTGCGCGGCTGAGTTGGGAGCAGAAAGATATGTGGGAACCGAGTGATGACCAAAATGAAAGAATTTGAGTATCAGTGTGTCGGAAACCGTTCAGGTCGGTATGACCAGCTCTAGAAAAGTCTTGTTGGTGAAGCTTTCTGGAAGGTCATATTGGCAGATTTGCAAAGAGTTCTCATATTTCATGATATTTCATGGTAATGTTCGTTGCCAAGGCAAGATCTGTAGTGAATGGGGCAACTTCTGATGACCCTCGGGTCACTTGGCCCCAAGAGTGGCATCGTCAGTGGATCCCCTTCGAGCTGCCGAGGCCTCACCAGTGGCGGCTCCACAGTGCGGGGCGCAGGTGACATGAGCAGCCATGGTGTTTACCCAAAGGCATCACACACCCACACAGAGCAAATGTAAGTCCACATGTTTGTGCCCAAGACTAGTGACAAGACCATTCTTTGAGCCAACTCAATCGAAACTTCACGGTTGTTTGGAGCTTAGATGCGTGTCAAAGAGTCAAAATCCATCCGTTTCCCATGGGAACCGCGCCGAGGTCCCCTCCATCTGAGGAGGATGGGGGCAACTTCACCTTGTTGATCGCCCGGGGGCACCTCAATGAGCACTTGACCAAATGGTGCCAGCGGGGGCTGAGGGGTGTGGGTGTGGTCGCTGCTGTTGTTGTTGTTGTTGTTGTTGTTGTTGTTGTTGTTGTTGTTGTTGTTGTTGTTGTTGTTGTTGTTGGCCATGTTGTTGTTGGCCATGTTGCCCGGTGTTGTTCAGGATGGAGGCTTCAGGGGTGAAACTGGAAGATAGGAAAGATGTATGACTTGTTGGAGATGTGGGCATCGGAAGCCATGTTTGTGCTTGTGCATGCAAATCGAATAAGCGTGCTGTAGATACGTCCGCCATTCCCAGCCTAAATGTAGAGTACTCCTTGAGAAACGAGGAGGGGCAAGACCATTGAGTTCCCAACTTCCAACACTGTTTTTGTTTGTATCGCACTCGTATGTTGCGCTTTCCATCGGTTGTCTATTTTCAAGTTAAGATTGTTTTGAATGTAGAATGATAGTGTAGTATATGATAGCAGACGATATAACAAGAGTATCAAACGGCATGTGATAGTAGATAGTAATGATATCATTGTTACCTATTCGCCACACAGCTTTGGATAGCCTATAGGTATTGCTCGGGTGCAGCTGCTTGTCTCGTCGGCAGGCGCCAGCCTACCAACATCAAGGTGGTGCAGGACGGTCCGCCACACGCGCCAAGCTTCAAAGCCATGTTGTCGTTTCAGGCGAGGCTTCGGATGGGGAACTTGCCGGTGGAAGTGATCATGTCCCAAGTGGTGGCTGGTTGGTTTGTCGAAGTTGCGTTTGTGCCTTTCCGGTGGTTGGTGTGGTAGTAGTGGTAGTAGTGGTGGTGGTAGTAGTGGTAGTATAGTTGTAGTAGTTGGTAGTAGTTGGTAGTAGTGGCAGTAGTGGTAGCAGTGGCAGTAGTTGGTAGTAGTGGCACTAGTGGTAGTAGTGGTAGTAGTGGCAGTAATGGTAGTAGCGGCATTAGTGGTAGTAGTGGCAGTAGTGGTAGTAGTGGAAGTAGTGGTAGTAGTGGTAGTAGTGGTTGTCGTTGATGTTGTCGATGTTGTTGACGTCGTTGATGTTGATGATGTTGTTGCTGCTGTTGATTCCGATGTTTGATGTTCTGACACTGACACGGGCATTTTTTCCTAGTCCTCGTGGCACAAGCAGCCAATGAGATGGGAACATGCTCGCAAAACGGAAGCCGGAAATTGTTCAATTGAATTTCTGCCGGCATTTGCCAGCTTTTTGCCCAAGGCGGCACGATGAGTTGTACCAGTGATGTTTGATGCACTATCAGGATCCCAAGCAGTGTCCCAATGAGTGTATCATCATCATCATCATCATCATCATCATCATCATCATCATCATCATCATCATCATCATCATCATCATCATCACCATCATCATCATCATCATCATCATCCTCATCATCATCATCATCGTCGTCATCATCATCATCATCATCATCATCATCATCATCATCACCATCACCATCATCATCGTCGTCGTCGTCGTCATCATTGTCGTGGCTCACAACGGGTTCAACATTCCAATTGCTGATAAACTTCTTTGCTTGAATGATAGCATCAGCGGCTCTGATTGCTCATGCAAAGATGCCGCAATACTGGAGGCATATAAAGATTGTCTAAAACTGTTCCTGTACTTGCCAATCTTGACACACTTGACTGGTTGATAGGGGGTGTTATTTGGTGGTTTTTTCCTCATTCTGCATGATGGCATTGCTGCCAGCCTTCATTTTCCCACCGCTCCCAGTGACAGGTGAAGGGCCAGTGGTTCAACGAAACGACGCTAGCCTTGGACAGGGCTCGAGATAGAAGTGATGGGTGGATGCGGGTGGGGTCGCATGAGTTGCTTGCAGTGTGTAGATCTGGCTTTACGGCACCTGAGCCATCCAAGTCCAGTCGTCGCAGTGGTCATCAGTGGTCCATGTTTCGCTGTTTTTGGGCACCCAAGGCACTACGCCAAGAGCAAGAAGCAAGCGACAAACGAGCTGGCCTTGAAGGTGCCAAGTTCAGAGGACCTGGTGAGCACTGGGCGGCCGTGACACGAAGAGGATCTCCTGGGGGGCACAAGGTGTGTCGAAAGCTCTTCGCACGGGGCTTGCTGCCCAAGTACAAGAGGAACTCTACGAAAGGAACGTGCGGGGCTTACTGCCTCAGCACAAGAGCTTCCTTCATCGATGCGGGGAAGCAGACGGAACTCTGTAAACGCATGAGGCATACCAAACCCCTTAGCCCCAATATATAAATTAGTTTATATGAGTTGGTTTTGTCGGGCTTTTGGTAGGTATGGTGACTGGAGCTTTTATGTAGTGCTGGTGAACGTGTACAAGGAAGTATCGTTGGATTTGAGCCTCTGTTTTAACAGAAGAGTCTTAGGGCATCTTAGGGCCTTTGGCCGTGGCCGCTAAGCTCTGATGCGAGGTTCTTCGATAACTTGAAGGACCTGGGACTGGTATAGTGGGCACCGGCAAGTCATGTTTGGCTGTAACAGGTGCACGGGGCACAAATATGTCAGGACCATTGGTTCCCCAACACGAGATTGTGGATGTGGATGGAGATTTATAGCGCAGAATCTCGGAGGAATGCTTAGTGTGGCCCAGTGTGAGACCTTGACATGATCCTGGCAGGACAGCAAATACTTCGAAAGCTCGTCCTTCGGCCTGGGGTTGCCGCTTGGATGAAAGGGTTTGCTTCTGCCAACGGGCTGTGTCTCCCTCCCTGAGGCAGCCGAACCTCAAGGACTGGGTTCGGTCATTTTGAAGTCTGGCAGTTGCTTTTTCATTGGGAAAGCGGGCGGTCATAAATCACTTTGTAAGATGTGGACGCCCTAGATGGCAAGAATTGAGGATGCAGGAAGTACTGTGGTCTAGCTGCCCTGTGGTAAGGTGCAAAGGTCTCAATCATGCGTAGGTAAGCGCTCATTCGGCTGGGAGGAACGGCTACGCAACTACCTGACCCAGCACGGTTATGAGGTGTTGACTTGGGTGCGCATGACCTCTGAATCTGGTGCCTGGAACCGGGGTCAAGTTCCCTTAAAATGGGCAATCGAGTTGGACACGGTTGGGCGATCCCATCTGGCTGCCGCTAGAAGTCAGAAGTCATATCATTCCATCGGCGCCATTTCGACTGCATCTCGCCGGGGCTCAAGCTTCGAGATATTTGGGGCGTGCGTGGCTGCTAAGCAGCTGAAACCTGATGGCCAGGAATCAAAACCGAATCAACATCAGCCAGCTAACTGTGGAAGCCCCATTTTCAACGTGCAAGAAGGTGTAAGAAGACATAGATGGCTTTCGCAGCGGATGTGTTGATAGGTTGAATGCACACATCTCGAACCGAGAAGGTAATTATGTGAGGATTGAGCCAATAAACCAGCACAGATATAATGGAGGGCTGCCAGTTGAGCGAACCAAGAAAAGATTGAACAAATCCTCTGGTGGCCACGCTTCAAATACGGAATCGCAGAATCTGCCCTGCATGCAAGGACCGCTATTCGACCCCGCATTGTCATCTCGTTCAGATTCAAACTTGCTGGTGACACGTTTGTCATGCTCCGTATGAGGAATATGTCTTTACAGTTTGATTTGATGATTGCTTGTTTGACCAACTGCATTTTCCACACATCTTTGGCATGGACATAGATGGTCAAGGACCATGTTCGAGCTTGCCTGGCGGATTTGCATGATCCGAGCTGCTTTCACCAAAGTGTCTTTGAAAATCTTTGAAAATTTGTTGAAACATTTTCACCAAAACCTTTGAAACATCCAATTTCAGTGCAGCAGCAACGGCCTCACCCCCACAGTGAGACCATGGCAAGCTATGCTGTGCCACAGTGTCGCAGGACGGTCCGCCCCAGGGGCGGGACCCAGAAAACCCTTCGCCCGCTTCACCGAGCCCTGCCGGCCGCCCACGTCGAATGCAACGATTTGGCGCCACTGGGCCGCAATGCTCTGCCCATGCTGCAGATGGGTGGTTTCTTGGAAGAGTTTGGCTTGGGCCAAGACGATTTCAACATATTTCACGAGCGATTTACCTTCTAGGGATTGGATGTCAGCACTGGAGGCTTTTTTTAAGGACATCGTGGATTCAGGGCGTTGGCACCTTTGACACAGTTTAGTTTTTTTTGGTGTTTTTCCATTTTTGGTGGTTTTCCATGGCAGATAGGACACCAAACATATCAAATCTATACGACGCCAATATTTGGGGTGTGTGCCCAGGGATTCTGACACACACACACGACGGTCATCCTGGTGATGGCTAGACTGCTAGGAGGGAGAGCGCCTCAGATGGCACTGACTCTGCCAAGCTTAAAACACATGGCTCTGGGTCAAAACCCGGTACCCCTGGTTCTCATCATTAACCATTGTTTTCCGATTATATCTGCTTAATTTTGACCCATACCCACATGGTCCACCAAGACACAGTCGCAGCTGCCACCAGCGCATGTGCTCACCCTAAACGCCTGCTGGTAGGCCCGCCGCTCCACAGCCACCGTGGCATGGTGCTGGCGGCGCTGAAGCACAACGGCTTCGAGTTGAAGTTTTGTACTCCGGAACTTCAAGCGGACAAAGAGGTGCAGAAATCTGGGAGACGACGGGCGATGATGATGGTGATGATGATGATGATGATGATGATGAGGATGATGATGATGATGATGATGATGATGATGATGATGATGATGAGGATGATGATGATGATGATGATGATGATGATGATGCTGATGGTGGTGGTGGTGTTTCTCTGGTATGGGAATGTATGGGATAGGCACTGCAACAAATTGCTGATGCACCCTCCACATTTCACCTTTGGAACGCTCCAACACCTAGAAAGCTGTCAAGGCTGGAAGAGCATTTGCATCCCGGAGATGCCACAATTTTCACGTTTCCACGGCAAATGCCTTTCCACAGGCAGCTGATCAAATCTGAGGGTGTAATAGGATGTGTAATCAAAAGGACGGTCCACCAAGTTAAGGGAAATTAGAGTGAGAAAGTGCTTAAATGATGGCCAATGAATGGTTTCCATCTGCTACTATAAATGATCTATAGGAAAATGCAAGAGGGTAACCACTTCAATGGTATCAACTTCAGTCTGTTTGAACATAATTAACACCGCGATAGCTTCAGGACGTTCAAAGATACACATTCAATCGGCAACTCTAAGCCTGCTTAAGCTGCAACAATGGGAAGATGGCTTGCGGACAACCAAAACACGTCCCGTTCTTGTCCCTTTTGAAATCAGGTCGCTGCCGCGTCAACAGCGATGCCGGTGAGAGGTATGTATCATTCCGTACGTTATTGAGCCCTAAGAAGCCCAGAGGCCATGTTCGCTCTGTTGATCAAGTTCGCGCGGTGGGCGATCATCATGTCACTCCAGTACTCCTACCAGGTCGTCATGACTGCAGTCGCCGAAAATGGCATTGCGCTGAAGTATGCTGCAGCGGAGTTGCAGGATGATTGTGGCTCGGCTCAGTGAGTCCTGCTGTCGGTGCTTCAGCACTGGAGAAGTGAGGGTTACCGAATGGATGCCTTTGCGGGTCCATAATTTTGCTTCAATAATTTCCGAGCTGGCTTGGACACACCAGTTTTTCCCTCTGACTGGGCTTCAGGTGTTAAGTGCAGTATATCCCAGCCATCTGCTAGGCGAACGCCACTGAAGGCTCTCACATATCTTGGTAATGCGGACGCCGTTCCTCTTCTTCTCTCTTTTGAAATCATATAAATCCAAAACGAATGTGCATGGCAAATAACTATCATTGATCTGCAGGTTTGCCATATTCAGGGTATGTGTTCTATTATGGCCAGCCCGGTACGCTGGTAACCTGGCATTTACCATTGTGAATCATTCGCTACCAACGTTACTTGTCGCCAATGGCTATCATGCAAATTGACTTCCTGTCTTTGCCCAGCAGTAGAGCCACTGGATGCATCAGTCTATACGGGCATCGGCCTATCGGAGTTGACATGGATGATACAGTAGCTACCACAGATGCACAGATGATATCAGTTTTTACTCCCCCTAATATTAGCTCTCGGAAAGTCTGAAATTGAAAAGATTCCCCAGAGAGAGAGGGAGAGTTAGCAGGGTTTCAGGGAGATGCTTTGAAATACAACGGAGGGGGATGGAAGGGGTCTCCTGCGTACTTGCGATTATCATCACATTGTCTACTCATCATGATTAGTCTACCTCCGAGAAGCCCCAGCAAAAATGGTTAGTAATACCATCATGATCCATAGAGTCATTTCTTCTTCCCGAATCGTGTCACTCTCTTCCCATCAATGCTTACTATCCCATTTTAGCAATCTTGAGTTTACACAATGTCCCTTGCCACTGTCCTCCAATCATTCTCCTCAGATTGATGGTTGGTATCCCATGGCCCAAGGTCCTTTGCCAGTTGCCACTATGGCTCTCCATGGATCTGTAGGTTCCAACGTCCCCTGTAGCTCCCAGGTGCTGATCCCAGGTTCCACCGTCTCAGGTGCCGTGGTGCTCGAGGCTGTGCGCAGCAACGGCTCCGCGCTGCGCTTCGCGGGCCCCGCGCCGCGCCAGAGCCGCGACGTGGTCCTGGCCGCGGTGACGCGGTGCGGCACGGTGCTGCACCACGCGGCGGAGACGTTGCAAGGGGATCCCGAGGCGCCTCAGGGGGCCATGGGTTGCCGCACGTGGAGTTGGATCATCTCCTCACAACCCTGGTTGAAGCTTTTGAATCCTGTTCCTCAGAAATTGTTTTTCTAAAGAAAGGCTCAGAAATTCTGATTTGAAAACAGATCTGCTAAAGTTGAAAACAAAAAATCGAAAACTGGTCGAAATCCCTGGGAGCTTCCTGTTTGAAATCCTGGCTGAACCCCCAAAAAATCTTAGTTGAACTTCCATCTGTGAATTTCAGGACGTTCCCCACACCCCTGGTAGTTGAAACCCTGGTAGGTGGTCCTGACCGCCGTGCGCGAGTCCGGCCTGGCGCTGCGCTGTGCAGCCCCGGCCCTGCGTGCGGATCGGGACCTGGTTCTGGTGGCAGTGGAGGAGGACGGCCGGGCCCTGGAGTTTGCAGCCGAAGCCCTGCAGGACGATGGCACCTGGGACAGATCCGGGTGCTGCGCAGATGGCGATTTGGCTATGGGTCAATATTAATCAACCAACAAATGGGGGATTTCCACCAACAATAACGGGGAAAAACATGGATAATAGTGGGAGAACCAGGGGTACAGGGTTTTGACCCACAGCCATTTACACACGGAGATGTGCTCTATGAGGGCGATGGTTTGCTAATCTCAGATTCAACGGTTGAATTTCAAATGCAAATTCTGGCTGAACCACCAGCACCAAGTGTATTCAATGCGTGTATATACTAGTTGGCCCAATTGATTGTTTTCCAATATAGTGGACAAGTGGCGCATATTCAGGAGCCCTTGAGCCCTTGCAATTGCTGACCAGGTGGCTACCACTAGAGTTACACTTTGGCAAGCCAACCTGGAAGTAGGACATCCACCATTTTTGAAGCTTGTTTTCCCATTTGGAATGGCAATGTCAAACTTCCAGGTTAGTTTCCCACCTTTTTCCAACCTTTCCCAAGCATTCAGCAGTTGACCATCCACCTTCGCTTGGCCCAAGGGAGCCCCAGCTACCCTGCCAAGGTGACGTGGTCCGCGCAGCCGTGCTGGAGCTCGGAGCTAAGGCCTTGCGTTTCGCATCGCCGAGGCTGAGGGAACAGGCGGAATTCGCAGCCAAGGCTGCGGCATGGCAGTAATTCAATGGTTCGGATGTTGAAAGATTTGACAAGGAACTAACATGATAGGATTTGATTGGATGTTTGGTATCAATGTGGAACTGTATGTTATGAATGCTTATTCTTTGCTGGTGGTGGTTGCTTTTGGGTGTTTGATTTGAAATTCTGTTCCTTGGTGAGTGAACCTTGGCTCCTTTTAAATTCAATGGGTCCCGAACATGCTGCTTTTGTTACTGCGTTGTTGCTAGTGTCTCTGCATAGCAGCAGTTGGTGTCAAGTCCTATAACTTCTGGTTCACTCTGCTTGTCATGCAGCAGAATCATGATGAAACATGATGAAACCACAAGCCAATGAACCAACCAGCACTTTCAGCGGGATGCCATTCAACTTGCGATTATTCCATCTCTCCCAATTGAATGTGATGTATGTGGTATGAAGCCAACTCAAAGTCACATGTAGCAACTTATGTATCTTTACGGCAGTATGTTTTTTGCAGCAGCTAGCTCAGACATGATGAGCTTGAGAGGGGTTTGCGGTGAGTCCTTGTGGCGCATAGCAGGGCCCATGACTGTGCTACCAGGCAAAGAGCAGTAGATGAAATCCATAGAAAAAAATAAATAATTGCATAGGAATCAAATGGAATCAACATCTGCACTCCCAACCGGCATCCATCCGGAGTTTCAGGGCCCACTTGGCCCAGACCCTTTGGATCTGATGTTTAGCCCCTGTGGCACCTTGATTTCATGCGATGAGCGAAAACTTCGGATGCAATCGCCGTGATGAATAGGCCCGTCTGCGGTGTCAACTGGAGCAGTGCCAAAGCCGGTGATGGCTCCATGATGACCTTTATTTTCCAGTCCTTCCCAGGATCAAACCACACATCGAAGGCTTGGGCACATGGAAGCCATGGGACCTCCTGAAACGGCACTGCTCAGCCATGGTGTCCTGTTGAGCACTTGGCCATTAGGGTGGCCCAGGTCGCCACTTATGACTTCGTAGGATCCTGGTGAGATCTCGGGGGAAGGTGTGGATAGGTGCGTAGTTTATGGGACCCACGACTTCCAAAAGAAACTACCCATTGAAAGAATTCTTCCCCGATTTCTGGGTGACCAATTGGCTCATTGGCTTCCCAATTGCAGGATCTCAACGGATTTCATATCATCCAAAAATAGCTTTATTGGAACCCCAGCCATGAAATCAATTGAATACAAGGCTCACACAGATGCAGCTGAATACGCGGAGATTGCTTGGCTGCTGCTGCTTGGAGTCAAATCTTGCCTCCGTTGTGCTCCTCTGTGACTGGTCATAGCTGCGACCTGGACGACCATGACGACACCGTTGCAGCTGCCGTGGCAACTGTAGATTTGTAGGTTGTCCATAAATGATGGTAGCCCAAAAATTGTCATTTACAATGGGAAGCCACCAATTGTCGGGATTTACAGGGGCACGCCATTTATGGACAAAGCCATTTGTAGGTTCTTGTAGGTCTTAGATCACAGAATATGTGATTGCGCTTGGCACATCGAGCACCCAAAACCGTGCACTTGTGGATCTACGAATCTGCGATTTTGACGTTAAATGTTGGGTTCACAAGGCTTTGCGGGATGTTGTTGGCTGTGAATGCCTGATATGATGCTGTGCTTTTGGGTGCCCGGTGTTTTGGCCATGACTGCTTCAGAGTGACAACGGCGTGCCACATTTTCCATCCTTTCAAATCAATATAACAATATTCTATAACCGTATATAACCCTATAAGACCATATAAGACCGGTTCATTGACTCGTTCAGCCATATGGTTTGATTCATTAAACACAATTACTTCACTGCGGGACATATTCCAATCTGAGTCACGGTCCTTGTATACCTCGTCTCATAGCGATCCTGCTGTGGCAGCCGGCGTGGTGACGCTCTCCTGCCGTGGCCCTCCATGGCTGAAAGATTCAGGCGATCCTACGTCACAGGCTGGAACGTCTATTCTCGACACCAAATCTATGTGGAGGGTGTTCCTGGAACTGAAAATTTTCAGCGAAGAAGTTGTTGAGTTTCTCTGGCATGGGGGAATCCAACGAGTGTGGTGCTTTTTCGGTCGTTCATGACGCTGCCAGCATGAGTTAGCGGAGCAATTTCCGAGTGAGGCCTTTTTATGCCTTTTTGATGTGGGATCTCTTCCACAACTCACCTTGCGGAGGGCTTCCGTCGGCGGGTTTCAGCAGCTCAGATCATGAGCAAACAGCCAAAATGACGCGGCCCGCTTGCCACGAGTTGCCCCTGCCTGCTGCGGGACTTAACCCGGGAGTCATGGTCTTTCGGGAAGTTTTACTTTGGGACTACAATGAACACATTATCATTGCAATATCTGGGCCATGTTACCAGCTCTTTCAACCATCCCCTGCACGCTTAGCAATGTATGAGTTGGCATCACGCAGATTCAAAATGGCAGCAGATATATGCAGATATCCCACGATCCCCTAAAATTCCAGACATGGTTGGTTGCATTGGTCCCCATTCATATTGTGTTCATCAGGGTGATTAGCCTGGAATAGGATTGAAGCATCCAATTTTACTCGTATCCAACCACCGGTCACGGCTCCCAATTGCTGGCTGAAGAGGGATTCGTTGGTGACAGGTTCATCACGATGTGAGCGTTCCGCCGGGCTCAGTCTTGTGGGAGGCGCTGCGGCTCAGAATGCTGGCGGGTTCTAAGGTCGAGACATGGTACGCCGTCCATAGGTGGTTGTGATGGGATTTTGCGACTTGGTTACGGGGATCCACTGAGCCTGCTTTGGTTTCAGGACCTACCAGGACTACACCGGTACTTGTACCATTTGGTCAGCTCCATTTTACGTTCCCAAAACTGACCAGTGCCCCGGCTCTTTCATAGCCGGAATACCCTCAGAGATTTGATTTGAGCGACTATGGTAGCCTCCAAGTCAACCAGGGGAGGTTACTTGCGACCATCAGATGATTCCAAGAAAGCGGTTGGGAAGATGTCTTTGTTGATCATTGCGGGTTGCGCTTTTGCCCGCCGGTTGAGTGGGCAAGAAATTGGCCATCATGGGCCATTATTTATCCATTAAAACACCAGGAGAAATAGGTGCTTTGGAACTCCTTGATGGGTTTTTCACCATTGTGCAACTGACCAAACAGCATTATGGCTCTGTCCGCCGATGTTGGGTGCCTTCAACCGTCCCCTAAATCATCATTTTGCACTCAGGAACCTGCACAAATTCAATTTATTCACAAGCTAATCGGTGCTGGTGGGTTGCAAGCCTCTCGCGTCTTACATTGCGAAGCATCCATCAGCTCTTATCATCCATTGACTCATCATCTATGAAGATCCGTCAACTACAATCAACCATCAGTTCACCATGCATCAGCAATTGTTCTTGGTCCCTTAGCCATCCAACCGATCGGTTTTGGAACCGCTCCCTTGGAAGGCCAGCGTTCCTGAAGAGGCCTCTGATGAGGTGAATTCCATCGCTGCCCTGCAGTGGTCCTCACCGGAGGAAGGCAGGAGCCGTGCAGGCTTCGAAATAGATGGGACTACTGGGCCACCCCGAAACGATCCCACATCTTCAATCCTTTGATAAGGGGAAAGCCATGGAAAGCCAATGATCTTGGGGTATTACGGTCTACCGATTTCTGGAGGCATCCATGTCATGATTTGAATGCATTCTCTTCAGGAGGCGCTGGTTCCATTGTTTGGTTGTTTCTCATTGTTTCTATGTGCTTACAAGTGTCCGTGCGCATGTTTAAATGGCTCTCTGGAGCCTCTGGCGTTCAGGTTTCTAACCTGGAACGGGCCCTAGCTTGCCAAGGGAATTGGCCAAGCTCAGCCTGTCTCCCCATGGTTGGAGTCGGTGGTATTGGTCAAGCAGCTGCAGTACGTGCCATTCGGTGGCCCCCAGGACCTGCACCATGGCCGGAGTCGAAGGTCGAATCCTTGCCAGATACCTTCGCGGCAGCCGTTGGGGCTGAGGTGCGGCGGCGTTTCGCGGTGTGCCCATCTGTGACCCCACATCACTTAGGGGAATGAGCAGATTGTATCAGATTGTGGCAGGGCATGTGAGATTTTTTTGCTGGAAAAAATCGATGAAAACATGTCGGTTGGATTCGGTTGGTTGCTTTGGTCATTAGTGTTCTTTGGTTTGTTGCTCTCACTGAAGGGCTTCCTCCTGGGCTTGGCTGATCTTGGCCCATTGGCAGGCCAGTGCCAGCTTGCCCATTGCCAGCAAGTTCCAGGACCGGGTGCGGGGGGTTCTCCATGCAACATGCGACCCAAGGCGCAAGGTCCCGCGTGCTGGGGATCCAGTCATTCCCAGGAGGATCCACGGAGTGGTGCCAGACTTTCGTATCATTTCCATCATGGTGCTGGGCTTTCAAAGATGCATCTATTTCGAAAGCTATCTGAATCCAATCAGCTGGAATGGTTCGGAATCAAATCTTTTAAAAAGATCATCGAACATCCTAAGGCTCTCCAATCCAATCACATGGGGGCACAGACAGCCCACATATTGTATCTACTGTAATTTGTTCAGTGGCTTCCCGTGTTAAGTATGTTGAGTCACCGCTCGCGGCGGGATGACAACATGCACCCTTTTTTAAACTCGGATGAATACGGGGGGGGGGCAGGGCGGGCAAAAAAAACATAAGCATCCCAAATCCAAAGCAACTCGACACGAATGATACGCCTTGAAAACGCAGTGAGCCTTTTTGTGCAGTTCCTTTGCAAGGACGTTTCCATAGGTGCTTGAGTCTTGCCCGCAGTTGTCAAGACAAACGTGCAAGCTTGTTTGCCACAAATTTCGATTACACAGACAACATGCACCCTTTTTTAGACTCGGATGAATACGGGGGGGGGCAGGGCGGGCAAAAAAAACATAAGCATCCCAAATCCAAAGCAACTCGACACGAATGATACGCCTTGAAAACGCAGTGAGCCTTTTTGTGCAGTTCCTTTGCAAGTACGTTTCCATAGGTGCTTGAGTCCTGCCCGCAGTTGTCAAGACAAACGTGCAAGCTTGTTTGCAACAAATTTCGATTACACAGACAACATGCACCCTTTTTTAAACTCGGATGAATACGGGGGGGGGGGGGGGGGGGGCAAAAAAAAAATAAGCCTCCCAAATTAAAAACTCGACACGAATGATACGCCTTGAAAACGCAGTCAGCCTTTTTGTGCAGTTCCTTTGCAAGTACGTTTCCATAGGTGCTTGAGTCTTGCCCGCAGTTGTCAAGACAAACGTGCAAGCTTGTTTGCAACAAATTTCGATTACACGGACAACATGCATCCGATCCTTTTTTTAACTCGGATGAATACGGGGGGGGGGCAGGGCGGGCAAAGAGAACAGAAGCATCCCAAATCCAAAGCAACTCGACACGAATGATACGCCTTGAAAACGCAGTCAGCCTTTTTGTGCAGTTCCTTTGCAAGTACGTTTCCATAGGTGCTTGAGTCCTGCCCGCAGTTGTCAAGACAAACGTGCAAGCTTGTTTGCAACAAATTTCGATTACACAGACAACATGCACCCTTTTTTAAACTCGGATGAATACGGGGGGGGGGGCAGGGCGGGCAAAAAAAACATAAGCATCCCAAATTCAAAGCAACTCGACACGAATGATACGCCTTGAAAACGCAGTGAGCCTTTTTGTGCAGTTCCTTTGCAAGGACGTTTCCATAGGTGCTTGAGTCTTGCCCGCAGTTGTCAAGACAAACGTGCAAGCTTGTTTGCCACAAATTTCGATTACACAGACAACATGCACCCTTTTTTAAACTCGGATGAATACGGGGGGGGGCAGGGCGGGCAAAAAAAACAGAAGCATCCCAAATCCAAAGCAACTCGACACGAATGATACGCCTTGAAAACGCAGTGAGCCTTTTTGTGCAGTTCCTTTGCAAGTACGTTTCCATAAGTGCTTGAGTCTTGCCCGCAGGTGTCAAGACAAACGTTCAAGCTTGTTTGCAACAAATTTCGATTACACAGACAACATCCAGCTAGAAATATAAGTCTTCATTTGAACTTCAATCTTTTTTTTTGATCCTGTGTCATGATCATGGCGGGCCACGTGGAAGGAAATTGTCGACACCGTGGCTCACAACCAGGTGAGAATGACAGCTTGGCTCATTGTTTGGCTGAGGATTGCAGTGTTGTTTGCCGGGGGCCAGCAGGGCTTGGTATATGTGTGTCGAACTGCAAGCAACAACTTTGGGAGATCCAGCTTCATAAACCAGCATGAGTTTGAACACAAAGACTGTATGATCTGCCACAAATATCACCAATATGGATCTCCGATCAGAAATCTCCCTGCTATGAACTTGCATGTGTGACAACTAAGATGTCGTGGTCGTCAACCAGTTGCTTCACCGGTCCCGCTAAGGTGTGCATCATCCAAGGTTCAACTGGCTCCGGCAAGACCACTCAGGTGCCTCAATACATCTTGGACTCTCAGGCGGGGGTGGGTGGGTCGAACAGCAGCAGCCAAGCCCTACCCTGGATGAAGCTAAACTCCTGGTTGATTAACAAGGGGGGAACCCCGAAAGGTCATGAGTGCTCTGCTCAATTGGTAAGTGCCTAAGATATAAAGCCAGGGTTTAACTCGGGGGTTGACAATACATGATACGTGTACGGGGCTGGGCCTTGTTTCGATACAGATATACTTGGATGCCGAATGGGCTGGGCTGGCGACTGCTTCGCAAGTCCTAAATGTGTTTCTATCGATTTTGACCTTGTTTGATGGACGGGCACTTTGACACTTTCAGTGCCACATTCGTTCACCATCACTACTATGACCTTCATCATCATCTTCTTATCATTCTCAGTGAAGCCATGGCTATGAATCACCCATCAACGCATAGTGAACAAGCATCACTAGTAGATGGTACCCATAACTTAATTGATCATCATCACCGACGAATCATCACTAGAAGCCATGGCCATCATCATCATCACCAACATCACCATCACCATCACCACCACCACCACCACCACCACCACCACCA
>VSDK01013682.1:156935-174006 GCA_009767595.1 Symbiodinium kawagutii
CATCATCATCATCATCATCATCATCATCACCATCACCATCACCATCAGCATCATCATCATCATCATCATCATCATCATCATCATCATCATCAGCATCAGCATCAGCATCAGCATCATCATCATCATCATCATCATCATCATCATCATCATCATCACCATCACCATCACCATCACCATCAGCATCACCATCACCAACATCATCACCAAGCAAACATCACTAGGAGCCATGGCCATGGCTATTTTTTCATCGCCCAGCCGCGTTGCGAAAAACGCCAGGATGGCGGTGCCAAAGCCATCGTGGTCACCCAACCGCGGCGCTTGGCGGCCATCACGGCCGGGGCACCTGACATGGCCCCTCCAAACGATGCTTAGGAATGGTTTGTAGTAATTCATGTTTATAAGATCGATAAGAATTATCAATAATACCTCTCAACCATTGCTAACCAATCGTAATATACCGTTGATATCCGTTGATTATCATTATTATCAATAGAAATCATGACAATGATAATAATGACAAATGATAATGTTCGGTAGTTAATTTGATGATCGGTAATACTACGTACAGTAATCATAGAAATATATAATAAGACTAATGTGAAGAAAAGAGTAATGATAATGATTCAATACTGATGATGATCATAATAGTGATAATGATAATGATGAGGAAACACAATGATTATATTTATCATGATGATAAACATAATGAGATAGAATTATTTTCATGCTGACAGTGATAAGAATAATGACAATAATCACAATGAGGATAATGATAATGAACGTGATAATGACGATGGTAATATTTATAATGGCGACAGTGATAGTGATAATAATGATGATTTAAATAATGATAAGATTTCGAACGTGATAACAGTTGCAACGATACATATGTTGGCTACTGATTGGTTTGTAATGAAATAAGAGTAGTGGCTGATGAAGGTGAAGAATGGCTGATGGTCACTGTCAATGATGGTTGTAGGTGTGGCATCCCATGAATGAATTAAGAGGCCCCCTGCTTCGAGACAGTGTAGTCCTAGTACTTTCAACGTTGGCCAAACATTGTTGAATGCCTAACTTCGAAACTTGGGAAGAGGTGCTTGCAGATGTAGCGCATGGGGAATTCGTTAACCTACCGCAATTGAAGGGCGGTCCATAGACCAAACTGCTGGACCATCGAGGGTGCTTGACCATGGTTCAACTTCTTCGTGAAAAGTTTAGATTGTCTTGTTGAAATTTTGCATGTCAGCGGTGTCCGAGAATGGAATCTGCAGCTCTGATCTTGTGCTGCTGAATTCAGCCCTTTTCCACTCAAAAATAAGCCCCTGTCAGCAATTTTTATTTGCGAGCTCAGCGATGGCAGCCGAACTGAAGGCTGAGATCGAGGCTGGAAAATCAGTTGGGCTGCCATCATTTATCATCATTTCCTTTGAAACAATTGGCATCAAGAAGGGGCCTTTGCAATCTGTTTGACCAGGCGCTGGTCGCGAAGATTGGTGACAAGGCAGCAGGGCAGTCTGCCCTTGAGTCTTTGGCCAAGATCGCTGAGGAGAAGGGCCGTCCTGCCGAGCCCTTCCTGGTTTCTGCCTTCCCCAAGATTTTGGAGGCCAAGCCGGGGGGAGGGGGGCACAAGCTGGGAACAGCGCGCAAATACAAGGACGACCAATCGGGGTTTCTCATCAAAATAGCGGGAGCCCGCAAGTTCTGGTTGGTTTATTTCTATCCAGGGGTATCCCTATTTTGAGAAACCACCAAGTTAGAAGGAAAGGGTGGGCGAATTCGCCATGGCAACATATTGGCAACCATGTTTTCACTGAGCTTCCCGCCATTGTCGATGGTCATGGCCACCAAATCTTCCAGGCATCCAACGACAAGTCCAAGAATGTGAAGGATGCCGCTGTGGCCACCAGCAAGACCATCATGGGTCACTTGCTTCGACGCTCCCAGAAAGAACCATAGGCCACTCTGGAAACAACATAGGTAAACACCATAGGCAATAACATGGGTCATTTGTTTACCTTTGGCACCTATGGAAGCTAAGAATAACAATAGATTAATAGATTTATTAGGATTATTAGGTGAACAATAGGTAAACTAGAGTGTAAGTTCAGTTACGGAACTAAGGCATCGTCATGCAAAAAAAACGGATGACCGCGGCATTGAAAGTAACACAACTTAGACAATCGGCCGTTGACAACGAGTGATTTTGCCATTGCTCAGCTATCCCAGAATGATTGGGTCAAAATCCCAGTAAAGAGCTTCATCGCCCAGTTTCGCATGACACTGGACTGAGTAGCCGTTGGAGTAACCAGGCCATCCGCAACCATCCACAACCATCCGCGCGCCCCCAGGCATGGTGTCGCCCTTCGCCGTGGAGATGCTGCTGCCGGCCTTTCTGAATGGCCTGGCTGTGAAGGCCAAGCCTCCCCAGAAGGAGGCCACGCTGCAGATCATCTCGGCCCTGGCGGCCAAGGCTCCACGCGCTGTGGGAGACTTGGCGCTGGGACGATTGCAACCGAATGGTGGATGAATAGGACATGGATGATGAGGATGAGGATGAGGATGAGGATGAGGATGAGGATGATGATGATGATGATGATGATGATGATGATGATGAAATGACTATGAACAGCATGGCATGGCATCGTTTGCCTGCAGGTATAGCATTGAATAGCAAATTGATAGATGATTGAGAAGTATTGAGAACCCTTTACGAATGCTCGATGAAGCAAGGGTCCATTATGGACTCTCAGCATTGCAGATTGATTGGCCCCTCCAGATCATGAGAAGATATTGTCAACCCATACAAAGGGGAACGGCTCTGAATGGTTTGACGCATCGAGTATCTTGGTTTTTGCGATGGTAGCTGGATGCAGTTCACTGTTCATTGTACCTGGTGATGCTTTATCGGGTAGGATGTAGACCAGCCGTAGCACCGCATCCTGGTTGATTCCCCCCTGGCATTGGAAACAAAGTCAAGCCGAGCAGCGACGTTTGACTGTGGTTGAGATGGAGCTGACCGTTCAATGCTTTGGTGGATGTAATCTGCTGATTATTGCGTGGATATTGCAAATAGACAAAACATGACAAAACTGTTCTGTTGCTGGGGGTGTTGTACTACCTCATTGGCAACCATCTAATGAACCAACCAGCCATCTAACCAACAAACCAACCAATCAACCAGTCACCCCAGCCAAACAGCCTCCGGGCCGCTGAGGATATCTTTTGGTGAACCTTGTGTCTCCCGTGGCAGATCTCACTTGCGACATCAAAAAGGAGGTTGGCCAGTTACCGGAACGAGCTGTGGAATGATGGTTGAAATGTCAATTAGGGCCTTTTAGGGGACAATAACCAGCTGCTTCAACTTGGGCTATCCAACTTGACTTCGTCTCAGTCTTGTTACTAGCAATTTTGACAGCTCATATCGTGTAGGGATGATCATGCCAAAAAATGTTTGTGATGAGCCCAGACAATTATGCCTTTTACAATCATTTTACACACACAGTACTGTAACACCTAGGAACTGTTTTTACACCTGGTTTATTTGAAGGCGTACTATGGTTTGCTGTGGTTTTAGCGTCATGGTAATATACAGTATATTTGGTAGTTCATGCAGCAAGAGGATGCAAGAGGTATATATATATATATATAGAACCCATCCGCGGCAGAAGTGTGTCGATTTCTGCGAAAAGGTGAAACAAGCAGCCTTGGAATGCATGACGGCCATTTGCAACTGCACTGGCAACAAGGACCACGTGATGGGGACCGAGTGTTGGGGACCCCTTTCGGACACCCCTTTCGGTCACCAACCCTCGGTGGCTTGTTTGGACCGAAGCGGAGTGTGGCATTGTAGTTGTTGTTTGAGCGCATGGAAACAACATGAAACAATTACGGCCGCATCGAAGCCCTGCAAGTTGTCGACAACTTTGTCCAAGGCACAAAGCATGGTGCGGTTTTGCCGAGCAATTTCACCAGTTATATAACTGGGTGTTTCTCAGAATAGGGGTACCCCCAAATCATCCATTACTAGTCATTTATAGTACTAAACCAACCATTTTTTGTGTCCCCTATGGCTTGAGAAACCAGCATATAACTATGGAATAGCTCTCAACCAGCCACTCTCATAGATTCGGAGGTTGGGGATGGCCTTTGTGGCACTGCTTCATGGCAAGGACCTGGAGCCTTTCCTCCCCGCAGTGGTGGATGCTGCCTCCTCCATCGATAAAACCCACAACTGCGTGGAGAAGTTACATGGCATGAGAGCTTCACCAGGCGATGGGTCAAGCAGTTAACCAACCATCATTGGGTTTAACAACCAACCATTTCATAGGGAAAACAAGGGAAAACAAGCTGGTTGAATGATAGGGGAACGTTTCACCTTCAGGGTGAAGATTGGGAAGTTTGTCCCAATCTATCTGAGATCAGGCAATCCAAAGCGATGAGCCCCACAAGATCGGTTTTTCCTTTGGCTCTCGTGTGGATGATGAAACTGTCGCACAAGAAAGAACTGGGGTTTCTTGTTTCCGTTCAGCCCCTTATGTTTTCTGATCAACAAACTGCAGGAAGTGTCGTTGGTCCTCTTGACTGTCGATCACAACACAAGATTCACAAGGACTTCCACTATATCACACCAATTCACTCGGTGGAAGTTCTTCCATTCAACGGAACCCAAGTTGTAGAAAGGTCATGCGCATCGACGTCTCCTAAGGTTGGCAGGTTGCATCTTCGTGCAGAACGTCGAGGCTCCAGCCTTGGCCGTGACCATGCCAGTGCTCACCCGTGGTTTGAACGACAAGAACGAAGAGGTGAAGCGCACCTGCTGTCAGATCGTAGACAACATGTGCAAGTTGGTGGAGGACCCAGCAGAGGCGCGGGGGATGTGGCTATGGGTCAAGCAGTTAATCAACCAATATTAGGGGATAAGTTCACCAACAAACTATAGGGAAAACAATGGTTAGTGATGGGGAACCAGGGGTACGGGGTTTTGACCCACAGCCATGTGTCATGTGATTCAGTGCTGTCAATGGTCCGTGATCCCTTCTTGTAGCAGTTCTATTTTTTTGAAATCTTCCTACACTTTGGACTGGTGTTTGCTTTTTGTGCTCATGACCTGTTGTTCATCTCGACAGTCCACACTCATCGGGGCCGAACAAGTTGGGTGTCCAGTTTGTATTGTCGAGCCTGAGAGCTCAACCATTGGAGCGTTCAATTGGAGCTGGGTTACCGGTGGGATCCTAAGAGTTTGTGGGCCCATCACCTTCCTTTCTTGCGGACACCAAATCTCAGGTTTGACATTCAAGTCATGTCAAGTCATCAATTTGGAGCTTTTGCAACGACATTAGTAGTTGTACACTTGCGAAGGCATCAGTGGCTAGTTCAATTCTTGAGAGTTGAAGTATGTCGAAGTTGTGGAGTTGTGGGAGGTCCTATGTTGGTCGGTTGCCCCATGTTTTTTCGGCGAGGTCTTGCCACTGATGCCCAAGTTGGAGCCTTTGGTGAAGAACGCCACCGAGAAGATCTCGGATCCGGAGGCCCGAGGTGTGGCGGAGAAGGCCTACAAAACCTTGCAGAAAGCTGCAGGTGAAGGTGCTCAGTCCCTGCAGACCATCACCATGGAGGGAGCCAAGAAACAGGTGCCAGATCTCAGTGATGGGATGGACAGCTGGGTGAAGTAGCTTGAAGTTGACAGTCTTTTCAGGCTTAGTTGATTTCAAGGTGTGAATGATCTACCTTTTGTTCGATTTCCGGAAATGATTCGTACATAACATATCTGATGTGCAAACTGCATTGTGATAGCTAGATTGTTGGAGGTTTGGTTGTGAATGACCTGGCAGATAGCAATTATCTGAGACCGTGAATTTGAGATTCCCCTCCGGCAATCTGGCATAGCAATGGAACACCTCTGTTTGCAGACGATTTCACGCTACCTTTTGAGTGGGCGGCCACTTTCGATTGCTTGGATGGATGCTTACCACTCCTCCCCATTCAGCATGCTTGACCACCAAGGTCCCAAGCGTCACAATTCGCATTGACTAAGCATTTCCTGGAGGGGACCTCCCTGTTGCACAACATTTTCATGGATTAGCTATTCATTAATCACCATTACCATCAATTGACCATTCGTCAACCATCATTACGAACATCATTCAACCATCGTTTCATGATCAACTGATTAATCATCATTTACAGCCACCATTTAACCATCATAACCCATCAAAAATCATCAAAAATCATCAAAAATCATCATGAATCCCCATAAATCCTCATAAATCCTCATAAATCCTCATTAGTCATCATAAATCATCAACCCTAGTGATCCACCATAGATTCACATGGCACACCCATCGCAGGTGGAAGAGGCCCTGGGTGGCAGCAAGGGCTCCGGCGACGTCTACGACGCGGAGCTGTCGCACGTGGCGGCGCTGGCGGCCTGCGCGGCCAACATGCGGGTCTTCGACGAAAGCGCGTGGAAGTCCGACGTGGGTCACCAAGCGGCAGCCAATGTGAGACTGGTGGGGCCATGGTCCCATGGTGGTACCTAGTGATCCAGGATGGACTAGGCTCCATTGTTAAGGAAAGCCGAACCATCCAAGATCATAACCGTGGGAAACCAACCAGCTAGAAGGGGACTCCATGGACCCCTAGTCGATTGTAATCTGTATCCAGGGGGATGGGGGGTGAAAACATAAGGGCGCAGCCATTAGTACACGCCCATCCCTATACCGACATGAGCTTCGGTCACCACAGGGTCATGGGGCTAACTCAGTGGCGCTTCCGTTGACGCATCAACACGTTCAGGCAGCAAATGATGGTCAATGCTTTGGTTGATATTTTTGTGACTCAAAGTTGGCACGCATTTTCATACACAGTCATGTTGGACCATGGCAACATGAAGTCATCACCCGCAGTTGAAACATGTGGACCTGTCCACAGTGGACCTGTCCACACCTGTTGTGGCACAGGACTAGGTCCACCATGGCTCCATGGCTCCCCTCGCTGTCCAGGTTACCTGGCACCTTTCGACAGCGTCACCGAGCAGCTGCGCGCCAAGATGGAGATTGCTGCCAAGCCCAAGGAGGAAGTCGAGGAGGAGGACGGAGCGACGTGGATCACGTGGGCATTTCAATATGTTTTCATCTGTTTTTCTCCACTCAAACTGTGGAAGTGTAAGATGTGTAAGGGGATTCCGGTGTCGTCGAGTTTTTGGAACACGCATTACTGGCTGCAGTTCTTCTTGTGGCGATTGAAACTGCCAGGTTCGTGCCGATCTCAGGTCTTAATGGATCTATCCGCTGCTATTTTCATAGCAGAACCCGCTGACTTGCTAAGCTGAAAATATTGCATGTCAGCCTGTCAGCTTCATTTACCAGCCACATTGGATGATCTAATCATAATATGAACCACTTTCAAGGTCGAAACTGATACCTAGTACGTACCCAAGGCTTCCATCGTCTAACAACATCCAACAACCATTGTTTTAATGGTTTTTACTGTAACAACCATTTTTTAACTGAGGGGTTTGGGTTCCGACCCCATGCCCGCCCCTGAGGACACCGAGGGTGTCGACCTGTACAAGGGCGCCTTCTCATTGGCTTACGGCACCTTGACGTTGCTGCGCGATGCCAAGATGCACTTGAAGAGGAATCGCTGCTTGGCGCCTGCAGGGCCCCGGGGCTAGCCTTTGCAGAGCGGTAAGGTAGTGAAGTTGGGTACTGCAGTAGACCTAGGGTAGGGCAACTACCAGCACCTACCAGTTGTGGTAAATATGATTGTCCACTTTGGGTACTAGGGCACCAGTTATGGTAAGTATACTTCGACCTGCTTTATATACTTAGACCTGCTTTCTTGATATTTCTTTGGGATGTTGAGCCATGTGGTGAAGAACAAGCTTTAACATCAAGCAATGTTGAAGCTGAGTAATAAAACCTTCAACCTGAAACATCGATACTACAACCCAGAACATCATACCTGGCATAGCAGCAGAATTCGCTGTTCCATTCATCCAACCATTGTGTGATGGCATTGCTAAAAATCGGCAGGACGTACCAAGGATCATTGGTGGATGCTCATCATTTACGGACCACCCAGCAACTGCCAACTGTATACCGTATACCTGTATATACTTGATACATTAGTTGATCCAACCCATCTGCAATTCCCCCCCCTTTGGCCTGAAGCAAGGTGCCCCCTGCCGCCATTGGCCCTGCTGCCCTGCTGCCCTAGGCTTCTACGGCTTGTTGGGTCCCAACCAATGCGGCAAGACCACCTTGATGCGCGCCATCGCCAACGAGCAGCTGGAGGGCTTCCCCAAGCGCGACGAGTTGAAGTCGGTCTTCGTGGAGCACGAAATCGAGGACGAAGAGGCGCTGGGGCGTGGGCGCGGGGCCGGTGGTGCTCCCAGATGGTTGGCCGGGTACCTTTGGGGGATGCTGGGGGGGCTGGGGCTGGGATGGGGCTGAGGGATGATAGGGGGGTTGGGGCTGGGATAGGGCTGAGATGGTGGGATGGTGTCGGTGCACAGCTCAGGTGGGCGTCCAGGATGATGGCTTCCCCATCCTGTCGGTGGACAAGCCTGGTTGGTGGTGGGTGGTGCACACCTGCAACGACATCTACAAGTTGGAGCCTCCGGTGAAGGAAGACACGGTGACTGGGAGAGAACTGCTGGGATGATTCTGGGGCATTTGGAGTTCCTTATAATTACCACACATTCAGAGATGGAAGATGCAACTGCATCTGTCCTGTTGAAACACAGGCTCTGTTTGTTTGAAGAGTTTTTCCCTCACGGAGTCGCAAAGAAATTTCAAGGCCCAAGTGGTGGACTTCGGTTTCGGTTTCTTCGCCTTGTAAAGCAAGAGACAGCGACCAAAAGGCAACAGCAGCCATACACACCCACCACCAAGAACAACAACAACAACAACAACAACAACAACAACAACAACAAGACAGCGGCAGGCGCAGCTTTCAAGACCGCTCTTGTTCGCCAGGTGAAGGAACTGATGAAGTCCATCGGTTTCGGCTACCCTGGAGGACCCGATCGCGCTGCAAACCTGGAGTTGCCAGTGACCTCCTACTCCGGTGGTTGGAAGATGAAGATGCAGCTGTGTGCTCCTGGCTGAAGGTGGAGGTCCGGTGGAGGTCCGGTGGAGGTGGTTGGAGCAGTGGAGAGAAGGTTCAAAAAGGGAAAGCAAATAGATGTTGAAGGAAATGACCTGAATGCTGCTGCTGCTGTTCTTATCATATCAGTTGTTTCCTTGTCGTTGCAATTGTTGCGGTTCAAATTATGTTCGCAAGAAGATCTTCATTCCGTTCATATTCGTTTTGGCAACGCCAACATGCATCATCTCACTTACTGCTCTCATTCAAGAAGTTGTATGTATTGTCTGGGCACTGTGTATCAATCCTTCAGAGGCTTCCACGATCTAAAAGTAGCACAAGATCTACTTTCCAGCAACATAAGTGCACTCTAAGTACGACATACTGTGGTGGGTCAGTGGGTACCAATTATCCAAGTCCAAAACTGGCACGTTGGCAGTGCTGAGGTGCTGCCCAGCTGATGAATGCTGATGTGTTGATGTTGGATGAACCCACTGGTCACTTGGACGTGGACAACATCAAGTGGTTGGAGGACTGGTTGGAGAGTTTCGATGGCTCCATCATTTGCACCTCGCACTTCAGCCCCTTCCTGGACAAGATGTGCACCCACATCATCGACTTCCAGGAGCGGCCGCAGAACTTGGGAGAACTTGAGACACATGATCCGACGCCCAATGCACATGTCTCTCGACATTTTTGGGAAGGCTTGGGGAGTGGACGTGGCTCGCCCCCACCAACAGCTGCGCCCAAAGCCGATCACCTGCCTTCAGTGGAGCCTTCTTGAAAGCCACTGCTGACCGCCAATCACCTTTGGCCTTTTGGTCATGCCCAAACAATTGGAGCCACTGTTGCAAATGTTAAAATCATCTAACTATAACTACTCTGCAAACATCAGAAGGAGTGGCCCAACCCTAGATTTATCTAACTTTTTTGATGATTTACAATGTTTAGGACATGGTATTCGCCCTTTATGACTTGATATGACTTGTGTGATTGTTGATAAGCCATGCTAAGATGCCAACAACACCGGATCATGGACCTGCTTGGGACCTTGGGACCTGCTGACAGGGACCTGCTGACAGGGATCTGCTTGGGACCTATGCAGGACAGGAAGTTGAAGACCTTCAAAGGCGTCAAGGGCACCTGCTTGACGCAGTTCGTGGAGAAGTACCCTGAGAAGAAGGCGGGACACCAAGGCGGCGAAGGTAGCCACAGCTGCCTGGGGGTCATGGTCCAGGCTTGTTGAAGGATGTTTGGGGGGGAATTCTGTGAAGATGATTTCATACAGAATTCCCTGAAGAAATGATTTGATACTCACCAATGATCCCAAATGAAAGATAGGAGTGCGTACATCCCACGTAACACCCGACCGGACAGCACGTCAGCTATGTCAATTGGGGGAGGCCTACTTCGAGATCAGCAATGAGACCATGAAGTTCGTGTTCCCTGAGCCCGGACCTTTGGAGGGCGTGAAGAGCCGAAGCAAGGTGATCTTGCGCCGCTTGGACTGGAGCTGGAAAGGTGGATGTGAGCGAGCTGGCCCACATGTCTATTCACATCTATTCACCATGAATAGGTGGTCATTCACCATGGGTGGCGGTCATCCAACTGTTCAATAGGTGTCTAACAACAATCATTGGGCGAATTGATCACAAACAATGCCACCAGTCGAGTACCCCAATTTAGCCGCCAAAAAACAGGAAGAGTGGTCCCATTTGCTGAAAAAGTTAAGTGGACGCGAGATCACTGCTGCAACGGTGCTGGCGGTTGCCACTTCGTGGTCACCAGCGCAGAGTCAAACCCGAAACCCAAAGCCATTTCTGGTGGCTTTACGACATCATGGCATATCACGGCGGGCTGCACCCCCACAGCCAACCACATCCAACCACCCAACATTTCATGCTTTCAGATCAGGCTGTCCATGTCCGGGGGACGATGGGTCGCATGGTCCCTTGGGTCGCCCTTGGCACTTTTTGTCGCCACTTATGGTTCGAAAGGTCACATCTTGCAGACTCAGCATCGACAGTGAGCTCCCCTTGCGGTACCTCATCACCTAGCTGCATTTAGCAGCCCCCTATTCCTGTTGCAGATCCTATTGGGCGTTGAAATGCTGAATGCCTTGCCTCACTGGTTTGGTTCACGAGGAAATCTACGATGGAAACGGAAACCCTTGAGTTCTTGCGCCACCAATGATAGGGGACCTGTTCAGTCTCAAGCATTTATCCGTTGGACTCCATCATCATCAACCGTTACACACTCACACCATTATCATGCTGAACCATTGACCATTCCCCACTAACCATTAGCCATTCACCATTAAGATGCATTAACATCCATTAGCCATTCCCCATCAACCATCAACCATTCTGAGCTGCTCCATCATGGCAAGCATTCACCATGCTTACCATCACTGAGCATGGCAAGCATTCACCATGCTTGCCATCACTGAGGAATGAACAACGTGAGCTTCACCTACCCCACCAAGGACAAGCCCACCATCATGGACGTGAGTTTGACCGTCTCCCAGGTGAGCCGCGTGGCAGTCATCGGCGCCAACGGTGCGGGCAAGTCCACGGCCATCAAGGTGCGCCGGTTGAAGCGAGGGGAGCCGGGGGGAGCCGAGGGAAATCTGGGGGAAACCTAGGGGAAACCTAGGGAAATCCAAGGGAACCTGTGGGAAACCTAGATGAAACCTAGGATGAAGATGCTGGGTTGGAAGATTGGGAGTTTCTGCATTGATTTCAACAGTGATTTCTCCATAAATCTGGCAGTTGTGGATGGTTATTGGATCTTGGTCTACAGTTTGTCATGGCTCAGAGTTATTCAGATGCCCATTTCAAAAACACAGAGACCAAACACAGAGCCTGGATGGAAGGACATGGCTTTACTGGATGGAAGGACATGGCTCATTCAGATACCCATTACTATGCTCCTTGGGTTTCCTTCCATGGGTCCTTGATGTCGTCGGGTTGGGCTGCCAGGTGCTGGTGGGCGAGCAGCTCCCCACGGAGGGATCCATCTGGAAGGCCCAGGGCCTGCGTTTGGCCTACGTGGCCCAGCACGCCTTCCATCACTTGGAGAAGCACATGCAGGAGCTCGGGAACCGGGGGGCGGAACCTCCAGGTGTCCCTGGATCCTTGGGAATGCCCCGTTTCTTGTTGTTGAGAGCGACCATGGGTGAAAGGAAGGCGAAGATTTTGAAGGAAGTCGGTATATTTTCTATTCACTTCCTTTCAAAGCTGTTTTGTTTGTACAGTTGTGGGTGATGCTTAGCATCAGTGATACCGTACCACAAAACCACTGGCGATTTGCACAGGAGACTCCCACCGCTTACATCATGTGGCGCTTCGCGGGCAACGACGACCGTGAGTCCTTGGAGTTCAAGACCGACGAGTTGTCGGTGGATGAGGAGAAGGCAACTGGGTGGGCCAGGGAGGGCCAGGGAACCGTTCAGGGGATCCATGGCTATCCATGGCTATCCCATGCAGGGGGAGCATCCATATGTATCCATAAGCATCCGCTCAACTGCACGAAAGCAAGGCAACGCCGGGAAGGCTTTAGCAGGAATTTCTGAGCATGTTACTTGTTAGGCGGATATCGGAAACAATTGTTGAGGATAGGTCCAACAAAACCACTAGGTGTGACTGAAGATGAACCCAGTATAGGGGTGACTGGAGTATACCAACAGATGCGTTCTATTTGCTTCGTGGTCATTCTTTTCGACATTTTTTTGGAATCAAGCCTTATTTTGGTCGAATATTCCCGCTAGTGTTGTTGGATGATGTTGGATGCACTAGCCATAATCATGGTTGTTGTCTTGTCGTTGAGTTTTCGCTGTGTGGAGTTCTGCTTATCATTTCGAGTTTGTTTTCGTTGCTCTTACTTGCTTGCCGCTTGCCGTTGCTTGCTGTTGCTTGCCTCCTGCTGGTGCTGAGGTGATCTGATGATGGTCCCAATATGTCCCAATGGTCCCCACAGAACCACCATTTCGATCTGTCCTAGGCGCGTGCTCAGAAGTGGTGCATCGACAGCGTGACCGGCAACGTGCGACGATGCACCGATCCCAAGGAGGGGTCCTGATGTGCAAGTGACTGTAAGGGCAAGCAGATTCGACTAGCAGCAATAGACATGATACACGATGAGAATCGATGAGATGTACAAAATGATGTAGCTATACAGATTACTATATACCCAGCTGATATGGTGTGTATACAAGGATTTGCAATATAGAAGAATGTGCCAGATATATCTCAACATGCAACAGATGCATAAATACAATGTATATCTCTACACTAGCGGCCACTAGGGTTGCCAAGCGCATTCCAATGTTGACAAAGACGCAAGAGGCACATAAGAATGATCACTAGTCACTAGGGCAAGAAGTGACGGATGCTTGATGGTGGGTGGGCCCTTTCCAAAATTTTCTTATTCTTAGACACTCGTGGACATGTGTGTGATCTTTCCATGGTTGGTGTAGCCCAAAGGTCGGTACCCCAACAAGAAAGCCCTGGCATCTTCCCTGGGCAAAACTCTGCGACAGCTCCCCTCATAGAGGTCGCAGCCCTTCGCTTCAGGAAGATGCCAAGAAGGCCAAGCAGGATGAAGCCGGAGCCGTGATCCCGGATGCCATTGTGAACCGCCGTCAGAAGAAGAAGGACGGCAGCTTACTGACACCAGCAGCCGGGGCGTGTATGGCAATGGTACTTAGACACCAAAGATGGTGGTTTCTTAAAATGGGGGCACCCCGAAAGTGGTTGGTTTGCTACTATAGATGACTAACATTGGACCTATTTTTAGAAACACCCATATGACTGAACCCAGATAGGTCAGTTTTGAACGTTCTGGCGGACTCAATCCACGAGTTGGAGAGGTCATTGACCCAAATGGCCTATTTGACCATGCACCCGAGACTCTTAGGTACGGACCATACAGGCATAGAATCAATATTTTCCACTATTTTAGATTAACATCTATTCACCAATTGTTGTTGGTCATCTACCGTTTGCTGTTAGCAATTGTCAGCGGCTTGACCAGTCTCACCTCGGGGTTTGACTTGCACCAGCAATCAGACCATCTGTGGATTTGGCAGCCCAAACTAATTGCTTGTTTTTTGTGGAAGAACTTTTAGCGCAAAAGCTTGGAAACATGGGTTTCTATGACAAGTCCAGCAGTTTTGAGGACCTGTAGTGAACTGGACCGATTGCTTTCCCAAACCTGCTGAAACAGTCGCTGTAGCTTCACAACTCCGGATCCAGATCCTTTAGGGATTCACTGGATGATCGCTTGGGTCTCCACTCTTGGGTGCTTGGTTGACCGCAACGGCCACGAAAAGAATCCACCGCGGGACCATGGTCATCAAAAGCGGCCACTCTTCAAAACTGATTGTCGGATAAGGTTGGATATGGTTCGTACATTCCGAATTCCAGCTCTTCAACTACGGGGGGTCTTTCTTTCCGTGAAGTTTCTTCATCTTCCGACTCTTGGTAGGCGAGAAAGTCAAGTTTTTCAATCTTCCAACTCTTCAACTCAATGGTCCCGGTAGGTGAAAACAACGGTGCCCATGTGGGAAGGCGAAACGTGAGCTGCATGGAGCTGAGCTGCCAGGAGAAGACCTTCGAGTACGAGGTGAAGTGGCAGTTCAAGAGCATGGACTCCAACACCTGGGTGGAGAAGGACACCGGACGACCGGCCTCCGGGGTCACCCATGGTGACCTGTTGCGCACCGGTTGTGGTCCTTGTGGTCGTTGTGGCTGTTGGTTCACCGGGTGCCGCTGGGTCAGGACACCTTGGTGAAGATGGGCTACCTGAAGTTGGTCCAGCGCGAAGATGAGCGTCAAGCTGCCATGGCCGGCTTGATGACCAAGCAGCTGACCCAGCCAGGTGTGGCCCCTGGGGTCCCTGGGGTCCCTGGGGTCCCTGGAAGTCGATGTCTGGGGAGTTGACCATCCAAGACCCAGAGGTGTGAAACTCTTCGTGAGTGGATATCCACACATCACCGCAAGTTTTGGCCTGGCACATTATGGGCGTTTTTGTGTGGCAGCTTGCTTGCCCAAGCATATCGGAAGCACAATCATGGGGATCTATCGTTTTCAACCCCTATTCTCGAATCTAATCATAAATTGCACCATTATTGCCGGGTACACACTCACTATCAGTTTTCGTTCCCCATATCCACGTGACAAATCATGATACTGATACTGTATCCCATTAGGGTAGTTCCTAACTATGGTTCCTCACCAGTTGGACTTGCTAACCAGCCAAGGAATCAGCTAACCAGACCAACCACCATGGATGGGCGTCAAGGTGTCCCCCCGGGCAGGTGTGGAGAAGCACTTGGCGGATTTCGGTGTGGATGCTGAGAGCGCCAGCCACACCCAGATCAACCAGCTGTCGGGTGGCATGAAGGTGCGCGGCCGTGGATGAGGTAGGTTTCAACGAGTTTCAATGCGTTTCAACGTGTTTCAACGTGTTTCAAGGTGTTTCAAGGTGTTTCAGCATCTTTCAAATGGTCAAAACATCATTTCATGTTTTTTTTGATTTATGCTAAGATTCCAAGCCGTCAATTGGCTTGGTGAGCGTTTTGTTTCCGTTGTAGGGACATGCTACGAAACATCTTCATTTTGGTGTAAGCCAGAGGTACCTGATATATTGTCAAATGGTACGGTATGTAAGTTGAATGTTGCTTGAATGTATATTATACATACGAGACTTACCACGGGTAAATACACATGCATAATCATCATACATACATCTAATGCATAAGTTGATGCCTAAGATCGATCAGTTATTTTCCCGACATGTTGCCTAGCGCCTTCCCCCAAGGGTGCAGCGGGCAACAGGTGAAGGTGGTCCTGGCTGCAGCAATGTGGCAGAACCCCCACGTGTTGATCTTGGATGAACCTACCAACTACTTGGACCGTGAAGGTGTGGAACTGAGCTCTTCAGCTTGTGAAGCCCAGTTGTCCAAGTTGGTTGGCTAAGGGAACCATGGGGGTTGGTGTTAATGGGTAAGAGTGGCTTACATCCATAGGATGGGCTTACATCCAAATGGAGTCAAGAGGAAAGGATGAAAGTTGGATGTTACCATTTCGGCTAGGTGTTGACGAATATCGTTCAATAAAAAAAGGAGAATGTGCCGAAACTAACAGTTGCTATGGTAGCACTTCGTCAAGGGTCTTTACTTGATAATATAGATTGATCAGCACCTACCTGGTGCTGAGGAGATTGGACGCTATCAAGCAATGTTTTCAGTGCGCGAAACCATGCAGTTCCAGTCCGTTGGTTTTGAACATACGGTGCTTCATGGAAGGCTTCGGGTTGATTCATCATCAATGGACCATTCATCGACCGCCATCATGAACCCATTTTCAGCAACCATTAATCAATCATTGACCAACCATTCAACTATTCACCGGCCAATTGACCAACCATCCAAACATTATTCAACTATTCACCGGGCAGTCACTATCACTTGACCACCAACTTCCTCATGACTCTTCAGCTGGACCATAGCAGGCCTTGGAGCCTTGATTCTGGCCATCAAGGACTACAAGGTGGACAGCCAGGGCTTTAGAATGGTGATTCGTGATGGTTAAGGGTGGTTAATAGCCATGGTCAATGGTGGTTAATGGTGGTTGATAGCCATGGCTAATGGTGGTTAATGATGGAGTGGGTGATAGCAAATGACTGTTGTTGTCATGGCTAGGAGCACTTGTTGCGAATAGAGCGCTGAAATAGTGTTGAGAATGCTCTATTGATAATAATGGTATTAACCATGATTCATACTGGTTGTATAGTGTTGTTAATGCCGTTAGAAAGTGGTATAATACCAGTTGTTCATGCTTCATACTGGTTTGCGGTGTTTGATAGTCGCTAACAATTTTGGATGATAATGGTTAAGTGGCTGATAGATCAGGATATGGTTGATAATGGTTTGATTATGGTTGGATAGGGATAAGTCATAATCACGAATGCCAAGAGC
>VSDK01013682.1:174127-201854 GCA_009767595.1 Symbiodinium kawagutii
AGAGCGGTTGATAGTGATTCATATTGCTCAATAATGACAAAAACATTGTAGTTGGACAGACAATGACTAATATGTGAATCACTCTTGGATCATAGTTGTTTTGGTCAAGGTTGCACTTGATTATATGATGATGGTTACTGCAATTGAGGGTTGATTGTGTATGATCAATGGTTAGTACTGGGTAACAATGGATGATGATTAATACTGGTCTGAGCATGGCCAAATTACCTATACCATCGAGGCTGGGAATGGTATGATTCGTTGCTGAGATTGTTTACAATCTTTTTCTAAGCATGATACTCATAGTTTGGGCATGGCAAATCAATCGTAACATTCGTTCATAATAAGATCGAGCTCAGCATGGTTAATAGTGTTTCATGATGATAAATCATAGATAATCATAGGGTAATGTCAGCCCCAAAATCATCGTTTTTCTAGGGATTGACAACCATCAAGTGCACTCAATGGGCCCTTATCCATCTTTTGGCCGCTCACCTGCGGAGGGAGCACTTCATTCCAGCACCATGCTGTTTCGGGCGTTTAAGGACATTTACTCCTCGCTTGAGACGGAGCAGTCACTTTTTTCAGCGTTTGAAACTGAAATACATGCCTTTTTTATTGCTTGGTTCATTGTGAGTTGATGGTTTATAATGAGTGTATAATCAACGGTTAATAATGTTTGATACTGGCATCTGGAAACCTTGTGGGAAGTCGCACGTTGAAACTGTGGAATCTCATGGAGTTGACAAGGGCACCTCGACGGCGACCGTTGGAAGAAGTCCGGTGACCAGGAATGGAGCAAGACTTGGAAATGACAAGACCCCCCCGTTAATTGTTTATGTCTTGCTTATCAACCATTCTTTACACTTATTTGAACTTATTTGGCTACTTTTTTGTTATTTACTCTAGTTTGTGAGCCATGATCAACAATTCTTATCCATTATAGTTGGTTGATTAACCATATTAGTCCTGATTCTTTGAGTGCCAATTGTTAATCGAGGACAAGATTATAAACAATCTATCCATCTACCATTCTTATCCATTAACGATATTCATCCGTCCATTATATTCATTATTTCTATTGTACCCATTAAATCCATCATAGAATCATATGCATTATATCCATTACTAGCTCTTTAAGAGCAGCACCAGACGCACCATCAGCTGGTGTAGTTGGTGTCACCGTGCCAGGGTGGTGTGCTGATCATCTCCCACAACAAGGAGCGGGGCCGCCAGGTGATGTTTGAACGTTGCCAAGGGGAACATAACTCGATATGAGAACACAAGTGGATATGACCAATGGATGCCAACGACATTTTTTTGTGGATGTTTACCCTCTAACCACTGCTTGATTGTAGCGATGCTCTCTTAAATCTGAGTTCTTGTTGGACGAAGTTGGACTTCATCATCGGACCGTTGTTGGTTTATAGTTAGTGGTGGCTAGTGATGGTGAACAATGGGGGATGTGAACCGTTCCCAAATGGAAGCCTATCGCACCCCAGGAATTCTGCGACAACGTGGCCACAGAGAAGTGGATCATGCAGGGAGGACGCCTGCGTATTGAAGGTGAGTCCGTGGACACTTCCAAGGACCCGTGGAGAAGCGAAAGGCTGGGTTGGTTGGTTGGTCGGTTGGTCGGTCGGTAGGTTGGTTGGTTAGTGGGTGTGTAGGTTTGGGTCAGTTATGTTGGTTCGTTTGGCAGTTCGCCACTCAGTTTGCGTGGTTGGTCTGATGGATGCTTGATTTACTGGCGGCTACGACTTTCACGGTGGCGAACAACCGGAAGCTGTTGAACATAGGACATAATGAAGGCAATGGGAGAGCTCCCTGAATTGACGGGTTTCTTCTATACTTGGAACCTGTGAGGAGTCTAGCAAATGAAGAGGATTTCCTGAACATATTTTCAGCCAATTCCATGTTGATAGGCACCAACACCAGTGTACGGCAATAGGAGACTTCTTGCTCGTTCCTGTTCCTCCCTTTGGGATCGAAGCTTCTCCAGATTGCCTTTCCTCTGAGGCTGTGAAACGTGCAAACCTTTAAGTCTCAAGTTGTCCGTTCCCAAGCAATGTCAACAACAAGTGCTTGGTTGTCAGCTCTGACTGCTTGGTTGTCAATAACCAGTGCTTGGTCTCGTGATTGCATGTGATCATGAATCAACCCATTGGTGGTGTTCATTGCCATTACTGACCAGCAAACCAGTGTGAAGTAAACCATGGTTGATAATCATTCAATGGTTAATGATCATTCACCATTTATGATGGTTATTAAGTACTGTAAACCAATGGCATACCCATTAAACCACAATAAACACTGATTGTGAAGGTCATGGATATGTAAAGATTAAAAACCACTAAACCCCAATGGTGAATGATTCTTCTTGGTTGTATCCCCTGTTGTTAGCCAATTGTGAAAACCTGTGAGCCCTCATTGACCCTATTCTTACAATCTATTACAACCTGTATCACCTATTATTGGTTACTATCCCCTATCAATGATTATGAGCCTACGTTTATACCATCATTCCATGGATTATAAAGGTCAACCAATTAAAGGTCAACCAATTATCACCTGTTATTGACCATTACTGATCATTATCAACCATGATTAACCATGATTAACCATTCTGATCCCCTATCAACCATGGTTATTGACCATTACTGATCTTTTTAACCATTATCAACCATTATTACAGTAACGATTATTAACCATTCTGATCCCCTATTAAAACTAACCATCCCCTATCAACCATGGTTAAAACCAATGGAAGTTGTAACCCTTGTAGGACCCCACTGTGAACCAATGGTGGCTGACGACTTCTTTCCGCCAGGACGAGGGTAGCGCAGCCGCAGGGCCTGATGAGGTCTTCGATGGCGCAGGAAACAAGATCGAGGCACGTGACACCTTGGGTCTCCGGGTGGTTCTCCGTGCGGGGAAGCTGGTGGTGAGGCTGGTGGTGAGGCTGGTGGTGAGGCTGGTGGTGAGGCTGGTGAGTAGTTGATCTAGTCGATCTCTCATGATATGTCAAGGATCATTAGTTGTTAACTAGTTCTTCGTCATGAGCGGGTAATCATTGGTGCGCCTTGTCACTTGTGGTTAATAGTGAGGGGTTGATCATACTACTAGGTGAGCGGTGGGTTTTTCGTTGATGGAAACTTCTGTTGCTAAAGCTGGAAGACTACGCTGGCCCGCCGTTGGGTTCTCACCCGTTAGAATCCTCGGTTTCGCCCTGGTCTCAGGTGAAGAAGTCCATGACCATGACTGAGAAGGATGGCTGCAGCTGGGTCCCGAAGATGAACCCCCAAGCCTAAAGCTGTGAATGGAGAATGATGGTTGATCAATTAGATGATATTGGGTGAGATTGGTGAATCATGAATGGTATTGGGTCATTAGATTGGTTGACATGGGGTGAATAACGATGAGTATTGGGAGCAACGAATGTTAAGAACGGTGACCGATGCTGTAGAATTGGTTAATCAGTGACATTGGGGGTACTTTTTATGATTGTAGAGAGCTAGGAAGTGCCTATGTATGTGGCAGGAATCATGAGTCGTCGATCAATACGACTACTAAGCAACCATCTTTGTTTGGACTTTCCAATGGGTTTTTGACACTGCAAGCATACTTTTTGCCACTATGATCAGTCAGGTTTGGAATGGCTCTGAACCAGCCAGCTCTATTTTGGGATGAAGGGTCGACTGCTTTGCTGTCACGACGTTCAACATATATTTGATTGGTTGTATTGTTTGTCATTCTCTGAATTCTTCCATAGCTAGGTCGGAGCAGTTTCAGATCGGACTGACCCACCTTGTAGAATGCAATTTTTTTACCCTTCGCCATTGATGGCGATTCATGGAAAGTGCTGGGTTTCCTCATGGCTTAAAGTGTTTTTGGTGTCTCTTTTGCAGGTCAAATGCTAATTTCATCAGTTCACGAAACCTTGGAAGTGATTCTTGATGAAGCCAGGACAAGAAGAAGGCCATCAAGGACATTGAGAAGAAGATCAAGGACTGAATTGATTCCGTTGACCAGCCATGCTATCCCTAGGATGGTAGATACAACGGCTGTTGAGAAAGATCAAGGATAGTTTATGATACTGATCCAGATTTGGCCACCATTACTAGCCATCATGGACCCACCAGTGCATATGATCATCTGCTATCATCCATCCATCGTTAAGCATTAACAAAGGTGAACACTGATCAACCACCAGCCACTTTTAGCCATGGGAACGGACCCAAGCAGAGGCCCCGGAGACCTGGGGATAGTAGGGAAGTTCAGTCCATAGTAGGGTATGATACGGCATGTACGTGTATAGATATCCACCTGGCAATTCCTGTGTACCAACCAGAACAACGAAGTTCCATCTGTTTTTTGGTGAGCTCAACTTGTGAAGAAGTCGCGAGTGGAGACTATCAGCTGTATATTGAAGCCATTCAGTTGAGCATATCTGGTGGTAGGACGGCAAGAAGAAGCAGACCCTGACCGACGAAGAGGTCTGGGATTCTTGCTCCTGCAACGATGGGAGGTGGATCCGAGCCGCTGATGGGAGGATTGCCCACACACAGATGGATCGCAGGGTTTTGCTCCGCAAACGAGGGGAGGTGGATCGGAGCCGCTGATGGGAGGATTGCCCACACACAGATGGATCGCAGGGTTGGTGAATGGGAAAATCTGGGGAAGCCGTGTTTCAACCAGCAATGATGGGGGTTTCCAACGTAGATTTTCCCACCCTTTCTGGGAGGTGTGCCCACAATAGGCATCCAAAAGTGGTTGGGTCACCTCCGGTCCCCACTTGCGGGTAAACACATTCACCGGACATTCACCTCTCTCTCTATTATATATATATATATATTTGTATATATATATATCTCTATATATATATATATATATATTTAAATATCTATATTTACAATTATGTACATGCCTCTGTAAAAAGGCGCATGGTAGTCTCTGTTCATGTGCTGGTTTGGAACGCAGGCAATGGATTTGCACAAGAATTCTTTACAACCTGGACAGCACGTGGTGTTTGGGAGTCTGATGGGTCATGGTGTCCACAGACAACCCTGGACACAAAGACATGAACAGATTACCACCAAACATTGGGAAATCAAGACCAGTGGTCGAACATGTTCTGGCTTCACCGCATATTGACCCGTAAAGCTCTTGAAATGGGTTCGTCCATGTTTGTCTATAAATGTTGGTACCTACTAACTATCCAATAAGAACAATTTTAGATAGGGAAACTGGGAAACCAACACTTTTTTTGGAAGCACCATGTTTAGACAAACCCAAATGTGTGTGCCTCTACTTGTCATTATTGTTTGTCATTGATCCATTGTAAACTTCGTTTGCACCACCAACAATGTAAACAACGACAACAAACAGCAGTAACATGATCAACTGCAACAGGGGCGACAACAAAACCGGTAGCATCATCATTGTCATCAGCAAAAACATCAACAGCAACAGCCGTTTGACATTCCCACGGTGCCAGTTGGCTGTGGGTCAGTTCACCCTGTACCCCTGGTTCCCATCATTAACCATTGTTTTCCCTGTTATTGTTGCTTAATATTGATGGTTAATATTGACCCATAGCCAGTTGATGTTGCTAGCCGCTGCGCGCCAAGGAATTGGAAGACAAACTCAACGAGCTGAAGGAAAGCCTCAAGGGCAAGGACCGGCTCGCTCCACAGTTTCCCCCGGGATCTGAGGAAGGCTATGGGTCAATATTAATCAACAATAGTGGGGGATAATAACCAACAATATTGTGTTAATATGGCTATGGGTCAATATTAACCATCAATATTAAGCAACAATAACAGGGAAAACAATGGTCAATGGTTAATGATAGGGGAACCAGGGGTACAGGGTGAACTGACCCATAGCTATAAAGTGTGATAAAGTGATGCCTGGGAAACCAATGGGAACTTTCTGTGATGCATTGATCTGACCCGGCCAAAAGCATTGTCCAGAAATTCAAACGGCTAGGGCCTAGCTAGGTGGTTGGTAGTCAATATTTCATCCACTTGATACAAGTGGGATGCCAGGTTACCAACCATTAGTCCGCCAGCACTGTGGCCGGCACAAAGAAACACCAACTATGTCGATGTAACACCCCGATTTGGAGGTATAGTTCATGCCTTGTAGCAACACAGCTCTGTGTGTGTATGTGTTTGTGCAGAGACGTGTTGTTAGAGCACCCAAAGGAGTCCCTTCATATTCGTTGACGAAGCAGTACATGGGGGTTTGAGGGTACCGACTTCTTTTCAGAATAGATGCCCATACAAGTATATATGTGCACAGTTAGATATCAATACATCACATAATTAGATACGTGGTAATAATAAATCAAAAAGTGAGTAAATATATAGATAGATGAATAGATATATTGCATACACGCATGGACATGACTGACTTGTAAGAGCCGTTGGCAGTTTTTCTTGCCAACCTCCCCTTTTTCCTGTCTTGTGCCATGGGAGCGCGCTGGGCGCGCCAGGAGTGAGTGGAGTTTTCGCCGCAGCGCGATGACAGGTGAGCGGTGATCCAAACCAAGATCTGCCGCGGGGAAAAAAACGTTGCGGCGCGGCGGGTCTGCGCGGTGGCTGAGCCTCCAGATCAAGGTCAACTGATTGGTTTGCCAGGAGGCTCTCAGGGTTCAATGATGATACTGAACATTTGGTCATGGTATTGGTGGTCCTTTTTTGTTATAGCTCCAGTTCAAAGGGCGACTTCCAGTTTGATGTCGGCAGTGTGCCACCTTGGAAACCCTAGATACATGGATGACTTTGTCCCCAGATGTATGTGGTTCATGTTGGTTCATATCCTGACATGGCCAAATCTTCTTCCATAGGCATCGGCTGTACAGTAGTGCTCACCGTCTCAGACTGTTTGTGTTGCTCATACGGCCATGTAGGTTCATGGTGACAACACCACTTCACAAAAAATCGGATGCTGTGGGTCTTCCATTGTGTTCTCAGTTTAGTTTCTTCGATGCCCTGTTTACATTTGGGGTTCATTGTATCAAGCTCAAATTCCGTGCGTTGTAGTACGTAATAGCGATAGTTATAGTGGTAGTGATAGGGACAGTCGTAGTTGTAGGGGTGGTGGTGGTGGTCGTCGCCGTCATCCTCGTCGTGGTAGTAGTTGTTGTTGGCATTTTTGTTATTGTTCTTGTTGTTGGTGTTTTTGCTGGAGCAGTAGTAGTTGTTGTTTTTGTGGTGACATCCCCCTGTGCGTAGATTCTGTTTGTAATATAGATTGGCCTCAATTTCTGCAGTCTTATCAGTCCTCACTTGTATCACTTGTGAAGTTTTTGCCGGCAAAAACATTGAACATTGAGTTTGATGATCAACATCGCATAACATTGCTGTTGTTTGTCTCCAGTAGAGTCTCGCTGGATGAACCGCCCTTGAAAACCCAAATATGCCCTCAAAGGAACGTGCAACCCTAAACCCAACAACCATCCCAGAGGTTTCCTAGCTCCCAGGGTCACCATGGGTCACCCACTCCAAGCCATTGCCCAAGAGGATCCCATCCCCAGCAGAGCTCAGGTGGCCCGTCGCGTGGCGGCAGAGCGTGGGGAGGGCGTGGGCGGCTCCGTGGGCTATGCCGTGCGCTTCGATGCAGTTGGGACACCTGGTGGGGAAGCGCCATGGCACGGAGCGGGGGGAAGCAACGGAGAAGAAAAATGGGGAGCTGGAGATTTTTTCATGAAAGATTTCTATGATTTTCTATGCATTTTTGCATTTTTCATTACCGTTTCATTGCATGTTTGCAGTTTTTGTTGTCTCTATGCTGCATCTGTCTAAGATTTGTCGATGTTGCTACATGATTTGTCGACTCAGCTGTGGCTCCGTGCGATCGCTTGCCGCCATGTTCGGTGCTGAAAGCTCCCGGCATTTCCAAGTGCCCGGGAATTCCTATGACGTCGTGGACTCTGAGGAACTAGAGGATGGTGGCCTCAGCCACAGATGGCATGTCTCCGAACGTGGGCTTGGAGCGAAGCTGCTCCACTCCGGCTCAGGCCTGCGGACAATCATCCTAGTCTTCACAGGTGCTTTGTTAGTGGCATGCTCCGTTGCGACCATTTCTGCTGGCTTGCAGCGCATGGTGCCTTGGTCGAGTCCATATTTTTGGGTACTTTGTTTTTAGCTGCCATGCCCTTGACATCACTTCCAGTTCACCCAAGTGTGGCTTCCCAGTGTTCTTCGATATTTTTGTTCCCAGCAGCGACTTGAAAAACCAAGGATTCCAATAGCAGCAGCCCTATAATCTCGGCACTGCAGCGCTTGAACTTCATGCCGCCAAAGGGTCCACACTGCTTGAAGGATGAGGAGATCTTTGCAGGAATCTGTCACTAGCAGATTTACGCCGCAACATTTTCCTCCAGGATTAAATCTAAAGTAGGATCCTGGATGTTTCAGGCATGGACCTGTTGATTGGTGGCCTCTAAACGCCCTTTGACTTTTTGTCCCCCCACGTTTGCTCAACCAACCCCCCGAAACAAGACAGTGCGATTGAGATCTTGTGCAAGATGAAGCCGGTTTGGAGAATTCGAGAAGTTGCAAAAACACTTGCTATTTAGAATCTGCGGTTAGGTTCTACGTTAGAGTTTGTTCAGGCGCTCTAAAGCACTAGCCCTACGCAGGAATTTGAGCATAGGAAAAGCCTAGTCAGATCATCAGCTTGTAGTTAAGTGAGCTACACGCTATCATTATGATTCATGCTGGATATCCATACAGGGTACCCATCGGTACCTGAACTCTACGCAGAAAGTATCATCTCTGCCAGCAGCCAGTTGGCGGTAAAACCATTCTTTTTTGTGGCTCGTCTCTGCACTTGGGGTGCTGGCGCACTGCCACCGCTAATCCTTCAGGTTACATGAAGTGTTCCTTGCTCACTGGTGGTCGAGCACCCTTTCGCGTGGCAAACACGGCATGCTGCGCCCTGGCACAAGTGCCGGGAATAGGGCGGCCTCAAGTGGGTCCAGGTAGAGGTACCCAGCATAGCAATCTTAAGGAGATCAGTTGTGTATGGACACGCATGTTTGGATGGCAAAGAATGCGAAGGCGCTGCCAAGGCAGCCCCTTGTTGAGACCTAGTTTGAGACGTGGAGCTCAAGCCACCACATAGGACACAGTATCTGAATGCTGACATCCATGCTAATGGTTCAAGCCGTTCACCATGATTCGATTGTTTCCAACACTCGAACAAACATGGCCGCCAAATGCGGCCAATAGCTGTCAATTTTTTCCAACTCTGACCTGCCCCAGCTCAGACTTCGCTGCCCTAGCCTAGCTGCTTAGGTCAGCAAGAAAATCAGTTCTTTTGTTCCCTGCTGCAAAGTCAGACGGCTATCTCTGCCAGCTTGGCCGTGGGGGGCGGTGCTGCCATCCACAACATTCCCCATGCGCCTGGCGTGGGCGGCATTTGCGACCTGGATGAAGAACCATACCAGGCAGGAGCCGATGGTGAGGTGACCACCTGCGTCCATCATGTGTCCAGAGATGCCCTCAAATTAGTGCTAGAATAGTCTAAGAACCAGTTTGGGATGGTTAGGGGGTACCATGTGTATAATGAACAGGAGTTAAATGAAACCGAAAGGTCCAAACATGCTGCATTTTTGACCCATACTTCGACAACTCGTAGCGCCATTTAGCCATTTATGCATCTCTCCGTAACCAGCTTTCAGCCATTTTCAGCCATTGCGAGTCACAATTGACCATTAGCCAATCAACATGAATTATAAGCGTTCCGTACTTCTTCCGTTTGTTCCATTCGCGATATCGATCAGCAGTTAGTTCAGGTACAAGAGGCAATGAAATAGCACGATCACAGTTTTGCACTCAAACATTTTGGGCGAGAAAGTTGTTTACCATCCAGCTTCCGACCATTTTACCTATTTACTTCTAAGCTAGTGATTCACCAGTTTGACCTCCAAGGAACTGTGATTCACCAGTTTCCAACTCCCAATCCACCAGTTGCGTCGCCAGGGCCTGTGCTATCCCAAGTGCACGGACCTGACCGAAGGGAAGTCCCCGAACCGGGTGGGGTCCTTCCAGTGCTGTAGCGGCCACTCGGTGGCAATGCGGTGTGTCGTGTTCCCGGGGATGGGTGAATGGCTGGTCAGCAGATGAAGAGTCAACGGTCATAGGGGTCATATCGCATGACATCACATGACTCTGTCGCGTAGTTGTGGCTAACAAGAGTTATTTGCGTTGAACTGTCGACATTGGATGGTCCATCCAGTTGATTTCTGGTTGAAACGCAGCTTGGGTTGGTAGGTTTGGTGGCCATGCCATTTTGATGCTTAAGAACGGCAGTGGCCAATTCATGATATTGGTCGACTAGATGCAGATATACAATGTCCATGAATGTCCTACTTGACCTGGGCTGTAGGAAACCATCGTCTGCCTCTTGCGCTGAGGCAGCAAAGTGGATTGCCTCAACGGCAAAGGCACCATTTCCTCCGCGACGGCCTATGGCGGTTCGGTCATCCCTGCGTCGAAAGATACGGGGAGATCCTACAAGGCCATCAACGTCATGGATGCGAGGCGCCTGCGTTTGGTCGTGCTTTATTGAGAAAAGGTGGTCTCATGTGGTCTGAGCTCAAACCAAGAGGATCCAAGGAGCTGGAGTTTATGTTGCATCGATGCAAGTAAACATCGGTCATATTTGCACACAAATACACGACATATTGATTATACTCTTTGGATATTTGCTATAGTGTAGTATGCTGCTCATGGAATTAGTTCCTTCGCCCTGTTACAACATCGGCCCAAAGAAGAAGCTGGCAATGTAGGGGGTCCATGTAGCTTGTGTGTCGCTTTGCAATGTAGGGGGTCCATGGGGGTCGCAAGCTGGTGAATCAAAAACCTGATTGCAACGAAGATAATTTCCCTTCAAAACATTATCCTGTGACTTCCCTACGTGTATCGAAGAAAACCTACAGGATACCGTATGTATGTAGACATTACATTTCATACACGGCAGGTATGAGATATTGCCAAAGGTCTGTAAATGTTGCAAACAATTGCTGAATCAAGGCTCCGCAGACAGAAAACAAAAAGAATCTTCATTGAAAGTCCCTGAGCAGAGAAGTCAGACACATCCTCTTTAGACAGAAAGAGTATGAGTATGAGGGTGTAAAATCATGTAAAATCCTGAATATGGGGAACATACAGCACAGTTACTTCTTAAAGTACGAAGAAGTACGAATACTGACTGAGAATTGGGAATCCACACTTCTTTTTGCAGATGGAGGAATCCTTAGTAATAGGGGAATAGGTTGGGAGATGAATTGTGTCCTACAAATTCCTTCGGGATATAACATGTTATTACCCGAGAAGCATTGTGTTGACGGGGCAAACCTTTGTTTCCTACATCCGAAGGTATTGCTTCCGGGGTGATAAGATCCGGTTGGTGCGATTGGTGTTGCTTCTCCGAAGGATTACCCACAGGAAGCCCATTCTTAGCCTCTCAGGTGCGACCATGATGAGGATGAGTACAATGGACTGTGCTACACCAAGTGCAGCGAGTTGACGTACGGTGCCTCGGTTGCAGCCAGCGAACAAGTGCCCTTGTCGAAGACATGATGCCAGCGAAAACGTCGAACTTCCTATAGCGTGCCTTCTCGACATGTTGGTGTCCCGACACCAGAATTTCATGGTTGGCTCTTTCAACAGGTGACCAGCATTCTTAATCGCCCAGGTTGGGTGACACCACACATGACCGAACCGGTTGCTGGTGAGGCAAAAGTGATCTCCGTGTAGGGCCTGGAAGTTGCTGCAACTGCGGCCATGGCATTTTCGAAAGTCTCTGCTGCCTGTTGCCCTGGAATGTGGCTTCAGGCGCTGCTGATGGGCATGGAGGATACCATGGATGGTATGGATACCTTGGTGGTATCAGATGTTGACCAGGTCTCGCTGGGAAACAAGTGCTTCACTCAATGGGGGCAGATACGTTTTATATAATTGGAAAGCATCACTTTTCAGGGCCTGCCATATTATGATCCAAGGGTTTTTCCTCGCCACGATCATCCGATGAACCGTCAACCATCATCAACCAGGACATGTTGAATGGTTCACAACCATTCACCATCATCCAACTACCGAATCATGATTCAGCGGTGTCACGATTGTTGGTCCTGGTCACCATCAATTACACTGGTTACCAGGTGACCATCAACACTGGTTTCCTGATCAACAGTTTTCTTGTCACCAGATTTTTGTTACACTGGTTGACCATTCAACAATTCATTCTGACATAGTGTGACCACTTGTTCAGCATGAACTTCTCATCCGCCATCTCCTGCGGCACAGACCCGTCCTTCAGCGTGGGCACCTCGCGGAAGGGGGAGCCCTCGGATCCACATCCTCCGGGGATGCGAGTGCGCTGCTCATCCGAGGAGGAGGAATTTGAAGGCGCAGCCGAATTAGGAGTTGCCGAGCCAAAGCTTCGTCAATGAAATTCTGAAGCATGAAAACCAACTTCCTCGTGCTTAGACAGACTTAGACATACTTAGACATATACTTAGACCATCAAGACATATCACCATAGTAGTACTTCGACCATCAAGACTAGTTGATGGCAACGTATTCCTGTCGCACACCAGGCATTTGCTACGAGAAGTGCTCACGATTGACGGATAACAAGATGCCGTATCGCATCTTGGCACGCCACAACAGATGTTGACAACGGAGACTGCTTCGGTACACTTGGAGGGGAACCGATTTATAGGCAAACACATTAAGGTTTGATATGTCACGTGCACCACAAAAACACAATCCAGCGCCATGGGATGTGATCGGTGGTGATTGTGTTCATAGATTCATAGATGCTAATTTAATGTATTCTTTGGTCATCCAAACTTTGAGAAGTGCCTTGTTTTCCAGGGTTTATAAGGCCGCTCGCCCCAAGAAGGAGCAAATGCATGATCGAAAACATGTTCTTCATCATTTTTCCTTTTCGTATGAACAAGGCCATCATCACCCCATTATCATTGCTACCACTGACGTCATTGGTGCAGATGGCTCAACGACACAGGCAGGGTGGAAGCAAACGAAACAGTCATGTTGACTGTGCAGTGCCATGCAGTGCCATGCAGTGCCATGCAGTGCCAAGGCCAGTCCTCACTTGCATGTTGTGAGTTTGCGAGCAAGGGTGCGTGCATGACCACCAATGCAAAGACAGTGGTGAACATCAACTTGGACAAGAGCCAGGCTCGGAGCAGGCAACACCATGGAGAACCACCATCTCCGTAAAGCTCCGACTTTTCCCTGGCCATGATTCATGGTAAAGGTATATATATACCACCATCTCTGTAAACATAGGTTTTGTCCCCGGCCATGATTCATTGTATGAGTATACTCTATGTGGTATCCGAATGTCGCAAAAGACAAATGCAAAAGCTTCTTCAGAAGTGGCCAGCTGTTGCACTTGGTGCTTTGAGACGCTTGGAGTGCTAGCAATGCTCCGAAAAAAGATAAACGTTGGCGGCAACCCATTTCAACAAGCATTACTCTACGATCATCATCATCATCATCATCATCATCATCATCATCATCATCATCATCATCATCATCATCGTCATCGTCATCGTCATCGTCATCGTCATCGTCATAGTCATCATCATCGTCATCATCATCGTCATCATCATCGTCATCATCACCATCACCATCACCATCATCATCATCATCATCACCATCATCATCACCATCATCATCATCATCATCACCATCATCATCACCATCATCATCATCATCATCATCATCATCATCATCATCATCATCATCATCATCATCCGCATCCTCATCCTCCTCCTCCTCTTCCTCCTCCTCCTCCTCCTCCTGATCATCATCACCATCACCAGCATCGTCACCATCATTATCATTACCAGCATGACTATCATCACTGTCACGCTGCTCCTCCTCCTCCTCCTCCCCATCATCATCACCATCATCATCTCTTTTCGTCGCTTATCTACCTGCTTTGTTGATGCGATTCGTGCACCTTTAATAATCTTATTACTGACATTGATTTATTCCAGTGTGATCCATCTCATCATTCATCTCCTCTCTTCCCGCGCCTGCTTCCTCGCATGTTTTGCTAGTCTCTTCCAATCTTCGATTCGCATTCATTCGCACCACAACTTGTTACTGGTGTACAATGGGGAGCACCAGCAGTTCACGCCCGGTCCCGGCCCTGGATAGGAGCTGAGCAATGCTTTACCTCATGCGCCCTACTTGCGACCTGAAACCGACTGACCTTGGCAGACCTTGGATAGGTTTCACACGGCCGTTTCACACAATTGGACACAAGCGCGAAGCCGCACCGGAATCTCCAATGAATTGCTGGAGATGGAAAGCAAATGAAACATCATGGAAAAGCAGGGACGTGATGAAGGGGGGGTTTGAGGCCAAGAGCAAGGCCCTTGCTTCAGGTCAAACGGTTTCTCTGTCCGTTGCGCGTGCTGAGGTTTGGCCAAATCATCCGGGCGGCATTTGCTACATGACGTTCCGGATCCCAAAAAGGCTGCCAGGGGCTGCGATACAGTGGTAGAATACTTCAGTGTCCTACATTCAACTTATAATATATATATATATGTATATTATACTTTTGCAGACAAGCCTAAATGTTTCAGTAAAAAGTGCATTTTGTATCATGTAGTTGTGTGTATACAGATTAGATGAGTGGATAAGTAGATGGATAGAGGGATGGATCACTGGAGAGATGCGTTGACGGATAGACGAGCAGACGGGCACATAGATGGATATGGGTAGTTGGCTTTCCAAAAAGAATGAACAGAGACTCCTATGCAAAAGCGGGGTTAAGCACAGGAAAGCAATCCGGAATATCGATGAGTGTAAGACACACACACACACACCCATCCATGCCTTACACATGGCACTGTACACTCACTTGATGTACCAAGGTATATTGTAATTCCTTGCATCTTAAGCGCATCTTCCTCATGTATCTTACTGATATGCTTATTCACACTCTTGTTCTTACGTATATTTTATATATTATTATACTGCAAGCATATTCATCCCGATATTAACCATTTAAAGTAAGAAGCCAAGCACTTTGGTTATATCATTCACAGTAAGAAGCCAAGCATAACTTCGGGATTTAAGTTATTAACGATAAATATGGTGGTTTCTCAAAATAGGGGTACCCCCAAATCATCCATTACTAGTCATTTATAGTAATAAACCAACCATTTTTGGGGGTTCCCTATTTTAAGAAACACCCATATGACCATTATTCACAAGTCCTGGCTTAAGAAGTCCCCATATCTCGCCTCGTCATCGCTGGCTGAGGTCGGGTCTCCTCCTGAAGCGACTTCATCAGAGGGGGCTCTGCGGCATCTCCCACGTCATCGTGGACGAGGTTTGCCGGCTGCGGCTGAACCAACGGATGGCGTATGGTTAGTTAAGTGGTGTTAGTACCAATGATCAATTAAAAACCAAGGGTTAATAAGTGCTGCCAATGATTGACGGTTTTAGTTGATGCTTTATTATCAATGACAGGTGAGATACTTCAAACATCCCAAGCCGCCGTGAGTAGTACTGGCTGTGGGTCAAAACCCCGTACCCCTGGTTCCCCTATCATTAACCAGGCTGTTTTCCCTATTATTGTTGGTGGAAATTCCCCATGAGTTGGTTGATTAATATTGACCCATAGCCTACTGAAAACATCCAACTCGAGTTGGAATAGAAACGGGTCATGGCCTTGGCATGGCTGGTCGGGGTACCAGAATATCCACGGCGCCATGTATGAATCATAGCGAAACCACCAGTGGTAGATGGGATAGACGTCGGCAATGGTATGCAATCATACGTGGCGCCGTCCATGTTAAGAACATACATCATTGGTAGATGAATCAGCCACGGAACCTTTGGATGTGGCCAAACTCCAGGTGGTTGATCGTTGCTAGTGCTCCATTCCCTTTGAAAGATTTATCCACCATGAGCCAACGGAAGAACAACGATAGGTTAGTCAACGGTAGATTGGTTCCTAGTGGAAACACCAGCAACGTTGGTAGGCACCATGTAACATCACCTATTGACCAGAAACTCGTGGCTTGGAAATCCCCAGCGGTTCGTTGTGCGAGCAATCCCGAGAGCTCTTTGGGCAGCCCAAAGGTTCGAAAAAATCATGGATGAAAATGCAAATGTTTGAAGCTTAGCCAAGGTGTCCTCACTAACCTTTGCCGTCAGTGCGGTGAATTTGTTTTTTTGTGGACATTCAGTTATTGGACGGTCGCACTTGAGAATCAACTGGTGGAGACTCCTACAGAATGTTCGTTACCCTAGACTGCTTCATCGATGATGGCTGATGCTGTCTATAGAGATTCATTTCGTGCAATGTGCGTATGTACCAAGCAACCATCACAATGGTTATTCGATGTTATTCGTGTATACAGCGTCAATAGGGGCACACTGTATGCCATTATTGATAGTGTTCCCGTTATCTTTTGACCAACCATTCTCCAGCGATTCAAGCCACTAACCGGGCATTAACCACCCATCAACCACACCTCTACGTACCATCACCATTGTTTCTTGATAATCATTGAACAGTAGAGATTATGATGATCAGCATGATTGTCAGAAATTATGAGCATGTAAATCAGGCTAACATTCGCTACTGGGCTACCTCCTTGTTGAGCATGGCTATCCATTCCGGTCATACCCAACCCCAGGTGCACGAGCGTGACTTGGACAATGCATGGGTGCCCAGATCGACCTGCGGTGAGTGTAATGGTGGTTAGTAATGGTTTGGTGGTTAATGGTAGTTGATATTCATGAGAAATTACCAGCATAAAGCAGCTACTCATAATGAATAGAAGTTTATCTGATTTTATACTCAGGATTCACGATTGAGAAGCAAATATTGAATAAATGTGAATAGTGGGCGATGTTGCTTCTGCAACATGAAAGACCACGGTGAAAATAGTGCTTCATTGAATGGGCGAGACTCCTCAATGATTTTGATATGCTTTAACCATAAGTACTAGTGGTTGATCCCATGGTCAGTAAGGATTTTAAGATGTTTTATATAACAATACGTACTAGTGGTTGATCTCATGGTCAGTAAGGATTTTAATATGTTTTATATAACAATACGTACGGAATCCAAATGACCTAATCCAACCAAACAGCACCAACCATTGGTTGATTGGATGTCAATATCGGATGCCAATCAACTGTTGGTGCTTGCAACTTGCTGGTGAACCAACAGTTGGGGGAAACTTTTCCCACGATTTTTTCAAAGCCCAACTGCGACCTTTATCTAGTTTTGTGGCTGGTTTGCAACCATAGTTTGTTGGTTTGGGGCGTCCTGGCTACAGAGCTCTGTCGTGCCGCATGTCTGTGCCTTTTGACAATCTTCATTTGGGTCAGCAGTTTTGTCATCCCGTGACACAGTGATTGGTCAATCATTGCAGTCCTTTCCTCATGCTCTGGGTGAAAACAGACTTTCCACAAATCAGATGGTATAACTCCCCACTGAAATCAACCCGCGAAAAGTCTCTACAACTGGGCTGCCAGACCTCGTGTTGTTGTTTTGTGTTAAGAAGCCCATCAACTTTGTGCTGTGCATTTTTGTTGTGAAAAAAACATGTGAACGTATGGCTATGGGTCAATATTAAACAACCAATAATGGTGGATAATAACCAACAAACTATAAGGAAATCAATGGTTAATAGTGGGGAACCAGGGGTACGGGGTTTTGACCCACAGCCATATGTGAACAAATCCCATTCCTTGCGAACACATTTGCTTCTTCTGGAGCTGATTCCGGCTTGCTCATCCTTTTCCTTCTTCGGGAGAGTGCTTGGCAACCTTTGGTCTCAAGATTAATTGAACAGTTCAACGCAATGAAAAGAGAGATGACACTGCTGGGAAAACTCACTCTTTACATATAATATGTACCTCTTATATACATATCAAAATATGTACATTAATACGTATTACTGTGTATTTATATGTACAGTATACATTCTATGATATGTATTCTATTCTATTACCATCTATTACCTATAATTGTTATAGCCTATAATTTATATTTACACATTATGTGTAAGTGTACACGTAGCTCCAGGTTTCATGCTTCCTCTAGTCATGGTCGCAGGACGTGCTGCTTGGACTCCTCCGCTCCGCTCTGGTTGTTCATCCTGGGCTGAAGGCACACCACCGCGGTTGTAACCAGCGCCGTCAAAGGTCAATCATGGCGGCTCAGAATGGCGGAAAAAATGAAGGGTGGTAGGGTGTTCATGATTGATGTATGGGATTAGTACACATCTATCTATCTATATATATATATTTACATTCATCCAATATTGATGAATATGAATGATGTTGATGATCTATCAACAATTAACGATGGTTGGATCGCTGATCATGGTAATTAATACTGGTCACGACGGTTGCGCACATGTCTCCCGATTCGCCAAGCAACAGGCACGTTTCGCGTAACAGTCAACAATGGTTGATGTCAATGATTCATGACCAGATATGATCACCTAGTGATGTGCTAGTCAAATGATGGTCAGTAAAATTTGAATGCTGTTCATTCTCAATGGCCAGAAACGATTTTTATAGCAATTCATTCATTGCTGGATGACAAGCAATAATATGGGTTTGTCCACTAATGGTGTGCATCCAACATGGGTGCTTTTCAAATTTAAATCATCCGGGATGGCAAAGCGGTACCAAAGGTAGAATATTATCGATCTTGATGAAACTGTTTCACTGTCGCTGTCGGTGTGGTTGCTGGAGTTTTTGGAGGCACACCACCAACTCATAATCCACAACATCAGAGCAGGGGGTTATATCCGGACATGGCCAGATCAGTTTGACCCACTGTGATCACCAATGATTCCATAGGATCACAGCGGCGCAGGTGGTTCTGATGTCAGTATGGACCTCGGATCAGCGGCGCGTCGTTTTTTCGACGTTCCAAGCGGTGGGTGATGTGATCACCTGGGTCAGCTGGTGATCTTTCAATGGCTGGTCATCGAATCACTGATTTGGCTAACATGATGGATTTCTGTCCTTAGTCCACGGATGTAAATCCATATAGGCTGCTTAACAGACCGTTCTCTTTTTGTTCATGTCGCATATTTTATGGGCACCGGTTGACAGAATGATTCGGTTTCACAGGTCATTTTTGGGAGTCCTCAACTCGACAAAGCCTCCAACAGGCCTTGGCTGGCGCCATAATGAAAAATCAACGGCGCCAAGCCATGATCAACTACTCGCCTGTTGCAGTGCCTAAGAATGGCAGCGCGTATGATGTATTTTTGAGCCCCAGACTCGGGAATACTTGATCCATCTTGATCCTTCATCTGGTGGCTTCAAACAGTTTTCTAACGTGATGAACCAATGCTACGAAGCAAACGAGCTCGCTTGTGCCCGTGCGATCACTGGTTGAAAACACCAACCAGTCATGGACACCACGAAATGCTGCGTAAGGTCAACAGACACTCGTCGATGGCGAATTGCCAAGTTGTGATTTTCTGACCTTGGAATATGGTTGATCCTGTTTTTGATGGAATAAAGATGGAAGAAATTCTGCATTTAGAGTTGATCCTGTTGATGTTACGCATTCGTTTTATTTCAATTTATATACAGTAGATTCTATAGACTCCATAGATTGTTGATTCCATAGATTCTATCGATTGCAGTTAGGCTTAGAGGATGGAGGTGACTCGGAGGTGACTCATGGGACTGAGGCCACCATCGATGCTCGGAAGTTCCAGGAGTTTTTGCAGCAGAGGCGAGGAGCATAAGCGTGGAGCCAATGGCCATTGACCATACACACTTAGCCGCCTCACCAGGAATAGTCTCCCTCATAAGCATCATAGATTTTTGTTGATATCGATATTGCTAATAATGGTTAACCATTGGCTATTGAATACCAATCATCTCCTCATTGTTGATAATCCGTTGATTGGTTATGGATCATTATCATAATTTGGCTTGATATTAATTATAGTTGCAGACTGAAACTTAGAATGATGCCGCAAAGTTCCAAAATTCGGGGGTGCGTCTTAGAATGACGCCAAAAAGTAGCTGGAATGAGGCAACTTAGAATGAGGGAGTTAGAATGACGGCCACTTTTTTGGTCTCAATTTTCATTTTTTGGCATAAGTTTAGCGATTTATTAACGTCTGAGGCAGTTAGATTGACTTTTGCGCATCATTCTAAGTTTCAGTCCGCAATTATAGTCTCTTTGTTTTTCAATACAGCATATTCATTCATTTCCATTCATTTTCATTCCTTTGCATTCATTTTCATTTGTTTTCATTCGTTCTCATTAGTTTTCAATCATTTTCATTCATTTTCATTGGTTTTCATTCTTTCTCATTCATGTTCATTCATTTTCATTCATTTTCATTGGTTTTCATCCATTTTCACTGGTTTTCATTCATTTTCATTCATTTCATTCATCTTCACTCACGCTCATTCATTTTCATTGAATGTCATTCATGTCCATTAGTTCTCATTGGTTTTCATTCATTTTCAATGATTTTCATTCATCTTCATTGGTTTTCCTTCATTTTCATTCATCCTCATTCATTTTCATTGTTTTTCTTTGATTTTCATTGATTTCCATTGATTTTCATTCATGTTCGTTCATTTTCATTCATTTCCATTCGTTTTCATTCATTTTCATTGATTTGCATTTATTTTCATGTCTTTCCATTAGTGGTCATTAGATTTCATTCATTTTCATGGGTTTTCAATCATTTTCATTCATTTTTATTGGTTTTCATTCTTTTCTATTCATCTTCATGGATTTTCATCAATTTCCATTGATTTATTTGATTTTCATTTTTTTCCATTCATGCTCATTCATTTTCATTCATTTTCAGTGGTTTTCATTCATTTTCGTTCATTTTCACTGGTTTTCATTCATTTTCATTTATTTCATTCATGCCCATTTATTTTCATTGATTCTCTTTCATTTCCCTTCATTTTCATTGAATTTCTTTCGTCTTCATTGGTTTCCATTCATCTTCATTGATTTTCATTCATTTTCATTCATTTTCATTGGTTTTCATTCATTTCCATTCATCTTCATTCCTGTTCATTCATTTTCACTGATTTTCATGAATTTAATTCATGTTCATTGGTTTTCATTGATTTTGATTCATTTTCATTCCTTTCCATTGATTTTCATTCGTTTTCATTCATCTTCATTCATTGTCATTGGTTTTCAATCATTTTCATTCATCTCCTTTCATTTTCAATTTTTACCATTCATGTTAGTTCATTTTAAACTGATTTTCTTCAATTTTTTCTTTTTCATTCATGCTCATTCATTTTCATTCAGTCTCATTGGTTTCCATTCTTTCCCATTCATGTTCATTCATCTTCATTGGTTTTCATTCATTTTCATTCTTTTCCGTTCATACTCATTCATTTTCATTCATTTTCATTGGTTTTTATTCATCTCCGTTGGTTTTCATTCTTTTCTATTCATATTCATTGGTTTTCATTGATTTTCATGGATTTCCATTGATTTTCATTCATGTTCGTTCATTTTCATTCATTTCCATTCATTTTCATTCATTTTCATTTATTCATTTTCATGTCTTTCCATTGATGTTCATTGGTTTTCACTCATTTTCATTGGTTTCCATTCGTCTTCATTCACTTTCATTGGTTTTCATTCATTTCCATTGGTTTTCATTCATGTTCATTCATCTTGTTTGGTTTTCATTATTCATCATTAATCTTTTTTCATTTTTTTGTTTTTCTTTGATTTTCAATGGAATTTCAAAAATACACATATGTACATGAAAATGTCACGTGATATATTTGTATTTTTGATCATTTATACGCATGGACGTTTACCATTCTAAGTTCGTCAGTTTTGTCATTCTAAGTTAATCAGTTTAAGTCCCAAAACCTGTGACGTATCTGCATCTTAGGTGAATCAAACACCCATCCAAATCATATCGATATATGCAAACATGTGCGCGTACAAATGTATGACATACACGTTCTCACAAACATTTTTATACATACATGTGTGTATGTGTCATTCTAAGTTCAACTGTTCGAGCCCAAAAACCTGTGACGCCTGTGACGTATGCAATTTTGAAGTGAATCGGACGCATCATTCCCGTCATTCTAAATTAAGGCTTTCTAAGCTGCCAAATCCGAAATCACGCGACATCTGAAAATATCAAAATTGTCCAGCTAGTTGAGGTAAAAAAAACATCAAACGTATCCCACTTTGAGGGTGTTTGGATTCATTCTAAGTTTCCATTTTTTCCTCACTACGTACCGCGTTTTCTGAATTTCCAGGGACTTTTGGGAAGGTCAGGTACTCCGAAAGTTTCCAGACGCTCATTTATTGTCATTGATTTTCATCCATTTCCATTCATGTTCATTGAATTTCATTCATTTGCATTGATTTTCATTCATTTCCATTCATTTTCATCGATTTGGATTCATCTTCATTGGTTTTCATTCATCTTCATTGGTTTTCATTCATCTTCATTGGTTTTCACTTTCATTCATTTCTATTGATTTCATTCTTTTCCATTAATTTTCATTGGTTTTCATTCCTTTCCATTCATTTTCATTGGTTTTCCTTGATTTTCATTAATTTTCATTGATTTCCATTCTTTTCCATTCATGTTCATTTATTTTCATTGGTTTTTATTCATATTCGTTCATTTTCATTGGTTTTCATTCATTTTCATTTATTTCATTCATGCTCATTTATTCTCCTTGATTTTCATTCATTTCCATTCAGTTTCATTGAACCTCATTCATTTTCCTTGGTTTTCATTGATTTTCATTAATTTCATTCATTTCCATTCGTCTTCATTCACTTTCATTGGTTTTCATTCATTTCCATTGATTTTCATTCATGTTCATTCATCTTGTTTGGTTTTCATTATTCATCATTAATCTTCTTTCATTTTTTGTTTTTCTTTGATTTTCAATGGAATTTCAAAAATACACATATGTACATGCAAATGTCACGTGATATATTTGTATTTTTGATCATTTATACGCATGGACGGTTGCCATTCTAAGTTCGTCAGTTTTGTCATTCTAAGTTAATCAGTTTAAGTCCCAAAACCTGTGACGTATCTGCATCTTGGGTGAATCAAACACCCATCCAAATCATATCGATATATGCAAACATGTGCGCATACAAATGTATGACATACACGTTCTCACAAACATTTTTAAACATACATGTGTGTATGTGTCATTCTAAGTTCAATTGTTTGAGCCCAAAAACCTGTGACGTATGCAATTTTGAAGTGAATCGGACGCATCATTCCCGTCATTCTAAGTTAGGGCATTCTAAGTTGCCAAATCCGAAATCACGTGACGTCTGAAAAAATCAAAATTGTCCAGCTAGCTGAGGTAAAAAAAACATTAAACGTATCCCACTTTGAGGGTGTTTCGACATTTTTGGATGTCATTTTTTTTCATTTTTTTCCTCACTGCGTATCGCGTTTTCTGGATTTCCAAGGACTTTTGGGAAGGTCAGGCGCTCCGAAAGTTTCGAGCTCTCGTTTATTGTCATTGATTTTCATTCATTTCCATTCATTTTCATTGAATTTCATTCACTTTCATTGATTTTCATTCATTTCCATTCATTTCCATTAATCTTCATCGATTTGGATTCATTTTCATTGGTTTGCATTCATCTTCATTGGTTTTCATTCACTTTCATTCGTTTCCATTCATCTTCACTCATGTTCATTCATTTTCATTGGTTTTCATTCATTTTCATTGGTTTTCATTCATTTTCATTCATCCTCATTCATTTTCATTGGTTTTCATTGATTTTCATTGATTTCCATTGATTTTCGTTCATGTTCGTTCATATTCATTCATTTCCATTCATCTTCATTGATTTTCATTCATTTTCATTGGTTTTCATTCATTTTCATTCATTTTCATTGATTTTCATTGGTTTTCATTGATTTTCATGGATTTCCATTGATTTTCATTCATGTTCGTTCATTTTCATTCATTTCCATTCGTTTTCATTCATTGTCAGATTTTTTTCATTTTCATTGATTTTTATTCATTTTCATGTTTTTCCATTAATGTTCATTGGTTTTCATTCATTTCCATTCATCTTCATTCATGTTCATTCATTTCTATTGGTTTTCATTCTTTTCTATTTATTTTCATTCGTTCTCATTAGCTTTCAATCATTTTCATTCATTCTCATGTATTTTAAATTGATTTTCTTTAATTTCATTCTTTTTCTTTCATGCTGATTCATTTTCATTCAGTTTCATTGATGTTCATTGATTTCCATTCTTTCCCATTCATGTTCATTCATCTTCATTGATTTTTCATTCATTTTCATTCTTTTCCGTTCATTTTCATTCATTTTCATTGGTTTTCATTGGTTTTCATTTATTTTCATTGGTTTTCATTCATTTTCATTTATTTCATCTATCTTCACTCATGTTCATTCATTTTCATTGACTTTCATTCATTGTCATTGGTTTTCATTCATTTTCATCGGTTTTCGTTGATTTTCATTCATTGTCATTGGTTTTCATTCATTTTCATTCATTCTCATTGGTTTTCATTGGTTTTCATTGGTTTTCATTGGTTTTCATGGATTTCCATTGATTTTCATTCATGTTCGTTCATTTTCATTCATTTCCATTCATTTTCATTCACTGTCAGATTTTTTTCATTTTCATTCATTCTCATTGATTTTTATTCATTTTCATGTCTTTCCATTAATGTTCATTGGTTTTCAGTCACTTTCATTCAATTCTATTGGTTTTCATTCTTTTCCATTCATTTTCATTGATTTTCATTTTTTTCCATTCATTTTCATTGATTTTCATTACTTTTCATTGATTTCCATTCTTTTCCATTCATGTTTATTCATCTTCATTCATTTTCATTGGTTTTTATTCATAGTCGTTCATTTTCATTGGTTTTCATTCATTTTCATTTATTTCATTCATGCCCATTTATTTTCATTGAGTTTCATTCATTTCCATTCATTTTCATTGAACTTCATTCATTTTCATTGGTTTTCATTGATTTCATTGAATTTCATTCATTTTCATTCGTTTCCATTCGTCTTCATTCATTTTCATTGATTTTCATTCATTTCCATTGATTTTCATTCATGTTCATTGATCTTGTTTGGTTTTCATTCTTCATCATCAATCTTCTTTTATTTTTTTGTTTTTCCCTGATTTTCAATGGTTTTTCGAAAATACACATATTTACATACAAATGTCACGTGATATATGTGTACTTTTAATCATTTACACGCATGGACGGTTGCCATTCTAAGTTCGTCAGTTTTGCCATTCTAAGTTAATCAGTTTAAGTCCCAAAACCTCTGACGTATCTGCATTTTGGATGAATCAAACACCCATCCAAATCATATCGATACATGCAAACATGTGTGCATACAAATGTATGACATACACGTTCTCACAAACATTTTTATACATACATGTGTGTATGTGTCATTCTAAGTTCAACTGTTTTAGCCCAAACACCTGTGACGTATGCAATTTTGAAGTGAATCGGACGCATCATCCCGTCATTCTAAGTTAGGGCATTCTAAGTTGCCAAATCCAAAATCACGTGTCCAGCTAGTTGAGGTAACAAAACGCTAAACGTATGCCGCTTTATGCCGCTTTGAGGTTTTTGGATTTTTTTCGCCTCATTCTAAGTTTTCAGCTTTGGAATACGTATCGCATTTTCTTGGGATTTCCAGGGACTTCGGGGTGGGTCAGCTAGTCCGAAACTTTCCAAATGCTCATTCTAAGTTTCAGTCCGCAACTATAATAACTTACAATCAGACAATGATAGAATTACCATGAATATTATAACCAATGATTGCTATGGATTATTATCCTCATTGGATCAGTGCTTTCTCTACATGGTTCATCGGCTTGGCTTGAAAAATCATTGCCTCCCTGGCTTGGAAGTTTCAGGTCGGATCATGCTCCTCTCCCTCCAGTGTGCAGCCTGGTGGGCTTGTCGCGTCGCACCGGGTCGCCCCCGGGTCGCACCGGTCAGGACCGGTGATCACCACCGGCCAAGTCATGTGGTGTAGATCTCCAGTTGCTTGGTGGTTACCCTAGCTGCATAGCTGGATAACTGGTAGTTACGATGTGGTGTAGATCTCCGTGTTTCATGCCTGGAGATGGTGCTGCCTAGGTGATTGCGGTTCAGGGTCATAGCCATCCAGCCCGGATCCTGGAGAGAAGTGGACGTGATGGTTTCCATCACCAGGGGTGCTTCATCAACGGTGGAACTTGAGCCTTCTGGCTTTTAGAAGAGAATCTTGTGGCTTTTGGGTTCCTCAATGTTGACACCCATCAAGTGGTTGATGCTGAGCTGCCCAGCCTTCCAACCATGAAACATTCCAACCATATGGTTTCCCCTTCAAAGAGGTTTATACCACACACGACTCTTTTTGTAAAGTTGTAAAGGTTTTTGTTTTTTTCCCTTTCAGGCGCACTTGACAAATTTACTCCTTTGAACGCATTCAGACTCTGCATCCTGCTGAGTGAGAACACTTGCTGGTGCTGGCCAGGTCTTAGGGTCATTTTGGGTCCTGACTCAACTGGCTGGTCCTATGATTTCGCCTTGGGGCCCCCAGCCATAGGAAACTCTTCCGTATCGGCTGGGCAAGGTCCTCCTTGACAGAGCTCCGTGGCAAACCATCGATAGATGACCTGTGAGGAATGGTGGTTCTCCATTGGTCCACTGGAAACAATTGTACAAGTAGAATCCATTGCTGTAGATCACCAATTGATAATTGGGGGGTTTCTCAAAATAGGGGTGCCCCTAAATCATCCAGTTTATTAACCATTGATAGCTACAAACCAACCATTTTTGGGCTCCCTATTTGAGAAACCACCATTTGAAGATCACTGGAAAGAATTGTGAAATCCAGCACATCACTAGGGGCTAGGGGGATAGTGATCGTGAAATGCTTTCCCGCAAGTGGCAAGTTGGAACCAGATCTCTGGAAACCCATCCTCTTGGGGGAGAGCCGCAAAATGCTACAACCATCCACAAATGATATCATTGTATGATGTTACTAGGTGTGATGTCATAGATGCGCATCCAGTCTAAGCCCCTCCAATGCTACTTGAGGAATAGCAGGCACATCCAGATAGTCAGCCCGGATTTCTGATTGCAGTTGCAAGACCCAGGTGAAGTGCTTGTTTTTGGAGGATGTTGTGGAGAAAATGAAGCTGGAGCCTGAGCTGGATTCCAGCAGATATGGGAACCCCAAAAATGGGGAATGAAGACCTTCAGAGGAGAAGTCTTCGTTTTGATGGTCCTTGATTTGGGCAACAAGCACAAGACTCATGACCCTCCTCCGTGTCATTACGTCGATAGCTTGGCTGTTTTCAGAAAGGCCTGTGCGGCATGCCGCATTGTAACTACAAACAACTTTCAAAATCAACACAGTTTTTTTGAAACAATAAAGTTCTTTTTGAAACTTCTTTTTCAATCGCCTCAACTTCTCAACCAGTTTTGCAAACTTCTTTTTCCCGAGAGCGTCTGCGAAGGGTTCTTCGTAAAAAATCAGCTGTATATCAACATCTGTACATCATCACATCAGCATCATCAACATCTGTACATCATCACATCAGCATCATCAACATCTGTACATCATCACATCAGCATCATCAACACCTGTACATCATCATCTTCTCAACCTCACA
>VSDK01013682.1:208969-241410 GCA_009767595.1 Symbiodinium kawagutii
GTTTCTCATCATGGAAGTTGGACCATGTAAAGCCAGCGTGTGGGGAGCAATGACAAAGTATAGATATTCCATGTGATTCTCATAGTTGCTGTGAGCTGCATTGTGATCTTCTTTCAGATGGCCAGAGCATTGAGGTGACAAATGCTTGCTTTGATTCGTTTCTCAAGCCAATAGCTATACATAGCTAGATAGGTTTTTGACCTTTCTGTGCCGCTTTCTCAGTGTGACGCCATGTCGAGCCGAACATGCTTGGTTTTGCTGGCTTTGACCCTGACCAGCTGCTCTTTTGCAGAGGACGTAAGTACTGGTAGTTTGCGAGGCGCCTCGAAACAAGATGTTCCTGAGGTTCCTGCTGGGCTGACAGGGATGCCAGAGATGCCAGATGCAAGCAAATTGCCAGACACTCCTGGGCCATACAGTGAAGTGCCAAGTGATGCCGATGCTGAGAAGAACAAGCCTGCCATGCAGGATTGGAGGTCCAAAGTTCCAAATGCCACTCAAGGCAGTTTGGGCAGCTTGGTCTCCCTGCGAAATTGGCAAGACCATCAGTTTTGCAACGTTCACCAGACAGGCTTCTTTTGTGATGGCGTCACACGCCTTCGTTGCTGCAAGCTAGAGGATGGCGGCTACGCAAAGTGTGGTTCGACGGCCAACTCAAGCGCTTGTGCTACAGAACAGGAGCTTGAGTCTCCCAAGATTTGCAGCCACAAAGAACAACAGCACAAAGGTCAAATTGAATGCAAACAAGCGGCAGCTCTCCCGCCTTTTTCGCTACTTCAATGTCTCCGATGGATTTTAATTCACAGACGAAAGTCTCGTGCTTACTACAGCAAAAGGCGCTCATTATTGAAAATTCATAATGAGCGCCTTTTGCTGTGGTAAGCACGAGACTTTCGTCTGTGCTTTTCCTCATCTCTCTTATCCTTTAATTGTCTGTGATTTTCGGTTTCCGGCCGCATCAAATGAAAGACAGATGAACAGGATGCCATCGTGTTCATCTGTCTTTCATTTGATGCATATTCTCCGGCCGAATCCTTCGTGATCTCGGCAGTTCTGATTGAGGAATAATTGACATCACAACGAGGTTTCGGAAAGACCCCCAGAAAGGTATCTATGCCTCACAACGACAGCTGAAGACATGTTGGACTGTTAAACCAAAACAAGGCCAAACAAAACATGAAAGCCTTGTTTTGGCCACCAATGGGATATCCCAGCTATCCCAGCAGTGGTGGTAGCAGGTGGGTCATTCACCGTGGCTGGCATGTGAGCAGCTTTTGCCAGTCGCATCATGTTGGCTCTTTCTGCAGAAGTCACCATGTCATCCACTGCTGCAATGATTACGGGCATTTCGTCGAATGCAACTCTGCGTACTCTGATAGCGGCCGCTGGTGTTAGATTTTTGGAGTTACATCTAAAGAGATTTAGATGCTGGCTTTGCAGGCTGGAATGTAAAGATTGTATAGGTCAAAGCTCCGAAGCTTCCAAGTCTGCAAGCAGCGACTCTTTTGAGGAATAATTAGGGCGCCGGCCTTTTGTCAGTACAGTGCAAGTCCTTCAGTCGGTGTGTTTTTGGTGGCTCAAATTGATTTGGGCGTTTGACGGTTTGAAAAGCATCGAAAGGAAACCTTCAATGAACTCTATGAGTCTTGGAGCAGAAGCAGTAGCAAGTCACTCATGTATTTCTACATCGCGTCTAGGACCGGGTAAGTGATTCATGCAGACACATGCACTGTCATGGTTTCATAAATGTATATGTTTGTTTTGTTGATGTTTCTATACTGACAACATCTCTTGCTTAAATTCCACAGATGTGGGTTTCTCATCATGGAAGTTGGACCATGGGATAGTTGCTATGAGCTGCATTGTGATCTTCTTTCAGATGGCCAGAGCATTGAGGTGACAAGTGCTTGCTTTGATTCGTTTCTTCAAGCCAATAGCTATGCATAGCTTTTTTAATAGGTTTTTGACCTTTCTGTGCCGCTTTCTCAGTGTGACGCCATGTCGAGCCGAACATGCTTGGTTTTGGGCGTTTGACGGTCTGAAAAGCATCGAAAAAGAGTGGAGTGATGCGGACGGGAATTTGCAGGAAACCTTCAATGAACTCTATGAGTCTTGGAGCTGAAGCAGTAGCAAGTCACTGATCTATTTCTACATTGTGTATAGGACCGGGTAAGTGACTGTAGACACATGCACTGTCATGGTTTATTTTTTACATGTATATGTATATGTTTGTTTCGTTGATGTCTCTATACTGGCAACATTTTTTGCTTGAATTCCACAGATGTGGGTTTCTCATCATGGAAGTTGGACCATGTAAAGCCAGCGTGTGGGGATCAATGACAAAGTATAGATATTCCATGTGATTCTCATAGTTGCTGTGAGCTGCATCTTCTTTCAGATGGCCAGAGCATTGAGGTGACAAATGCTTGCTTTGATTCGTTTCTCAAGCCAATAGCTATACATAGCTAGATAGGTTTTTGACCTTTCTGTGCCGCTTTCTCAGTGTGACGCCATGTCGAGCCGAACATGCTTGGTTTTGCTGGCTTTGACCCTGACCAGCTGCTCTTTTGCAGAGGACGTAAGTACTGGTAGTTTGCGAGGCGCCTCGAAAGAAGATGTTCCTGAGGTTCCTGCTGGGCTGACAGGGATGCCAGAGATGCCAGATGCAAGCAAATTGCCAGACACTCCTGGGCCATACAGTGAAGTGCCAAGTGATGCCGATGCTGAGAAGCCCAAGCCTGCCATGCAGGATTGGAGGTCCAAAGTTCTCAACGCCACTCAAGGCAGTTTGGGCAGCTTGGTCTCCCTGCGAAATTGGCAAGACCATCAGTTTTGCAACGTTCACCAGACAGGCTTCTTTTGTGATGGCGTCACACGCCTTCGTTGCTGCAAGCTAGAGGATGGCGGCTACGCAAAGTGTGGTTCGACGGCCAACTCAAGCGCTTGTGCTGCAGAACAGGAGCCAGAGTCTCCCAAGCAGAAAGCCTTGTTTTGGCCACCAATGGGATATCCCAGCTATCCCAGCAGTGGTGGTAGCAGGTGGGTCATTCACCGTGGCTGGCATGTGAGCAGCTTTTGCCAGTCGCATCATGTTGGCTCTTTCTGCAGAAGTCACCACGTCTTTGCAGGAAACCTTCAATGAACTGTATGAGTCTTGGAGCAGAAGCAGTAGCAAGTCACTGATGTATTTCTACATTGTGTACAGGACCGGGTAAGTGACTGTAGACACATGCACTGTCATGGTTTGTATAAACGTATATGTTTGTTTCGTTGATGTCTCTATACTGGCAACATCTCTTGCTTTAATTCCACAGCGTGCGGGGAGCAATGACCAAGTATAGATATTCCATGTGATTCTCATAGTTGCTGTGAGCTGCATTGTGATCTTCTTTCAGATGGCCAGAGCATTGAGGTGACAAGTGCTTGCTTTGATTCGTTTCTTCAAGGCAATAGCTATACATAGCTACATAGGTTTTTGACCTTTCTGTGCCGCTTTCTCAGTGTGACGCCATGTCGAGCCGAACATGCTTGGTTTTGCTGGCTTTGACCCTGACCAGCTGCTCTTTTGCAGAGGACGTAAGTACTGGTAGTTTGCGAGGCGCCTCGAAACAAGATGTTCCTGAGGTTCCTGCTGGGCTGACAGGGATGCCAGAGATGCCAGATGCAAGCAAATTGCCAGACACTCCTGGGCCATACAGTGAAGTGCCAAGTGATGCCAATGCTGAGAAGCCCAAGCCTGCCATGCAGGATTGGAGGTCCAAAGTTCCCAACGCCACTCAAGGCAGTTTGGGCAGCTTGGTCTCCCTGCGAAATTGGCAAGACCATCAGTTTTGCAACGTTCACCAGACAGGCTTCTTTTGTGATGGCGTCACACGCCTTCGTTGCTGCAAGCTAGAGGATGGCGGCTACGCAAAGTGTGGTTCGACGGCCAACTCAAGCGCTTGTGCTGCAGAACAGGAGCCTGAGTCTCCCAAGATTTGCAGCTACGAAAAACAACAGCACAAAGGTCAAATTGAATGCAAACAAGCGGCAGCTCTCCCGCCTTTTTCGCTACTTCAATGTCTCCGATGGATTTTAATTCACAGACGAAAGTCTCGTGCTTACTACAGCAAAAGGCGCTCATTATTGAAAATTCATAATGAGCGCCTTTTGCTGTGGTAAGCACGAGACTTTCGTCTGTGCTTTTCCTCATCTCTCTTATCCTTTAATTGTCTGTGATTTTCGGTTTCCGGCCGCATCAAATGAAAGACAGATGAACAGGATGCCATCGTGTTCATCTGTCTTTCATTTGATGCATATTCTCCGGCCGATGCATATTCTCCGGCCGAATCCTTCGTGATCTCGGCAGTTCTGATTGAGGAATAATTGACATCACAACGAGGTTTCGGAAAGACTCCCAGAAAGGTATCTATGCCTCACAGCGACAGCTGAAGACATGTTGGACTGTTAAACCAAAACAAGGCCAAACAAAACATGAAAGCCTTGTTTTGGCCACCAATGGGATATCCCAGCTATCCCAGCAGTGGTGGTAGCAGGTGGGTCATTCACCGTGGCTGGCATGTGAGCAGCTTTTGCCAGTCGCATCATGTTGGCTCTTTCTGCAGAAGTCACCATGTCATCCACTGCTGCAATGATTACGGGCACTTCGTCGAATGCAACTCTGCGTGCTCTGATAGCGGCCGCTGGTGTTAGATTTTTGGAGTTAAATCTAAAGAGATTTAGACGCTGGCTTTGCAGGCTGGAATGTAAAGATTGTATAGGTCAAAGCTCCGAAGCTCCGAAGCTTCCAAGTCTGCAAGCAGCGACTCTTTTGAGGAATAATTAGGGCGCCGCCCTTTTGTCAGTATAGTGCAAGTCCTTCAGTCGGTGTGCTTTTGGTGGCTCAAATTGGTTTGGGCGTTTGACAGTCAGAAAAACATCGAAAATGAGTGGAGCGATGCGGATGGGAGTTTGCAGGAAACCTTCAATGAACTGTATGAGTCTTGGAGCAGAAGCAGTAGCAAGTCACTCATGCATTTCTACATTGTGTAAAGGACATTTTAGGACCGGGTAAATGATTGATGTAGACACATGCACTGTCATGGTTTATTTTATAAATGTATATGTATATGATTGTTTCGTTGATGCTTCTATACTGGCAACATCTCTTGCTTGAATTCCACAGATGTGGGTTTCTCATCATGGAAGTTGGACCATGTAAAGCCAGCGTGTGGGGAGCAATGACAAAGTATAGATATTCCATGTGATTCTCATAGTTGCTGTGAGCTGCATCTTCTTTCAGATGGCCAGAGCATTGAGGTGACAAATGCTTGCTTTGATTCGTTTCTTCAAGCCAATAGCTATACATAGCTATATAGGTTTTTGACCTTTCTGTGCCGCTTTCTCAGTGAGACGCCATGTCGAGCCGAACATGCTTGGTTTTGCTGGCTTTGACCCTGACCAGCTGCTCTTTTGCAGAGGACGTAAGTACTGGTAGTTTGCGAGGCGCCTCGAAACAAGATGTTCCTGAGGTTCCTGCTGGGCTGACAGGGATGCCAGAGATGCCAGATGCAAGCAAATTGCCAGACACCCCGGGGCCATACAGTGAAGTGCCAAGTGATGCCGATGCTGAGAAGCCCAAGCCTGCCATGCAGGATTGGAGGTCCAAAGTTCCCAACGCCACTCAAGGCAGTTTGGGCAGCTTGGTCTCCCTGCGAAATTGGCAAGACCATCAGTTTTGCAACGTTCACCAGACAGGCTTCTTTTGTGATGGCGTCACACGCCTTCGTTGCTGCAAGCTAGAGGATGGCGGCTACGCAAAGTGTGGTTCGACGGCCAACTCAAGCGCTTGTGCTGCGCAACAGGAGCCTGAGTCTCCCAAGCAGAAAGCCTTGTTTTGGCCACCAATGGGATATCCCAGCTATCCCAGCAGTGGTGGTAGCAGGTGGGTCATTCACCGTGGCTGGCATGTGAGCAGCTTTTGCCAGTCGCATCATGTTGGCTCTTTCTGCAGAAGTCACCATGTCATCCACTGCTGCAATGATTACGGGCATTTCGTCGAATGCAACTCTGCGTACTCTGATAGCGGCCGCTGGTGTTAGATTTTTGGAGCTAAATCTAAAGAGATTTAGACGCTGGCTTTGCAGGCTGGGATGTAAAGATTGTATAGGTCAAAGCTCCGAAGCTTCCAAGTCTGCAAGTAGCGACTCTTTTGAGGAATAATTAGGGCGCCGGCCTTTTGTCAGTATAGTGCAAGTCCTTCAGTCGGTGTGCTTTTGGTGGCTCAAATTGGTTTGGGCGTTTGACGGTTTGAAAAGCATCGAAAAAGAGTGGAGCGATGCGGATTGGAATTTGCAGGAAACCTTCAATGAACTGTATGAGTCTTGGAGCAGAAGCAGTAGCAAGTCACTGATGTATTTCTACATTGTGTACAGGACCGGGTAAGTGACTGTAGACACATGCACTGTCATGGTTTATTTTATACATGTATATGTATATGTTTGTTTCGTTGATGTCTCTATACTGGCAACATTTTTTGCTTGAATTCCACAGATGTGGGTTTCTCATCATAGAAGTTGAACCATGTAAAGCCAGCGTGTGGGGAGCAATGACAAAGTATAGATATTCCATGTGATTCTCATAGTTGCTGTGAGCTGCATCTTCTTTCAGATGGCCAGAGCATTGAGGTGACAAGTGCTTGCTTTGATTCGTTTCTTCAAGGCAATAGCTATACATAGCTACATAGGTTTTTGACCTCTCTGTGCCGCTTTCTCAGTGTGACGCCATGTCGAGCCGAACATGCTTGGTTTTGCTGGCTTTGACCCTGACCAGCTGCTCTTTTGCAGAGGACGTAAGTACTGGTAGTTTGCGAGGCGCCTCGAAACAAGATGTTCCTGAGGTTCCTGCTGGGCTGACAGGGATGCCAGAGATGCCAGATGCAAGCAAATTGCCAGACACTCCTGGGCCATACAGTGAAGTGCCAAGTGATGCCGATGCTGAGAAGCCCAAGCCTGCCATGCAGGATTGGAGGTCCAAAGTTCTCAACGCCACTCAAGGCAGTTTGGGCAGCTTGGTCTCCCTGCGAAATTGGCAAGACCATCAGTTTTGCAACGTTCACCAGACAGGCTTCTTTTGTGATGGCGTCACACGCCTTCGTTGCTGCAAGCTAGAGGATGGCGGCTACGCAAAGTGTGGTTCGACGGCCAACTCAAACGCTTGTGCTGCAGAACAGGAGCCTGAGTCTCCCAAGCAGAAAGCCTTGTTTTGGCCACCAATGGGATATCCCAGCTATCCCAGCAGTGGTGGTAGCAGGTGGGTCATTCACCGTGGCTGGCATGTGAGCAGCTTTTGCCAGTCGCATCATGTTGGCTCTTTCTGCAGAAGTCACCATGTCATCCACTGCTGCAATGATTACGGGCATTTCGTCGAATGCAACTCTGCGTACTCTGATAGCGGCCGCTGGTGTTAGATTTTTGGAGCTAAATCTAAAGAGATTTAGACGCTGGCTTTGCAGGCTGGAATGTAAAGATTGTATAGGTCAAAGCTCGGAAGCTTCCAAGTCTGCAAGTAGCGACTCTTTTGAGGAATAATTAGGGCGCCGGCCTTTTGTCAGTATAGTGCAAGTCCTTCAGTCGGTGTGCTTTTGGTGGCTCAAATTGGTTTGGGCGTTTGACGGTTTGAAAAGCATCGAAAAAGAGTGGATCCGGATTTGTTGCATACCTGCAACCTTTGAAAGGCATAGGTAGGTGAATGCACCAAATAGGCCGGATGCACGTAGATTCTTGTTTCTTTCAAACCTGGATGTTTGCGAGATGTCACGGACCATATTTGACAGCTTTGATGGGATCGCTCTTTTTTGCTAAGATGGTTTAGATATGCCAATCTATGATTCATGATGGCTGCTTCAGAATAAGCAGGTCAGCTATGATTGGCTATCGACCATGATCAACTGCACATCATGGCCAGTGCCCCCTTCTATGGTCGGTGACACGGGACCCGTGTGAACGGCAGGAAGTGGATGGAGCAATGAACTGGTGCGATCCGCATCGCTATTCACCTGAAACTCTTAAGGCAAGACCGGGCGCATGAAGATCCATCAAGAACCATTCATAGCAAACCGTTGTTGATACGAAGCCATTGACAATGACATATTGAGATTTACAATTACAGCATATTGCAGTTGCAAAAAAGAACTTTATTGTTGAAACACGTCGATATTTCTGAATGACAAACCACATAAGACTAATTCAATCGTGATGGAACACGATAATGGATTGACCGCCATTGAACACTCATAGCGATCAATGACTATCACTATGCGCCATGGGCATGGTTCTCCTCACAAGCCATTGTGTGATGCTCATTTATATTTAGCCAACTTTCTTATCAAATAATATGGCCATTTACAATGATATAGTCGGCCATTCTTTGACAAGCATGGTTCATATTAAATAATACATTGCCATAGTTAGTTCCTATTGCTGAACGTGTGACCATCCTCGTGGTGACTGTGGCCCGCCAATCGCTGGGTGACGGACGCAGTCATGAGGCGCTACAAGGCATGCCTGAGCAGCACATCCCCTTGGAGCTGACACGGGACTGCCAGGGGAGGCAGATCATTGCTAGCCCTGTTGGTTGGTCGGCTGGCCGGGTTGACTGTCTTGTTGCCTTGCTACTTGGTTGGTTGGCTGGCTGACTGGGTGGTTGGTCGGTTGGTTGGCTGTCATCATCACCTTTTCTTTGACATATGCTCGGCGGATACGTCAAGTATGAGGAATGTGACTTAACATCAGCAATGGTCAGATCCTTGGCAGTGACCTGAATAATATGGGCAGCATTCCTGGTGAAGGCCAATGTCAATTCCGCCGTTGTCATCCTGGTTCATGAACGAGAATTATAAAGGTTCCCTGTTGGTGGTGGATTATTGCTGCCGGCATCCCCTCGCAACACGCACCATGTTGAGATAGCCGAACTGGGACCGGTGCTGCCAAGCAGTTTCTGGGCTGCCAGATCGAAACGGAGATCCGCGGTGCTTACAACAGCAATCAATCCTTCGGAAGACGGCTACCCTTATGCAGCATTTGTATCATTATCTATTTATGTATCTATGGACATCTTTGTATCTGCTTGAGATTTCTCTCTCTCTCTCTCTGTGTGTAATTGATCTATATATCTATCTGTATGTATTTGTATGTGTATATATATATATATATGTGCATTGGTGCATGCGGCTGTGTACAAATGTATATGCCTCTATGCACATGTGCATTGATGTATATGCCTCTATGCACATGTGCATTGATACCCAGTGATACCCAGTGACCGTTTGTGTACCTTTACGCGACTTTCATTCTTGCTGGAGGACTTACTGAAGTCTTTGGTCTCTGATGGGACAGTGTCTCACGAGACAGGATCAGTGTCAAACTCAAGTGCTCAAGTGGTGCTTTCTTGAGTCAGGGCGAAACATTGCCATTTTGCAGACTCAAGTGGGATCCACAAATGCTGGACACGGCCATCCCCAGACATCTTTGGAAGAGACATGATCAATTCTTAGAGTACTAAAATAGCAAACCATTCATGGACCTTGGTGAAGTCTTAGATCGAGCTGCCAGTTTCAGACAGCTGGAGATTCGTCCCATTTGGTCAGTGTGGGAAGTTATGACGCCCTGAGGTCCTGGTGTTTCTGCCCACTTGGAGTATGATGAGCACTCTGAGCAAACTGCTTCAGGCGCAGGGCTTGGCATAGGCTTGGAGGATCGTCTCAAATCTGGCCCCGCTCAAGTCCCGAAAGCGGCTTCCAGGTAGATGCGAAATTGAGCCAATGCAAGGTCATTATGCTTCATTCACAGGTGCGATGCTGGCTGGTGTGAAGCCCAGGGTCAAAACATTCCAATACATTCCATGTTGCTGCGCTTTCTTTTTTACTATGCATATATATATATATATATATATATATTGTATATGTATGTTATACAATGCGTCGTCAGATATCAACAATAATGTCAAAGACACTGCACATATCTATACATCATATTTATATATATATATATATAAAAAGGGACTTTTGTGTGAGCATTTGACCGCTCAAAATGGTTCTTGGAACATTGGTGCTTTCGAGCAGCCATGGCCTTGGCAAAGCTTGGTTCATTGTCATCCTATGACGGTTGCGTTCCATGGAGTGTACGGCGGCTCTTCGCTGTGTCAGAATGCCATGTGTTGGTGCATGAAATTGGGCGGTCCCAAAGCCTCCAAATATCATCCCAATGGTTATGTTATCCTCTAGCCTTCATTAGCTTGGTTTATCCAAGATTTTTAGTCATCATTGGTCATCTTTTTAAGCATATCCACCATTTAAGCACCATTTAAGCACCATTTAGCCACCATTCTCCATCAGTTTTCACCACAACTTAGCACCACACATCTACAATCATGCGCCCCATGCACCCGCGCCACGTGTGGCAGGTGCCAAAGGAAGCCCAGATGGAAGCATTTCAACCTGCGCCCCAGGGCATGGCCAAGGTACCAGCCATCAGCCGCTGTTCACATGCCAACCGCTGGACTATGACGTGGGTCGTTTATGGAAACAGCCAGGGGTACCCATGGGTACCCATGGGTACCCATGGGTACCCCCTACAACAGGAGATGTGGACGATTCTGATCAACAGCATGGCAATGGAATCTCTTGGACGATTTTATAGCTAGTTGCGATGGTTAGATGCAGCGCTTCATTTGTGTTGGACCGGTTGCTACCGGCTCGCCAGCCAACCAACCAACCAGCCAACCATCCTATTGGATTGCTTGCGAGGTGATCTTAGCCACCAACATTGCAGAGTCATCCATCACCATCGACGATGTCACGTGTGTTGGGTGGCTCAGTTTCGCATTTCTGGTGTAATCCTTGGCTGGGTCATCCAAGTGGTTTTGCTGTCCTGTTTACAAGATAAGGAGGCAGGATTTGGATGCGCCACAATCAGAGCACCAATGTCAACCGCCACGCCGCAATTAGTTTTTGGGTGACAGTTCGACCGGACGACTACTATCTGATTCTTGTGTGCCGCTCAACATTCTTGCTGACAACCGTTGATAATTCGGAATAACTCAGCGGAAATGTTCAGAACAGACAGCTGGGGTAGACCATCAACTGGTGCAGAAGCCTTCCACCACGATAAATCTGGAAAGACTGGATAACATGTGGATGCCACAAATAGCTAAGCATCGTTCTAATCATCATGAACCATCATGAATCAATTATTGAATTGATATATGCATAATTATGCATATATTTTTACATATAGAGTATTAATGATTATCTGTCATCAAACATCATCAAACTTCATGACCCATCACGAACCGTCATGAACCATCATCAACCATCATTCACCATCATCAACCATCATCAACCATCGTCAACCATCATCATTACCCATGATCTCTTCACCCTCATCAGATCCTGCGATCCTTGGGTCACAGCAACCACCAGGTCATTGATTCTTGCAAGGCTTGGACCTTAGCGGTGGTAGATCCAGAAATCTGGTGAAGCGCCAGGACTTGGGAACCGCCAAGCCGTTATGGTTGGGTTATTACCGAAGATGGTTAAGATTTAGGATGATAACTGGGGGTAGCCCTATTTTCAGAACCTATATTTATCAATTTCAGTTTATCAACAGCTGGTGATTTGCCATCAAAATATGTGGGTTTGTAAATGCGGATCTGATATTCATGGTAATTCACCATGGTTGATCATAGATCATTGGTCGACGAAAGTTAAACATGGCTGCTGAGTTGCCAATCATGGTCGTGATTAGGTTCATCAGGCACTGGACCCAGTCTCACACGCCACCATGATACGAATGACCGAGAATGTCAAACAGTGGTTGTATAATCTGAAATAGTGATGCTTGGTCATTGGTATGGCCGAGTATGGTCGTTATCGATTGTCTGACCAACCCGTTAGAGTGGGAAGCTTGGCAACTGACAATGGTTGAGTATAACTATGGGCATGTTGAATCTACCTGGTATATGGCTGGATGATTGCAACCTCCAAACTGATGCTGTCTATTGACCGAATAAGATGACTGTTGTGCTTGGGATATCTCCTGCCATGATTGTTGGTCATCGCCGATTCTTTCTGAGCTGCCATGAGCTACCAGGAACAGTTTTTGATCATTGTTGAGTATCCAGGAGATTAGTTACTGTGAATCATGATTGACCATCATTAGTCATTGTCAAGTGTTATTAAGCATATACAAGCCATCATATCAACCACGATTCAAACATTATTTCATCCTGGATTATATCAACCATTCTACCAACCATTGTTCACCATTGCGACACCCATTCAATTAAGACAACCATTGTCCCTGTTGCCATATACGGGGAGCTAGGGTCTGGGTTGTTTGCCAATGGAGCAACAGGCTTCTGAGAATGGTTAAGACGCAGAGATTTGTCCGTTGAGGTTTATGCTTAAACAATCAAATTCCTGTTTGTTAGCAATGGTGAGATTTATGCTTAATTCATGGGGTTTATCAAGGTGTACAGTATCTGTTTGTACTGTTAATTCATGGTTGACACACTAGGGATGATGACTGACATAATAGTGAGTGTGCCAACAGAGTACATGATGGCTATGTGCATCAGTCAATGTTTGTACCCCACATCCATGCCAAAGCCATGGTCATTTTGTGTCATTTTTATGATGGAGATCACCATGTTGGGGGGCTGAAACATTTGTGGAGCTCTAAAGACGATGACTTTTCCAACACTACGATCTGATGCTTTTAACCTATGAGGGCGGAACAAAGTAGTTTTTACATGTTCTGAAGCAATGCACATTTGATCTTTCAACCAGTGTCGAAACACCACTGCCATATGTGCCTATCATGTCTGGGCATGTGAAGCTTTGATTTCTCCGGGGCTTGTGGCAGGGTTGAGTGACAGTTTTGACCCACTGTTGATTTCTTCAGCATCGGTATTCGCGCAAGAGGGAAGGCTGTTCCAGGTCATTCCCCTCCAAAAAAAGAGCGTGCCAAGGTCAAACTCACATTCTTCGCAGAGACCACTAGACTCTCGTGCGCCTAAGGGGTGAAACCAGTGAAACGTGATGGAAACCACATCTGCCTGGAATGGGTACGGGTTTCTGATATCTCCCCTTCTAGTTTCCAAAGATGCCAGGAAACAGAGCAGGTTGGATAGGATTTCAGATGGTCCATAACTATTGGAATTCCAATTCCGATCGAGGCAATTCCAAAAAATGAAACAGGTTTCGCAATCGCAGTCTCAAACATTGATGGATGATAGCAAAGAACAGACCTCGTTTGAACATGTTTGAGCCCATCAGAATGATCGGATAATATTAGATATCCCTATCATTCTCTAGCCTTAAATATCCACTTTGGTGAATACCAACCACCCCAGTATGCTGCCATGTCGGCGTGAACATCTCAACAGTGTGACCACTTGATTTGTTGATCTCAACGTCTGGATATTACCGAACATGACAACCACAGCCAATTGTAGTACTAATCCGGCTGTGAAGCTGACCAAGCTATTTATGATTTAACTGATGGTTTAAGTGCTTACTATATTTGTTTGTAATTCACAAGCTATTCATGACTAAATTGCTGGTAGTCTATTACTACGGATCTGCTATTGCCAGTTAATCTGTGAACGGACCTGTATGCGCGGGTACGGACCTCCATACCTACATGCATACATTGTGCACCCGTACCTCCATACATACTTGGATACTCACATACGCACATACATACACCCACAAATGTGATCAAATGTGTACATACAGCCAGCGACATACAGAGTGAGACAGAGACAGACAGAGAGAGGGAGACCGAGACAGACAGGGAGGAGGAGAGAGGGAAAGGAGACAGGGAGAGGAAGACAGGGAGAGGGAGACAGGGAGAGGGAGACAGGGAGATGGACACAGAGACAGACAGACAGACAGACAGAGAGAGAGAGAGAGAGACACAGACAGACAGATATAGAAATAGGCAGAGAGACCGACACACGGACAGACGAAGAGACAGAGAGAGAGAGAGAAACAGACGAAGACAGAGAGAGAGAGAGAGAGACACAGACAGACAGATATAGAAATAGGCAGAGAGACCGACACACGGACAGACGAAGAGACAGAGAGAGAGAGAGAAACAGACGAAGACAGAGAGAGAGAGAGAGAGACACAGACAGACAGATATAGAAATAGGCAGAGAGACCGACACACGGACAGACGAAGAGACAGAGAGAGAGAGAGAAACAGACGAAGACAGAGAGAGAGAGAGAGAGATAGATAGAGATACAGGCAGATATGGAAATCTCAGGTGATTTTCCAGATTCCTGTAGCTGTGCTTGTTTTTGCTTTGGACTGCCAGTGCTCAAACATGCAAAAAAAATCTCCGTACACAACAATTTTGAGAATGATGTACTCGAAGGCAGGGTATTGTTTGCTGGGTCAGAGGAAGATATCAATGGAGAGCCTCGCCGAACACCAACAACTCTGCCGCTTGATTGGCAAATTCTTACGACCAGCCCAAGCAGCCAATCCCGTCCCCGAAGATCAACATGTCCAAACAAACATTTGAACTTCGCAGCTAACAGACCCTCACAGGAAGTCTGGTTGCTTAATACAATTTTGCACATGACAATTTCGCACACAGAACATGAATAACATGCAGGATCCATTTCGGAACACTTATCTTCAAACAGCCGAGTCATCGAAGGAATCCAGGTGACCGAAGCTTCAGGTACCATGACGTGGTCTTCACTGGTCGACACAACCTGGAACAAAGGAAGGCCGGCACCTTACACTGGAGGAGATGGTCACAGAAGTGCAGCAATGATGTGGTCAGAAATGACATGCCTACAAAGTCCCAAGGATTACGTGACATTTTGATGAGCAATGCTAATTTATTTTGATAGTTCACACTACTTGGCTTGTATTGAGTGAGTTTATGTTGTTCATTTTCCTACTTCTGATACAGGGAACCATTCCCCACATCTTATGGCAAAACCAAATCTATTTTGATAGAAAATCAGGGGCGTACATTAGTTGGTTTTGTCCATAGCCATCTTGGTACTCGCATAGATGATGGCCAGTCATTGAGCCATTGATTGAGCAACAATCATTCATAAGTCTGTAATAATTAACATTAATTAACCCTTGGAGTGACATAAACCATAGATTCACCATCCATGACCGCTTCCCGTTGCGCCCAACTGGTTGCTACCTCCAGAAACGCCAAGCGCTACGTGTCCCAGGGCCGTGCCGGTCGAACACGTCCGGGACTCTGCTTCCGCTTGTGTACGCGGAAACGCTTCGAGAAAGGTTTGGAGGACACCCTCAGGGAGGCCACTCAGCTGTTGATATTGATGGTTGATCATGATTACTGTTGACATGATATTCAGTTATTGCCATAACAGTGATGATACTGATTTAGTTGTTGGCAATTACTAGACAGTAATTAAACCATTGGTTAGTAAGCATGATGAGTAAAAACGGCCAATATCAAAATTACTATTATTGCCAATAGAGGTTTATAATAGCTAGCATTGATGACGATGTTGATAGTAGGCGACGGTTGATAGTCATTATGGATCAAAATATCAATGATGATGTTGACAATAGGCAATGGTTGATAGTTATAATCATGATCAACAAATATTGATGATGTTGATAATAGATTATGGCTAGTATATTATGAGGTTGAGAATATATTAGTGATGATGCCGATAGTAGGCAACGGGTTGTGAGTGACAATAGATTATAATCATGATCAAAACAGTTTCAATCCAAAACCATATTGCAAATAACCACTGATATTATTGATAAAGTATAATCATTTATAGTTCTTGGCAATACTGGTAATAATCATGATCAATGAATATGGTCAATAATTAATCTACTATTTTTGCCAACAGTGGTTAATCATGGCTAGTATTGATGACAATGTTGATCATAGGCAACGTCTAATAGTGATTATCGATCAATGATAGGCAATGGTTGATTAATGATTACCATAAGAGTTATGAACAATACTATGATTGATTGGTTTGTATCAAAGGTGAATTTGCAATTGTGGATGGTTAACCATTGATGATTACAATTGACGAGAATCATGGTTGATAGTAGGCAACAGTTACTGATCTGACTATCATGTCACAAAAGTGATTACTGTAACAAGATTGTCCTGACAATGGCCAATGATACAGTAGTACTTAATGGATTAGATTAGCAAAATTGATGATTAGCCATTTGTGAATATAAAGTGGACAATCCATGCTTAATAAGAACAATGGCCCATTAGTTATATGAATAATGCAGGGGTTAAATGTCAAGACTCTATTGATAAGAACAACCCAGGGCAGTGTTGGTCGCCACGGTGATATCATATGTAACAGCTTACTTGCATAGGCCTTTTATTGTGCAAACCAATCTGATTTATTGCCAGTAAACTGATTGTATTACGTATCACTAGTGCAATTGGCAGCACTGAGCAGTGTTAGCTCATTAATTATGATGTTTTCCATGTTTCTAGTTGAGCTACAAGGATTGGTAGCATTGGTTTCCGAGCGACGCTGGAGGTATTGGAGGTATTGGCTTGCGAGCGACGCTGCAGATATAAGAATGTCAATATTGACCCCATAGCACCGGGCACCTGGCCCGGTACACGGTATCATCATCGTTGTTAAACTGTCTTGATGTTTCGAACACTGGTAGTTGTGATATCATAAACGATCAACAAATCTCAAAATAAGGGAACCCCAAATCATCCACTTTTCATGATTGATAGTAATGAGCCAATCTTTTTTTTGGGTTCAGTGGTCATGGATGCCGTCAGTTTCCAACATTCCAGCATTGGACATGGACTTCATGGTAGGCTTGGATCAATTCGCCATTCCAGAAACATAGATTTCATCTCACGGCGTCGCTGGAAAGGTGTGAGAAAGGCAAAGGAGTCAAAGCAACAGCCCCAACAGCTTCGCGCGCGGAGTTATGCCAATGGGCTGTGGCTCAAAGCGGTTCACAGCTCGCTACCCCTGGTGACCCCTGGTGACCCTGCCCGCAGGATGAAGTTCCGCCAGAGTTGACCAGGACACCCCTGGTACCTCGGCACGCAGGTAACAGGATGAACCTCCAGGTTGACCGTGGGCACGTTTGTGGTAGACCTGGGCAGCAAACACGTGCTTTTTTCGACGGTCATCGAGGCATCAGTAAGGATTTTTTGCAACCACTAGGGCCGCTGACAACGAATCTGTACCAAAGAGAACAAGCTTTGAACGTGTCTCATATACTGCAGCATGATTTGCTGGTTAATGGTTTAAGTTTTTGAGTTAATGAGTTACAGGCAGAGCGGACTAATTTCTCCATTCCTGGTTTCACCAATGATCCTTGATTGCCAGCCTTGCTCAGATGGTTCTCCAACTGAAATATACAATTTTCCCCATCATGTGTTATATAACATTTGCTCTAAATTATCCAGAATTTGGTATTCTGAAGATGGTTATCCAAATTCTCCAGAGGTGTTGAAAGTTTAGATGATGTGTCCCAAACCTGGTGACTTCCCCACTGAAGGGACCTTTCGAGAGACGGGCAGTACGCAAGATCGTGTTTGGGCCGGGCTCCAGTTGCCCTGCGGTGCAACTGGTACTTTTTCAGCGGTTTTATCCTACTCAAAAGACAATGTCCAACGGTTCTGAATAGATTCTAAAGATGATATCTATCCTATTACGATCTATTAGATTACTGATTCTAAACGGATAGTTACTATTTTTTAAAGTTGTATTTGCAGAACCAGCTGGAGTCGCTGGTCCGACACCGCTAGATCAAAACAGGGGACCTGCTGCCTGGCCCAGAGCTAAGCTAGGGCCCTTTCCGCTGTGGTTTCAGGCGGAGCATGTGCTATTGGATAAAGTCGGTAGCAAGAAAACCGGAGGCTATTTTGTTTCTGTTCGAAGCCATACCGGATTAGTTTTTTGGGCCCCCAGTTGATCAAACGTACCACTGACTTTCGCATCCAAGAATGATGCGCAACCTTTTTGGCTGGGATTTTCAGAAGTGTTGGTATCTGGTGATACTTCTGATTGACCAACTTACAATAACCAGCAAAAGTGATCCACCAGTTGTATCAGGTTGTAACCAGCTGCAATCTGCTTCTGAATTGGTTCGAGTACTTGTGTATCACCAATCTGGTTCCAACTCCGATAGGTCCTTCGGTTTAAGATTCGATGATTGGAGTTGGAACCATTTGGACTGGAGTATCGGTTCACGATTCACCAATCATCCACTACTTCCTCCGTTTAAAATTCGATGATTCACCAGTTTCACCAAGGCACCAAGCCCAGGCACCAACTCTCAGCTCCCCCGCCGTCCCAAGGTGGGCTCCGCCTTATTGGTGAAGTCCCTGGAACTGGGCGACATCGCGGCGGTGCTGTCGCAGTGCCCGGATCCGCCGCCGGCCACGTCCGTAGGGGGCACCTGGAGCACGGGGGAGCTGTGGGATCCAGGGAGATCCTCAAGGGTGTCTCAGGGGTTGTAGGATCAACCAATGGTTGAGGATATGGTGGGTTCTCACGCCATAGGGGACCCCAAAGATGGTTGGGGGGCTCCAATCTCTGAAATGTTGGAATTATGTTGGTTTATTGTTAGAATTGATGAAAGAAAGAATGATGTGCGGGGCTCCAATATTTTGAGAAACACGCATTTGACTACGGTCTGGTGGTTTTTCAAGCGACAGGGAGCGCCCAACCCATGGATTGTTCACCACCAAGAAGGATTCATATTGGATGATTTGGGGGTACCCCTGTGACTTGAGAGACGCCCTCGTGTCCAGTGTTCCATTCACTGACAATCCATTTTTCATCATTGATTCACAGCTGACGGTTGATCCTCAGTGATAATAGTAGCCATGAACGTGGGAATAGCTATCTACCTATGCCAGGAAGTCACATTGGCCTTGTATGGTGCTGGTGTTGTAAACCTACGAGGTGGTGATGCATGGACCTCGCCACAATTCCTGCGCGAGGTGGATCGTGGTGATATGCTTTGCTCTTGATCGACAGGTGGTTTCACGAAGCTCATGACCAGCTATTTGTAGCTCTAACACACATACATACATGGTATAGACACTATACAACTTGTATACAGTAAGATATGTTGTGTCATATATTCTCTATTTATACTCTATATATGTCATATATTTGTACTACTCTCGTATTTTTTACTTGCACATGTACATCCCATGAGGCGACCACATCAGACCAAGTACCGAGTTGGGACTGTTCAACGCCTCCAAGGTGGCCCATGCCATCGCAGAGTTGAAGCTTGTGAGGCGAGTTGCCACAGTTGGGCGGCTTTTCCTCATCAGTGAGGGGTAGTTGTCTGGAAGTTTTTGGTAGTTATTTGGTAGACAACACTAGTTATTGGTAGTTATTTGGTAGTTATTTTGGTAGTTATTTGGTAGTTACTTGGTGTTATTGGGTGTTATCTGGTAGTGTTTGGTAGTGTGGCCAGTTTGACCAGTTTGGTACTTATAGCATCTTATTAACTATATGGTAGTTCTTATACTGTAATTATGCATTGTGAAGCTGGTAGTGTCATCAAACCGCTAGTTGAGAATGGCAACGGGTAGTTGTAACCATTTTGTTCGGCATGGTAGCAGTTATAGCCGTTACTGGTAGCTAGTATAAAAACCGTTGTTCAACTGATAGTTGTCATTATAAACAACTATACAAGCTCATCTATGTAGGCTCCTGCGCTTTTAATATGAAACTGGTTGATGCTGCAACGACTTGGCGCCCTCGGCGCGCCTTGACCGCACGACAGGGCTCTGGATGAGCAGCAGCATCTGACCTCGCTGGGCCGGATTTTGGCTCGGCTGCCCTTGGATCCCCACGTGGCTCAGCAAGAGACCTGCTTGATACGACAAAATCCGCAGTGTTGGAATAAGGATCTTTAGATGGACCTCTTTATGCGTGTGCTATAGATAGATGGATAGATAGATAGATGAATAGATGGATAGATAGATGGATAGATAGATAAATCACATTAAAGGTTGAATTAGATTAGAATATCAATAGATAAATAGATAAATAAATACATTAATATATATATATATATTTAAGTATATAGACTAGATCCGAACATCGGATCAGATCAGACTAGACCAGACTGAACTAGACTAGGCTAGATAGAAATAGAGAGCTAGCTAGGGAGGTAGGTAAGAAGATAGATAGATAGATCAGATCACATCAGATCAGATTAGATTAGATTAGATCAGATTAGATTAGATTTCATTAGATAAGATTAGATTACAGTATGTATATATACTGTAGATAGACTAGATCAGAACATCAGATCAGATCTGACAGACTGGACTAGACTAGGGATGGATGGATGCATGGATGGATGGACGGACGGATAGATAAATAGATTGATTGGTTGATAGATAGATAGATAGATAGATAGATAGAAGGAAAGATAGATAGATAGATAGATAGAAAGATAGAAAGATAGATAGATAGATAGATAGATAGACCGCACACGGATAATGCGCGTACGGGCTGCAACCCATCACACAAACCAACCAATGAATCCAAGTATGCCTCAGACTTGATTGGTAATTCGCAATGCTGCAGGCTACTCCAGCAATGTTGGAATTGTACGCTCTTGAGATGCCGAAGCTACCCAATGATGCCCAACAGCACAGAAAGATCTCATCTTCTGGGGCCCTTGTAGGGAATCATAGACTGCTAATGGGGAGAAAGAACGGAAGGCATTCCACCTAGAAAGTCTAAAAAAAGGGGAGATCTTAGTTGTTAATGGAGCCGGCATGATGGTGAATCACCAGCTGAACCATGCTGAACCCGCAGTGGTTTATCAGCTGGATCTCTCGTTTTTCCTCTATCCTTGAGATGATTTCCCAAATCACCGATCACCAGTTTGTAAATGCCGTTGGCTGTTCTCACGTGATAAATTGTCACTACAGGTGAGGTCTGGAAGACCAGCTTCCGAAAAAGAGATGTCCGAAAACATGTCGGAAGGTAACTCTCTAGAGGGTATCAGGAATAGTTCTTGACGCTGGTTTAACATCATATCCAAAGATGTCGCATGAAGATGGTTCTAGTCATCTCACTGAACCATAAGCAATTCACAACTATCTTGTCCTTTCAGGGGGTCGTGAACAAATATAACATAGCCAGCTTGACGAGCCTTTCACTGACCATCACATTACGGGTAGTTACAACGAATCTATTTTTAGTGGTAAAGGCTGTTCTCCAAGTCATGATAATCATCATAAACATCCTCCAAGTTGATACCTGATGATACCATGCATAGACCTTCTAAATCCTTATCCTCAGATATCCTTGGATTCAATTGGGCCTGGCTTGGACTTCTCTCATTTGAGGTAGGCGTAGCGCTTCTGCTGGGACATTGGTTCTTCGACATGGGAGATGTCATGGCCACCATCTGCCAGGGACTGAGGTTGTGGTGAAGATGACGCGCTGTTTCTGGGAGCAACACTGGCTGATCGAACTGAATCTTGTTGCAAGAATGGATTCAGAATTTCTGTGCATTATTCTTGAATCTGAAGCTTGCTGAATACGATAGTCGTAGGACTTTATTTTGATAGATACAGAGGTCTATAGGGGTTGTTTCGGTTATGGTTGTGCTTCTTCTTGATGGTGGTTGTGATATTCTCTCAATTAGAGTTCCTTGCCACTTGTGTTGTGTTTTTGTGAAACAAGTGTACACATGTAATATGCATAATATATATATATATATATATATATGCATAAATATACATATAATCGAAGGAAGTTTAGAAGTCTAACTTCCGACAATATGGACAACTCAGCTAGGGCAGCATAAATATACATATAATCGAAGGAAGTTTAGAAGTCTAACTTCCGACAATATGGACAACTCAGCTAGGGCAGAGCGCCTGAGCAGATGTGTGAAAGAAGAGATGTGTGAAAGATGAGATGTGCGAAAGATGAGAATGCGAGCGCGCCAAAATGTTAGGAAAGTCGCGAAATGCTGTGTTTTGCAAGGTTTTGTGCCTCATGAGCGTCCAGAAGGGTACCTCGCTAAAGCGGCGGGTGCGGAGCACTGTGGCGGAAGGTGTGTGCAAAAATGGTTAAAAAACCTAGGCGCGAAGCACATTTGGAAGTCAAAATCGTAAAAACATGTCAGCTCCGGAGCACTTTTGGAAGTTGCAACTTGCAAAATCGTGAAAAAACCTAGGCGCCGAGCACATTTGGAAGTCAAAATCGTAAAAACACTACATGTTCGGAGCACTTTTGATGACTCATGATTCTCAAAACTGGCACGCTGCCTGCGCGCGAAGCAAATTTTTAAGATAAAATCTCGTACCAAAAAAAAAACTGCAATTTTACTAGCGTTTCGGGCCACTTTTCGGAGATGTCATATGATCAAGAAAATTGGCACGCCGCCTGCGCGCGAAGCAAATTTTCAAGATAAAATCTTCGACCAAAATAAAACATGCAATTTTGCTAGCGTTTCGGGCCACTTTTCGGAGATGTCATATGATCATGAAAATTGGCACGCCGCCTGCGCGCGAAGCAAATTTGTTTTGACACTTTTTGAACACAGGAGACAAAAGTAGGAAAACACTTGCGTTTCGCGTCACTTTTCGTGATTTATGCGGCCAAAATGTGCACAACGCTTGCGCGCCAAGCACATTTGCAGGTCAAAATGGCACGCCGCCTGCGCGCGAAGCACATTCTCACGTCCGAAGTCGGAAAAACTCGTGGTTTTTAACAAGTTTTTAACAAGATAGATAGACAGATGGATGGATAAATCAGCAGATAGATAGATAAACAGATAGACAGATAGATAGATAGACGAAAGATGGCTAGATAGATAGATGGCTAGACAAAGAGGTAGCCAGATAGATGGACAAGCAGATAGTCAGATCCATGGGTGGCTAGATGCATAGTCAGAGACATAGATGCATCGATGGATGAATAGATGGATAGATAGATGGATGGATAGATAGATAGATAGAATAGCTAGAATAGTTAGATGGAATAGACAGGCAATTGGATAGCCAGATTCAGATGGCTAGATGGGTCGATGGATAGACAAATAGGTAGACGAAACGAGAGTCAGATAGAAAAGTAGATAGATAGTCAGGTAGATAGACAGAAAGATGGACAGATGGACACATAGATGATCAGACAAATAATTCGGTAGATAGATAGACAGATAGATAGATAGGCAGATAGATAAATAGATAGATGGACAGGTAGATAGATAGATACATAGACAGAAAGATGACGAGATAGATAGTGTGGTAGATAGAAAGACAAGTACATAGGCAGATAGATAAACGAATAGATCATCAGATAGATAGATAGATAGACAGTCAGACAGACAGAAAGAAAACTGATCCACTGATAGAAAGATAGCTAGACAGATAGGCTGCCAGTCAAGTGGCCAGATCGATGGTCACATTGTCGCAACCACAACTGCACACTCCTATAGTGCTCCTATCTTGGAAACTTCCGCCACCGCCTTGTGCGGTACTACTGGTATGGACTTCCAATCATCCCCAACTTAGTCAGTGTCGGTGGATTCGGTGTCCTTGCTCTACCTAACTCCCCCAGCAAGGAATCCCAAACTTGGCAGTCTTGGTTTCCGGGGCCTGGGCGAGGTGCTGCCATGTCCTTTGACGAACCCTTTCAGTTTGAGAAAAGCAACGGCTACCTGCCATGGCAGATCCAGCAGAAATATGGTGGCACCTTGGCTCCTGGGTAGAGCTCGTTCTTTGGGCAGCCGGCGTTCTGTGCATGCGATCTGTGGGGTTCCCATGCTGCCAGTTGCCACAATGACGCTTTCACAGTGACATGTCAAAGCTTGGAGGTCCCAGAGACATGGCCACACTGCCTCTGAAACCCACAGCCACGAAACCAATGAAACCAAGGCACACGCAAGAACTCGGACAGCGTCCCGGGGATTGTCATGGAGAAGCATTCATGATGAGCTTTGAATGGTCCTGCCACATAGGGTATCATGCTTGTCGGACTGATTAAATTTAACATACAAGATCGAAGCAGTCAGATATCATCAGATTATCTAGAGTTTATAGGAATAATGAACCAAGCTCATCAGAAAGGACATGAAGATAGTTTCCGAGCGAATCTGCTTCTGGAATTCTGACAATGCTGTGAATTGCAGTGTCACTCCCTAGTTCAAATCTTAGCAAATCAAATTGAACTACCTTTGGGATGAGTGTCACGTCAGTCTCAGCTTGCTCATGGCTGACAGCTTAGACAAGCCCTTGCATGCCTTGATCTGAGTTGGAAAGTTCAACTACTCAGCCACAGAAAAACAACGACCCATATGACACCCATGGCGCCTCCATGGCCGGACCTCTTGCAGGACCAGTTTGTCTTGGGATTGGTGCACCAGGAGCAGCGAGTGGGCCCATGGGTGGGCTGTCAGGCCATCCATTAGCTAGGTATGCATTTACCAGCCGAAGAGTCACAATGTTTGATTGACCAGGCTGGTTGATTAGCTAAGTAGTGAAGGACGAACGAACTGACCAGCCATTCAACTTATTTGAGAATGGCTATTTGCCATCAGTTGGTCATTGCTAGTCATTATCCCCTTTTACCAACATGATTATGGCGACACGTTAACAGGGTCGAACCCCCTTCGTTGGTTGATTGATGATGCTGGATCTACCTGGCATATTGATACTGGAAAGGGGATATCACAATGAATTGTTTTAGTGCCATGAAACACCCATGAGCAATTCGTATATTGGCATCGCAAAGGGTTTGACACGTCGCCTCGTTTCGAGAAAACACTCCTGGCTTCACTTCCCTGCAAGCACCACGAACGTGAATTCATGTCGTTCCCTACCTGTCACTGCGCGATTCAACGATGCTCTGGCGAGGAGTATGCTCGACTCATGGGCACGGGAGGAGAAGCAGCAGCCAAGCGCCCTTTGGTCGCAGAGTTCATGGCAACTTCTGCACCCCAGCTGCTTCTCTTGTCGTGTTTACACTTTGAATAGCCAGTCATACTGAAATCACCGGTGCTGCACTTCCCCACCCCAAGTTGCCCAAACGAGCTGACTCGTCCAACGATTAAGTCGTGCAGATCCTGAAGCCAGCACGGAACACCGTAGTGCAACAGCCAGTGCAACGTGCTCCAACGTGCGAGTCCCAGGATTTTGTGCACAAGAGGGGCTTCACCCTGCTATCATGCGGCAGGTGGGAAAGCAACAGCAGCTATCTCTTTGGAAGGGCTATCGGTGGACTGGAAGCGACGTTTTCCTTTGGCGGTGAACAGTCGAACCCCAAATCCAAGCATGTTTCCCAATCTAAGCATGTCTTAGACATTTGAAACCCCTGTGCAGATGTGGTAACCCCAAAAAATTCAGAGAGATGTCAATCCACGGGGAGTTGAAGGCTGCCAGCTGCGCTGCCAAAAAAGATTCGTGGCTCCAGGCGTACAATGCTGCAGAGCAGCTGCGGAACTTGCTGCAGAGTGAAGCCTTGGGCGGTTTGGCCCTGGGAAGTTTGGAAGATGAGGAGCCCAGCCATGGCGCCAAGATCCGCCAGCCGCATGTTGGGTGATGGTATTTGATGGCTGTTTATACGGACTGGTGGTAGAGAAGGGTGTTTTTGACGCGGCTTATGGCTTGGTAATGATTCGTGATCTTAGTACCTAGCTAACGTTGGTTGATCACAGAGTTGGTTATGCATCAGATTGGTATCGTCACTACCGTATTCTACATTGAGTGGCATTTTATCCGACAGCGGCCGCGAAATTACTCTCGGATCAAGGATTTTCGGGCATGTTGCTTAATGTCAGACGTAGGATTGATGAATCCCCTCTAGTAGTCAATACCTTTTGATGAATCCGAGTTATTAAGCCCAATTAAGATTACTGGAAGCGAGCCTTGGGTTTTGGAAAGATCCCCAAGTCACCCACGGTCGGCCCAGGAGGAAACTGCCGTGACCGGGCAGCCATGGAACCGCAGGGAACCGGGACACCGGTCCGCCCAAAGAAACTACGCTGCCGTCAGGGACTGGGATTCCAAGGATCCTGTGGACCGTTGGGGTGGAAAACTGCTTGGTGGTTGACATTTTTGGTTTTCCCAAATTGTCAACGTAGACTTGGAAATCAACGAGAAGTGGACTATCCTGGAAGGCAGAACCTTCCTGATGCTTGGGGCCCCCAAAACAGATCGTGTCCAAACCCAAGCTATAACGGAAACATGCACACACACACAAAAAGGAAAACCATGTGAGCGCGTTCAAAACCTTGGCAGCCCTGAAGCGGCCTTGAGGATCCCAAGTAATGTATGCACTCGTACCTGATGTGTATACTATAGTCTGTTTGTGGGAGAGATGCACAAAGACCACCAGTGGATTTGCGTCGAATCCTACGAGCAACTGGTCTAAAGGTGTGACATTTGTGTGTGTCCACTGTAGCTGGGTTCCGATGATTGACTACCCAAACGGTGGGAGTCTCCGCTTTGAACAGCAACCGGCTTAGGCATTCCCTTGACCCCGTGCCGCCCTGTGGTCATCACGAATGGTGACTAACCATGACACCATGACACGTAACCATCATAGAATCCATATTCTTGTTTCTCAAAATAGGGGTACCCCACGCCATCATCCTTTATCAACCATTTATAGGTAAACCGACCATAACTTCGGGGTTCCCTATGGCTTGAGAAACCACAATATGGTAGTTTCCTAAAAAAAGTGGTGGTACCCTCAAATCATCCGACATTCACCAGAAATCATTCAATCAACCAACCAAATTTTGAGAAAACACCCTATTAGCCACAATATCAGCCATTATAAATGTCAACAAACCCAACCATCTTGATTGAGCCATGCATTATAAACATCAATAAAACCAACCATTTTGAGAAAACACCAGCCACAATATCAGCCATCATAAACATCAATAAAACCAACCATTTTGATTGAGAAAGCACCATATGATTCAGCCATGAAACCTCACCACGCCTTCCCCTTGGGGCTTCGCTTGGGGCATCGCTTGGGGCTCCAGGAGTGGTCTTGGGGCGCCGTGCTCCTGGGCCTGGTCACCGCGCTGCCACATTTGGCCGTGCACCAAGAGAAGCGCCATGTCTGGGTGGCGGAGGTGCCCCTGCTGCCAGGGCCGGGGTGGTGCTATGGCAATGTCGTACTGGTCGGACATGTGATTTGGATGATTTGGATGATTTGGGTCGGGTGGGTCTGCTATGTTTCAATCATCTCATTCAGGACTCTAGCAATATCATACTAAGGACATGGGAAACACACCTGTCAAAGCCAGCCCAGTGGTGGTAAACCGCTAGCGACTGCTGTCTCAGATGTGCTGTCAAAACCAACCCAGGTGTTAGTACCTTCACCCAGACCTCACCCACAAAACTCCATGCTCCACGCTCGATCTTTTGCTATGTTCAAAACAGGATTCATCAGATTTGATAGCTTGTGGAACCCTCCCCGGGTTATGTGAGTTAACCATTCACATGGTTTGCAGTTATGTTCATAGCTTTGTCGAAGAGCTGGCATTGACAAAGATGCATCCTGCAAATGTCAACTGTGGACCAATCCGGAGCATGAAGATCGTGGAAACTCAGCCACTGCAGCCACTGCCAGGATACCATTGGTGCTGTCTACAAGGGCTCCATCAACTGCTGCAAGAACACTTTTGCACCTTTGCTGCAAGTTGATTTCTATACCAAATCATAATTGTTTGGGCTGCAAGGGCACTACTTCTATAGAAGATCATATTATAGTTTTAGGGCATTGGGTCAACGATAGGGCGCGCAAGGGAAGACGATGCCATTCAGTTCATTTTGCAAGCAATTTGAAAGCGACAAAAGTCAATGGTGTGGGCCAGTGGGTGTTGTCCTGTCTAAAGGCAATTCAAGGAATCCCATTCGCTTTTCTTGCCAAGTGTGCTCACATTTGCTGCAGCAAGCAGCAAAAGATACATCAAGTTGCATTGCCACAGCGTTCTGACATGCCACAGCGTTCGGACATGCCTGGAATATCCTTGAATGTTTTCTCCATTGCATGGCGACGGCACCTGCAGGTTTTCCCCTCGCCCATCTTCGCATTTTTGGACCAAGTGAAGGAAGGGGGTTGGAAACCCACCAGATGTCGGCCTCTTGACAGGGACATCAGAGCTTGCTGGGTTACAAGTTGTTTTCAAGTGTCGAGAGCTAATCTTCAAATTACTGGAAACAGATACTTACCAATTAGTTGCATCACGATTCTGATTACGTACCGCGCAAACGTCGCACATATGCTACGTGCATCACCGATGGCACTTCCCACGCATCTTCCTTAACTTCAGCATTAAACGCAGATGCAGGGGGGTTCAGCTCACCCAAAATTGCCGGGACCCTGAACATCCATCCAGAGATGATGCATTCTCCATTTTCCAGCGCGAAGATCCACCGGGGGCTCTAGTTGCGTTTGCAGAAAAAGGGACTTTCTCACAAGCTAAGAAGCCCCAGAATGATCCAAATTCAAGCGCTGAGGAGGGCTCATCACCAAAAACAGCCACTTACTGATTGCTTTCCAGGTATATGGATGCCTACTGAGTTTATGATAGTTTCTGAATGTTTATGATAGTTTATGATGTTTATGGTTGGTAATGAATATCTATATATCCCTATATAATACCTGAATTTAGGTGGTTTATGGATGCTTACTGAGTCTGTTGAGTGTGACCATAAGCCATGTCATGGGAAAACAGCTCCCGACCAACCACTTCCCCTTGGCCAATGTACACTATTACTGTTATCTCCGCCACTTGCGCGCTGGCTGTGCTGCTGGTGAAGACGCTTGAATCTCTGGTGCTCAGCTGCTGGTTTCTTGCGACGCTGAAAGCCCCAGGCAACTCACCAATATGCCGCCGCTGCTGGCCTTGCTGAAGCCCTTTGCAAGTGGTGAGATTCGAATGGACGAACAGGACGCAGCATAAAGTCGTTGCAGGTGCCTAGGGACAGCCCTGAAACAGCAGACATTGCAGATGCTCGGAACGTGAACTAGCACCGCATTTCTAAGCATTGTAGCGACCCCAACGGTGTAACTGCCAGATGTAACAATCATAGCGCCATCCAAAAAGATCGATGAATTTACGGGTCTGTCCATATCTACGGCACCATGGCACCGCCACATACCGTCAACCAGCAGTTCATGGGGGCGATGGACCATCGATCTGCTCCAGGACGGTAGTTGCGTTGTCATTGGAAACTGGATTCCCCTTGGACCCGTGCACGTGGAAACTCGGTTGCGTGCCCCGAGGTGCCGGGTCTGATGGTGTAGTCTAGCAAGCTGGTCAATAGTGGCTTATCAATGTTTATCACAAGTTAATAATGATTAATAGTGGTTGAAAATTTGAAAATGGTCGATAATGGTTGATAATGGTTGGTGATGGTCAAGAATGGTTGACTATTGAGCTTTATGGTGGTTAGAAAGAGTGAATCAGGCTCAGAATCACTAGCTGCACTAGCTAGAGTGAACTAGGTTCAGAATGGTCAGGAATAATCAACCAGTGTTACCAAGATGAGCCTCCCATTGAGGTGCTGGATGTTGAATGTTTACATACCGAAGACAGGATCATTTGAGAAGATCATCGGAGAGGATCATTTGAGAGGATCCTTTACATACCCTTGAAGTCCTTTGTAATCTTTGACACCGGTCTTGTTTCAGAAGACCTTCTGGTGGGGCGATGTGCAGCCCGAGGATACGGTGAATCTCCTCTTGGTACTGCGGCAGCGGCTGGAGGAGCAATGGTACCTGGGTGCTTGGTTAATGATTTGGTTAATGATGTGGCTGGGGCTTGATCCTCACCAGCTACATCAGGTAGTTTCGAATTTTGACAAGTTTAATTAATGATTTATTTTGTTTGGGGATGTTTCATACATCATGTATATGATGGTACTAGAAAATCGGAGGGACCTGGGACATCCATCATGGGACTTCACTGCATCGTATCATACGCCACAACTGCCAGGCTTCTTGTGGTTGGAAGTAACCTACCCCTTGGGAGGTTTTAGGGCATTGTGTGTTGCTATAGAAGCCATATGATGTCATATGTCATCATATGATTGAATCATATTTTTTTCTGCTAGAATCTTATGATGATCATTCGCAGCTGGACTGTAGCTACTGTAGTCCGTAGATGTCTGTCGTTTGTAATGAAATTGCCATAGATACCATGAAATCCCTTCCCCAAATACCTGCATCGTGAGCCTGCTGGCTTGGTGACAGGACACAATTTCGGAGTATGCAGATCAGTCACCTGTCAGCTGCAATAGCCGTCGCCAGCAGCAAGAGTCATTTCTGTGGGGGTATCCCCAGACCATCTTATCATCCCCCACCAAAAATCCAAAAAATGGAAAAGAGCTTGCGAGACTCGGAAAAATATCCAAAACTCAATTTTTTGAAGCAGTGGGGGGACTTCGGGCGTTTGTGATATTCAGTGGAATTCCTGCAAAGCCATCCATCTGTTTCGTTAATGGACCAGCTGATACTTGGACGGCTGACTCAGTACAGGCATGTTGAAGATCAGCACTGGCTATGGGAGGGGTCAACAACCAACAAAGGAGTAGATGAACATCCCAACAGCTCGACGAATTTGGTCATGGGATTTGAACAGCTGGTGTACTGGGGACCCACCGCGGGGCCTGTCTGGTTCCGAGGATCGCGGAAGGCGGACTGCAGAAAGATGTAGAGCTTGCTGGGCTTCTGCAGGACCGTTTCGCGCGGTTCGAAGCGCGATCAGCAGCCAGTCTGATTGGTGATTTGATGGTCTTTTTTCATTTCCCAAGTTGTTTTTTTGATTTGATCGGGTTGATTGTCAACAGCTGGTTGGTTGACTGGTAGTGGTTGCATGAAAAGTGGTGGATTTGCAGCTTATGTCATCGATCACCAATAATAACTCTCTCTCTCTCTCTCTCCCTTTCTAGTCAATTCTAGTCAAGTACATATACTACTATGCATAACATATAGAGGTGGATGATAACTATCATTAAAGAACCTACATGAAATGTTAAAGTTGTGAATTCTTTGCAGCAGTTCTATGCAGTTCTTGCCGGGGCCAGAGATGGATCCTGGAAACATGAAGCAAACAGCATAACTCATCACAGCCGTGGCCATTTCCCAACGAAGGCTTCCACCACTTCCCTGACTTGCATGGCAGGTCGCATCGACCCTGATTTACTACCAATATTAAGCTTAATTGAGCATTTTACCATTACATATCGCTTGCCAGTGGCAGATTCATCGCTAGCAGTGATCAATTGGTTGGCTGTTCAACTAAATCTGACTCTGAGGGCACCCCGTTGATCACGTGTAAAGCATCTTAAAACTGCCATAATCTCCTTAGATCAATCGTGGAGCATGGACAGATGACATTTACTATTAGCTATATTAGTATATCTAATCAAAATAATGGCGGACAAAAATGAGGATCAGCATTGGATGATTGGTGGATAACAAGGATAACAGTGACAATTGCTGCATTGGAATTGTCAGTCTTGAGCACAGACCTTGTAAGGTCCAGAGCCAGTGACCCTGCTGACGTGTGTTGCTTGTCGCAAAAAGGTTTTTAGCAATAGCAATCGCTAAGAAATCGTTGGTGACTAACAACATACCAATCTCGTGCCTTTACATTCCGAGATTCATCCCAAACAGACCCGATTCACTGGTATTAGAATGTCCACTTGTGTGCTTTAGATCGCTGCTTGATACTGGTTCCCCCATCGGAATCACGCTGGCGGAGAACATTTGTTGACCCTGCACTACACAAAATTATCCATCAGTAATAGCTATCTTCCTCATTATTCCCCATGATTAACCGTCATCAACCACCATTAACCATCATCAACCACTATAAAACAACTTTGATCATTCTCAACTAATGTTAACAATCGTCAGCAAATGTAATCATCATTACCCATGAAGAAGCATCATTGTGCATCACTAACCATCACAAACCACTACTAGCTATTGACGGTGCTTGACCTCCATTGCTGGTCACTATTGCTGGTTATCATTCAGAAAGCGCTAATTGCAAAAGTATAGTCAAGTTTATAAACTGTCAACACATGTGTACCTAAATATTGTATAAAGAGCCTTTCATGACAACATGCATCACCCTTCAGATATAAACCCATGATAAAAACAGTAACCATTAATGGGTGTTGTCATTAACCCTCAATAATCATTAACCCTTCAATAAACACCTGTACCGTACCTGTAGCCTTCAATAAACACAATGTGAAGAGCATTAACGTTTTATTCCTCTAATAAACACCTATTCCTCTAAGCTCCATGAATTGTCGCGCCAGGAGCTGCTGCACGGCAGCTCCCTTCGCTTTCGCGAGCCCAGCCAGCTGGCCGTGCCGGCGGCCGTGCCGGCGGGGGGGGCGGGGCCCCCG
>VSDK01013682.1:241430-264434 GCA_009767595.1 Symbiodinium kawagutii
TTGCGCGCCCCCGCCCAGCGGGCCGGCCCGGCGGCCGTGCCGGCGGGAGCCGCGGCGCCCGTGATCCGGGCGGCGGCGAGGCCCGAGATTCAGCCGCTGGGCCCAGGAGATTCAGCTGCAGCTGATTGCTTCAAAGAGTTGATCCGAAATAAAGTTGTGTCTAAAATTGATTATGATTGATAGATATCTACAGTTGATCATGATGGAATATTTATAGTTGATCACGATGGAATATTTATAGTTGATCATGATGATCATGATTGATACATATTATCAATGTGCAATGTGAAGATATTAGAGGGAACATCGAGGGAAGTTTAGAAGTCAAAATTTCCGACTTATTAATAGTTGCAGCTGTGCCGAAGAAGAAATGTCAGAGAAGAAGAGATGTCGCACCAGAAATGAACATGGATGACTGATAGCACTGGTAATGATGCGAACGGCCATCTTTTTCCTCATAAGTTTGTGCTCCTGGATGGTCTAAAAGTAGGGCTCGCTCGGCGGCACAGAAGATATTTGCAAAGTGAAAACACTTTCAGGTCCGGAGCTCTTGTAGTTCCAAAAAATGCTCGCAGCCGTTGGTTAGTTTCACACTACGGTATCCCTATTGAACGCTCAAGTGGTTTAGCGATATTGTCATGAGTGGTAAACCATCATGATGCTTCTATGCACCGAGCAACATCAGGACTGATTCCACAAAGTCACCATGACCAGTGGAACATAGCAGATAAAGATTGTTCTTAATTAAGTGCTTTTAAGCATGATCAGAGTAAGAACACTTAATCATTTCCAACCATCGTGTGAACCAGCATTAATCATTCACCAATACTATTACAATCAGCCTTGAAGCAGTGTTTGTATCTGCCACTTCTATTTTTCCCCAGCGTGAAAAGCAACTGTTCAACTTCAGAACCCACTCATCACATGAATAAGTTGCTATTTTGATCACAAATCAAGCTACAACCCTGATGAGTGGGTTACTTATCTTATTGATCAACCCACTTATCAGCGTTTTCAGTTTTCAAATCATCACTCGATGGGAAAATTGACCTGGGAAGCCCTGGGAAGTTGTAACCACCAATCGTGGGGGTTTCCAAGGTAGAGTAATACCCAGCAGCCGCTAAGCTTCAATACCCATCATTGCCCATGATTCATCATTTAACCACCATAGAGAATATCTTACTCATTGTTATTCACTTGGATGTGCGCCCAAACTCAGTATGTGGTCACCAACCATGGTTCCTAGAGGTTACTGTATAAGCTACCTTATAGGGCTGATAGCCATGGTCTCAACCGCAGCTGCAAATCCATGTGCCCATCATAGGCCGACCATTTCTGCGACATCATCAACCATTCCACCCTTCTTCATCCAGGCCCTTAGCCGCCAGCCCCGGTCACGCCCAGGTTGACAGTCACCATGACTAGTGGCAGCATGCCGAGGCCGCTGATGCAGCGGCCCATGACAGCCCATATGGTGAAGCAGGACAATGACTGGTGATGAGTCATAGGGGACACCTCATGACTCATGATTATATGTGGGTGTTTCTAAAGCCACAGGGGACACCTTCAAATCATCTTCTTTTCTTTTTTTAATACATCAACCATTTTTGGCTAAGCCTATTTTGAGAAACCCCCATCTGGTGCTTTATCGTGTGCTTGGTGATGGAATGTTTGTACTTGTATGTTTGATTCTTACTGGTTCAGAGTGGATACTGATGGTCAGGAATGTGGTGAACCATGCATTTGGGTATATGAACATTAATATGGAATATAAGGTGGTAGTCACATGATTGATGATGCTTCGGGTGGATCAACTGGTGGGGTCACTGGTGGTTGGTGGTTTTTGGTGGACAAAATCTGCCCATGCCAGGCCCAACATACCTCAGAGCAAAAGCACCTCAGCCGCAGTTGGATGCTCTGGGAATTTGCATCCGAGTTGGTTGTACTGCCATGTGCTGCCTCTCAGAAGCAAAAATTACCCTCCGGGATCGATTTCCTAATGCCAACCAGCAGGAAGTTCATGAAGGCAGACCAATGTCCCCAAGCGCTATGCCTCACGAGTTCTTGCTGTCGGGGAATCACACGTCTTTACAGCTCCCGTGTGTTGCTGTGACCAGGTCTAGAAACGATTTCTGCAGCAGATTCACCATACTTTTTGATACCTTGTCACACCATTTCTGGTTGGCGGTTTCATTTACATTTTTTTTACATTTTTTCTTTTCCCACACGTATATAATGAAGAACACATGGTTGGCTGACTTGCGCGTATTTTTCATGACAGGGTGGTGAGCACCACCAACCAGTTACCAGAGGTGATCCTAAACCCTATGTTTTGATGCTAGATCCAAATGGTGGTTTCGCCAAATAGGGGTACCCCCAAATCAGCCAATCTGAGTCATTTCTAGTATATAATGAACTAACCATAGCTTTGGGGTTCCCTATGGCTTGAGAACTGCCCATATCAATCACCCCTCATAGAACCGGTGCTCCAACTGCTGGAGCATTCCCCAGCCACATCTCGTTGACCGGTCAGGTCCAGGAATCGACTGGTGGAGCTGACACAGCTGGCATGGCAGCGCGGCAGCGTCACAGCAGCATGAAACCCTTCTGGATGGTTAGGAATTTACATGAATTTACGACCATGCATGTTGGTTGTAGTAGGTTCTAGTGAGCAAAATTGACCATGCATGTAGGTTATAGTGCGTTGGAGTAGATTGTAGTAGTTTATGATAGGTTAGATAGTAGGTTATATAGTAGGTTCTAGTATGTTGTGAATTTATGACTCTGCCTGATTCTATTTGTACGTAGCGTGTAGTGATGAATTAACCTGGTGAGAAGGTTGGAATCGAATGGTCATGAACCTACGGTTGTTGAACTTCATTCTACATGATGATAACTATTATCTATTATTATGGCTACTGATAATCTAATGTCTTGCATGGTCACCATTATTGTCTCTTTCTATGGTAAGTCATTGATTACTATTATCATGATCGACGTTGGAAGGTTTTTTCCTTTTTGCCAGCAATCGAGCCAATCAGCAAGAATGGTACTGGAAACTGCTCACTTGCAAAATCTGGGAAGGTGCAGCATCGTTTGTCTCGCCAGACTTGCGTGCGTCGCGAGTGGTGGCTCATTGGACCTGTGTACATACAGTTGGTCAAATCGGATGTCAGTGGCACCAGCGTAACTGCCCCAAGATGCTCATCGTGAGCGAGTCACACCCAGCAACGACCTCCCAAAGTGGAATGGAGTGGACACTGGTAACCCACGATGAACATGTTGGTTACTGGCCATCACGAATATACCCGATTTTGTGCAGTGCATTTTGACATCAGCAATGAACCAGGACAATGATGACAGGGCCTGATTTGAAGCACAATACGGCGTGCTTGGAGAAGCATCAATCATTTGACAGCTATCACCACCCCTATAACAACCTCCAACCATTGGAAGATCAGGATGTGAATTGGAGCAACTACCAACAATTTCCGCTAGCATCAATCATTGAGCGTCATCATCATAAGGTATACATCTCAGATCTCGTCTACGAAGACAACACTATTCGACATCAACCGCCCTATCTTGCATCAAATCCATCTGCAATGACATCTGCTTAAGATTGGAAAAGGTGTTGGTTGAAACAAAATACATTCTAATCTGGAAGTCAAGTGTTGCTTGCTCGGTAGCTCTGGTTGGATAGGGCGATAACGCAGACGTGACAGTTTGACCACGATGGAGAGGAGGCGAGGTCTGCAACGTGAGGTTGGGCCAATTTGACCGAACCACTTGGCGGACCTGCAGAGACATGCCACAAGTGAAGAAGAGTCGAACGCGTCGATGCTACAGTGTGAGTGGCCGGTTGGTTCATCTTGGCTCATGCCCACAAATGATATGGGGATTTCACCATCCACTTTAGCTGCGAAAGCCCAGCAGTTGGGTGGTTGGAGCTTATCCTGCTGCGTACCAGGGAAGGATCACCAGACGATGCTATCCCAACATGAGCCAAGCAGAGTTCGGGACACCGTGACACTAAGGTGGGTTCAAACGGGAACCCCGTGGGGCGCCTCAGTATTTGTGAAGGATAGGAGCGTGCTCCCAGGTTGGATGAAACTGGGCCATCACTGGGAGGCCCCTTGGAATTCTCGTCCTTTCCAAGTGAACGCTGATACTTTCGGTGGGTACCAGCCAGTACCAGCCCCTTGGATCTTTTTGGACCGGCTCAGAGGCATCACCAAGGCTGAAGACACACGGGTGCAGTCCCAAAGGGAGTTCCAGATATCCCAAAACCTGGCTGTTGGATCCTCGCAACTCCGAGGCACCACCCCGAAAATTTGCCCGTGCGAATCTCGCATGGCCGGATGCTGAGGAGTTGTCCTTGAAGTCAGCGCTGGGGTGAGAAGCTGCTTCGTAATAGGCTTGTTCTAAGGTTATGCAAGCGTAAAGGTTGTGATATGCTGTGATTGTAAAGCTGGGTGGTTCGAAACAATTGTATGTACAGATATGGTGACGGTTTTGGTTTTAATTTGATTTTGCCTTCAGTGACTACCCAGCTCATACTCTAAAAAAATTTAGTGACCAACCGTAGTCACTCCTTCTGCCGATTTGAGTCATGATCATCCATGATCATCCATGATCATCCATGATCATCCATGATCATCCATGATCATCCATGATCATCCATGACCAAGTTTCTGTTAATCCTGTTGAACATGTATCATTTGTATGGTATGGTCATTAGCTGAATAATTGTCGGATCTATACATAGCCATTGTTTCTCAAAATAGGGGACCCCAAAAATGGCTGGTTTATTACTATAAATGATTAAAACATGATGAATACATAGCCATTCTCAAGGAATCCCAATGGTTGGTGGGTCTCCGTACCATCCAGCATCCCCCTGATCCCAAAATTGGGACCGAGAGGCTAGCGCTGGCTTCAGCTTGGTGCCCGACCTCGAAATGGCAATTCCAAGTGACGGATCATTCAAATCTCGATTTCTACACAACCGAGGATCATGGGAACTGATATATATATATATATTGTATATATATTTATAAATATCTATATATGTTTATATCTATATATAGTGTTTCTAGTCTATTCTCCCAAGAAACCACCCATTTTTTGGGCCCAATTTTGAGACACACCCAGATAGTGGTTGATTATGGCCAACAGTAATTGATCAGGCTCATAAGCCTCCTATCAGTCACAGCTTCTCGACCTTTCATGCAGCCTTTCATGGCATGTCAAGGCTCTGCATGTCTTCCTGCCGTTGGCGGTCGCAAAGATACCATGGCCGTCCTGCTGTTCCTGCGCCCAGCGGCTGAGGGCTCCAACCTAACCTATCCCCAAGCTACCCAAGCTGAGAATCTTCCAGGGGCACCTGGCTGTGAAACATGGCCGTGGCCACTGGTGGCACCTCCGTTGGGAGACCAACATAGCTCTAGGCATGACAAGACGGGGAATATTGCCATGCAAGATCATCGAAGTGGATTTTGCTGATTTTTGCAGCCAAGAGCATCACTTGCAATGCTGGGAGATGATTTGCCATGCCACTTCAATGACTTGAACAGTCGGACCAAATCCTGGAAGCCTTGAGGGATTCTTGAAGCCCTTCTGATGGAGTGAGACATACTGGTACTCGTAGAAAGGATATCAAAGAAGCATTCTTCATTGACTTCAGCAATCCAAGATTCCTGAAATCCACTGCGGCTGTTCACATCCTAACCTGTAAGTATTGGTAAGTCCTGATACAGCAAGCTTTGCCCAAGGCCAGAATTGCATCGGACCTGCCATTTGTTGAAGCAGCCCCTTCTTTTTATGGCAACGGACTCAACTTCGCTGCTGGCTGGGATGACAGGCATAGTGATGGGGCAATGTGTGGCATGTGGTGATTGAGTGTACGTATATTTAAATCACTGATGTTATATGTAATGGATCGAATGTTATAGGTATAGGTTGATGTGATGTTAGGGTATGGGTTGATGTATACAGATATAGAAACAGTTGCAACAAAGCATGGTATGCCAGATCTTTTCCTAGGTGTTATACGGATTAGAACAATGGTTTCCATTTGGCATTAGGCTGCCCCAGCATAGCCTGCTGTTTGGAGCTCTAATGTAGCGACTTGAGCTGCGAATTTCGGACAGCCCCATCTCCACGCCGCCAAATCGCGGTTGTGCGTGGCGTAGGCCCAAAGTGGTGGTTTCCGAACGTTCCCGGTGAAATACATGTACGCATTTGGCCAGTTCAGGACTAATATTGTCCAAAGTCATGCTGCAAGGGGACAACCATGACTATAGACTTTGGACTACCCTGATCAACTAGTAGATGTTTACGAACAGACTCTAGTTTAGCTTACCTCGTTGTAGTGTCTCCACTGACACCAGGGTTTCCACAGGGAAGTGACCTGAAGTGACCCTCTCTGATTTCAGCCCGGTGAATTGCTATGATTCGTCCCCAGTAATTGAAGTCAAGTCAGGGCAACTCTCCTGTCCAAGGACCGTCCAGCTGCAATGTTTCTGCTGGTCGATGGGCTGAGGGACTCGAGCGTTGGGATGGCCCAGCTGGAGCGTGTTCGATTGGATCCTGAGTCAATGGGAGATTCTTTTAGAAGATTGTGCTAGCACAACCTGGAGGAATGACGATGCTGCTGCTGCTGCTGCTGCTGATGATGATGATAATGATGATGATGATGATGATGATGATGATGATGATGATGATGATGATGATGATGATGATGATGATGCTTTTGATGATGATGATGCTTTTGATGATGCTTTTGATGATGCTTTTGATGATGGTTTTGATGATGCTGTCGATGATGGTGACGATCGTAGTTATTACCGTTGTCAGCACTGGCAATACAACTTGGAGATGGTACATGGTGAGCTTGTTGATACTCAATGGGTGGTAGCAGTACTTGGATCGGCAACTGGTCATCAACAAGAAGCCTTTGGACCTCTCGAGGGCAAATTCGCAGCTGTTGGTTGGTTGGTTGGTTCGTTCGTTCGTTCATTCGTTCGTTCGTTCGTTGGTTCGTTGGTTTGTTCGTTCGTTGGTTCGTTGGTTGGTTGGTTGGTTGGTTCGTTCGTTCGTTCGTTGGTTGGTTTGTTTCATGCCATGATATGATTGGTTTGTCAGTATCGGATAGAGTCCAGCTGTCAATATTATGCGCGAATCCCATATCATATCATGATCCGATCAATGAAAACTGTATTCACTGATCAGGAATACTTGTACTGCTCATACTCCTTGGTCACCTACTGTCTATGTTTTGTCACTTTTTTTGTACCAGAACTAATCTCCCACACACATAGACTAAGATGGCGGAAACCGCACGGCTTGGTCAGTCAGGGTGTGGCCATGTGTGGCCCGAGACCATGCCGATGCCGGGTTCGCCACAGGCGGCAGCTGCATTCTGCGCCCAGAGATTTCACACCTTCTTCCTGCCAAGGCCAGCATCCTGGGCGACCCAACCCGACTCTACAAAGTGGCAGAGAAACTGCGACCTCAAGTGGTTCATGATGGTTCATGATGGTTAATAGTGGTTTATAGTGGTTGATAGTGGTTTATAGATGGTTGATAGTGGTTTATATATAGTGTTTTTTGTGGTTAATAGTGGTTGATACTGGTTCACTGAGAAGACCTTAAACTTGGATTCTGTTGGTGGCTGTACCGCTTAGTTCCATGCAACCTGCATGAAATGTTATCCAGTGACAGATTATTGTTGACACCCCACTCATCGTGGGTAGCCTCCATTCATCACCCCAACATGATTCCATGGTTTTCCATGAGGTTGTGATTGACTTTTTGATACCTCAGTTCTTATATCTCGTATCCATTGAATCTCCCCAATAGTCATCCCTTTCCCATTGATTTTCCAATAATCTTCCTATTCTTACTGGTTACTAACCATGATTTTGTAATCGTTCCTAACCATGCTAACAACCATCATCATACATTTCTAACGGTTCCTTAACCAACAATTTTTTAAACCAATATGGTTATTAACCCCTATCACAAAATCATCATTAACTCTTATGAGACATTTCTACACAACCATCATTCACCAACAATACTGACCTCAAGCATCATCAACCAATACTGACCATCATTAACCAACACTACTGACCTCAAACATCATTAACCCTTATGAGACATTTCTAACCACCATTAACCGATACTGACCTCAACAAAGTTTTGGTCCTCAAGGTTAAGCAGCCGGCAAGACGAGCCACTGGGCGCAACGGAGCTGGGCATGGCGCAATGGGGCAGCACCCGTGGCTAACGGAACTCTGGAGAGTCACAGGCGTCTGTGCTAAGGTACATGGTCCAGCTCCGGATTTTTTTCGCCAAAGTGGACAGTTTAGAAAGTATGGAAAGTATGAGGCCTCATGGCGCTGCACTGTTGCAGGTTGGTAGCTTTATACTGCGAAAACAATGCTTGACAAAGACAAACTTGACAAACATGGATGAAGAGTGGTCAAAAGATTGATCAAGATGCTTCATCAGGGTCGTAAGGGGTAGTCATGGAGTCATGGCTAGTAAATTTCTTGATGATGATACTTGATGGTTACCGTGATCATGGTGAATCCTGGTGAATCATGTTCCTGCTCCCGTTCCAGACCTGCAACGGTCTCAGGCCAGAAGACTTCGAACTCGTAGACATGGTGAACCAGGCCGCAGTTGCCGCAACGATACTCCCTGTCAACGGGCGTGCCGCATTTCAACCGACCCAAGAAGTATAAGCACCAGCGCCTTTTATTTGGTTGGTTGTTATGCAGAGATCAACCATTCAGTGGCTATAATTAGCCATAAGCATTGGCGAACTGAGAATGGGTAGCAATTCAACAGGGCAAGCAGTCCATGCAGCTGTAAGTGGGCCTGTCCAGACGTGAAGTGCTAGTTTGTGTTTTCTCCTATTGATCGGCGCATCGCAATTTTGAAAGACTTGGGGCCTGCGGGCACCTCTTATTCTGATGGGTATACCCAGATGGATTGGTGCTGGAATGGTTACATCAATCGTTCGGCTGGTAGCAACCAGCTTGGGAAAGCGGGAGAGCCAAGGTTTGCAGTTAGGTGTTGGATGCCCATCAAGCCAGTGATAGAAGCAGGCAACGTTGTCCACATGTTGTCAGTTGGCACATGGTTTTTGTTTTTGAAGACAGATGTTATTTGTGATAAGGAGCAACACATTTATTTGTCTCGAAATGTTCTTCAGCAATTCGGATCCCTTATAGTCCTAGACCAAGATATATCACATAGGCAACACACTGAGAAGATCTCTGGGCCTGCAGAATACTTAGGGCCATATCCCTAGCAATAACCACTACGACCACCAATGCCTTTACCACTGGCCATAAAGACTATAAAGACTAGCTATCACATGCTATCACCATATCTCACCGGCTTAGCCGCTTCTGCAAACTGTTTGTTTGATCAGCGATTCAGCTGACAGGCCATCCAGGAGTTGGAGAAGTCGTTGCTAGAGAGCAATGCTCGCTATGCAGGTCGAGCCCGGCGGTTCCGGGGTGCACAGGACACGTCTCTTGGTATCTCTTGGTCGAGATCTCCGAGATGATTGGTCATTTGTGAAAACGGCATGGTGGCTTCTTACAATATAGTGATAGATTGACAGATAGATAGATAGATAGACAGATAGACAGATAGATAGATAGACAGATAGACAGATAGGCAGATAGGCAGATAGACAGATAGACAGATAGACAGATAGACAGATAGACAGATAGACAGATAGACAGATAGACAGATAGACAGATAGACAGATAGACAGATAGACAGATAGACAGATAGACAGATAGACAGATAGACAGATAGACAGATAGACAGATAGACAGATAGACAGATAGACAGATAGACAGATAGACAGATAGACAGATAGACAGATAGACAGATAGACAGATAGACAGATAGACAGATAGACAGATAGACAGATAGACAGATAGACAGATAGACAGATAGACAGATAGACAGATAGACAGATAGACAGATAGACAGATAGACAGATAGACAGATAGACAGATAGACAGATAGACAGATAGACAGATAGACAGATAGACAGATAGACAGATAGACAGATAGACAGATAGACAGATAGACAGATAGACAGATAGACAGATAGACAGATAGACAGATAGACAGATAGACAGATAGACAGATAGACAGATAGACAGATAGACAGATAGACAGATAGACAGATAGACAGATAGACAGATAGACAGATAGACAGATAGACAGATAGACAGATAGACAGATAGACAGATAGACAGATAGACAGATAGACAGATAGACAGATAGACAGATAGACAGATAGACAGATAGACAGATAGACAGATAGACAGATAGACAGATAGACAGATAGACAGATAGACAGATAGACAGATAGACAGATAGACAGATAGACAGATAGGCAGATAGGCAGATAGACAGATAGACAGATAGACAGATAGACAGATAGACAGATAGACAGACAGATAGATAGAGAGATAGAGAGATAGATAGATAAATAGATAGATAGATAGATAGATAGATAGATAGATAGATAGATAGATAGATAGATAACTATAAACCAAGCCTTTTTGGGGTTTCCTGTGGCTTGGACAAAACCCTTTTGAATCTCAAAAAAGCAAGACAGGAAGGTTGCAATCGTGCAGGGTGACAGCTTGGACAAAGCATCGGCCTGCGCCTTGGACAAAGCATAGGCGCTAGGACATGGTAGGACATCGATATCCCGTTCTCGATGGTCACGGCGGGGATCCCCCCGGTAGATTTACCCAGCAAGGATCCCAACACCCTTTGAAATATAATTCAGAGTTTTTGAACTTTCAACATGATGATGGAAAATCAAAGCAAAGCACTTGGGTCTTAGGGTCAAAGTGAAATGATATCACGGAACTGATTTGTGATGAAGTGTGGACAATTTGATACCTCCAAAAAAAGTGTTTTAGTGATCACTAGTTTCGCTGCATTCACCGAAGTCCATCCAACTTCAGGTCGTATGATCTGAAGATCCCCCGTGATTCTTCGTTGGTTTGTGCTTACTATTCACCAACGTTGACCAATCCACTGATCCAGCATCAACATGAAGAGCGCAGTTGCCGCAGCGTAGGTTGTGGTCTTGTGGGAAGCTCAGTAGCCAAATTCACCCGGGCATGGCATGGCATAGACGGGAAACTGGGAGCGAAGATGATTTGCGTGTCGGTTTTTGCTGTTTTATTGCCCACTTATCTTGGATTTGGCACACTTTTTCAATTGTTTTTGCCGCTGTATTGGCCACTTTCATCATTTTTCATCCGTTTTCCATCTTGGATTAAGCAGATGTACGTCATGGTTTCCTTGCATTGCCGAAGCGATCATTGCGGATGGATGGTGAAAGACCCAATTCGGTGGGTCCTAAAAGAGACCCAACTTTCCCAGAGTGTTTCTCATGGTTGTTGGTACTTCTCCAGTTTGAGAATAGCTGTGAATTCTCCATATTTCTCCATTTTCTGGACAATTTTTGTACGAGTTCGTAGGACATTATCTCGTGCCAGTACTGTGGAAGCTGATGATTTAGCCATCCTGGATATGGTTTTTTGAATACTTTTCAACAACTTAAATGGGCGTTTCTCAAAATAGGGGACCCTCCCAATTCTCATCCCGATTCACAGTGTGCTCAATATAATTTTTGTGGTAAGCAACGGTGCACTCCGACCACACTGGGCGATGCGGCGATGTGCATCCCCAGCAACTGTTGGAACACTCTCTAACGCACCGTCAGTTCAGATACCTTACAACTGACGCCTATGGTTCCTAGTAAGGTATCTGAACTAGCCTAGTAAGGTATCTGAACCTAGATGGTTTTCAGATACCTTCACCATGGCTACAACCATGGTGAAGTTCCAACAGTTGCATCATAGCCATGGTTCCGCTCGCCATGGTGAACGAAGCCCAGCTGCACAAAACCCGGCGCCACCGCTCGGGCGCGTTCAGGCATTGCTGCTGGTACTTGGCCAGCGAGTGGTGGTGCGGAACCGCGGTCGGGGTGTCGTGGAATCCTGGTTTGTAGAAACCATGGGATTTTCGATGGTTGGCTACTTTTCTTGTTTAGCTATAGGTCATTTTCTATAGTTACCTAGTGATTCTTGATGGTTAAGTATAGACTTTCAAGAGGCCATCATAATTGATTTGATGCTTAGTGCCGGAGGGTTAACGCATGCGATTGCTATTGACTTGTTGACCATATAGTACAATCTTCAAGACAAAAGTAAATTCTGAAGCTGGCATACCTTGTGAGACTTCATTGTGGTCATTGACCAATGTGTGGCTGTCCATAGATAGATACTTAAAACCGGGAAACCTCTGAAAAGGCCGGTTTGGGGCTGCACAAATTGTGAACACAGACAGCTAGTGGGAGCTCCCCTGTTGAAACAGACCTGTTGTCACATGAGCATCGGATTTGTTACATCGTTCCTATAGGGCTGTACCTGGTAGGAATTCACTCGTGGGATGATCATAAGCACGCAAGCCACAGAGTTTCCCATCATGAACCAATGTATTTGATGACTGAGAATCTGTGATGCACAGCTGGAAATATGGTACAAAATGGTTTGCCACAAGAACATTTTTCATGATGTTTGACATGGCTCCATTTTTGCAGTGAATGTTCCGTGGAAGTCGCGTTTCATAGTTCTCATCACTCCCAGATGTCCTGCGTGCCAATGAACTGCCCGGAGGAGAGTAAGTCGTGTTTAAAGACAAGTTTTAAGTCAGAAGGTAAATTCTATAGTCATAGCGACCATACTTAAAGCATTGTTAGTTACATCCTTATTTATCCTGTTAATAGAAACTGTGTTCTTCCTTGCTTCCGAAGTGTGCGGAACCATTAAGTCGATCCCAGAACTTGTTCGTCAGAGCTTTAGCACTTCCTGTGCACACGCTTCTTGGGCAGGTAGCCAATGTTGGGAATTGCAGGGCAGTGATGTTCGGCCCTGAGGGTACAATTTGTGTGTCGTTACTGGTTATCAAAGACTGGGAGTGGAAGAGTGGCAGAGAGTTATGGGTCACCAACAACTCGCTACCAGCAACTGGATGATTCCAGTGGCTCCTGGATGGTTGTTATTAATAGCTGGAATTATATGAGCCCTAAGATGTGGAAAAACTCGCGGATGGTTTCTTTACATTCTTACTCTGGCAACTAACTCCGGAGAAAAAAAGACGCAAAGGTCTGGACTGATAGTAGTCAGTCGGATATATATGCGTACAATGATTTGCACGCATCACAATCATGTAGATTTGGTTAAAACCATGTTTGGCGGCTTTTGGGCTGTCGTAATGGCAGGTATATTTAATTGTCCTGCTAAAAGCCTTCCTAAAACCTTGGGTGACAGGGGTGGAGAAGCCTATTCATATGGCTCGGCCCACAACATTGGAGGTGTTTCTGGGACCTTCAAACCTTGATGCTGATGGTTTGGTCACAAGCTGTAAATCGGCTGGTCCGTTCTCCTGTAAGCCCGGACGTAAAGGACACCTCAAACCCCTCCAAAGACCAAACATGCTCACATCATTAACTGGGTAAACCGTGGCAAACCATGAATTTTGCAGCTAAACCCACGGCAATGCCATGAAGATTTGAAGGTAAACCCACGGTAAGACCACGAATTTTGGAGGTCAACCCCCCATTTTTTCGGCCACTCCGCCCGGCCGAGGTGCACTCCCCCCAAGCCGCCCGGTGAGGGGCAAGCCACGCTGGGGGGCATAGTGCGTGGACTAGGGACAGATTGGGTAGGGCTACAATGGTGGAGATGGATGATCTGCTACTAACCATGGTGGTTTACAATGGTTGATCATGCTAACCATGGTTGAACATGCTACAATGGTTGATCATGGTGGTTGACAATGTTTTGCAGTTCGCAATGATGGTTCATCATGCATGGGGAATCATGGTTCAGAATTGTTAACGATAGTTGATGGTGGATATTCCGGGATGATAACCACCAAGACGTAACCAAAATGGTCATGCGGCATGAACAATCATCCTCAGAACGTGGTACTGTCATAATCGTTCTGTTCGTTTTCGCAGATGTGGAAACCAGCATGCCTGGGCACCTTCAGCGAGTGGAGGCTTATCCCATACTAGCACTGCATCAATGACCCTCCGTAAAATCCCAAGGGTGGCTTGGCTGGTACCCAGGAACTAAGCTGTCCGCTTCTGTCATTCTGTCAGCAAGCTGGTTTTCTCATTATTCTTGGTGACTAGTGAAATTGGAATGCCTATCCGACAATAGTATAACCGATCACCAAGAGCAGTTGCAACAGAAAAGTGATTGCAAGGGGATATGAAGGGTGTAAATATTGTATATGGAAACTTATGGATATACAAGCTACTTGTCTCATTGATTCAACCATCATGGGGGTACACCGAACAGTCACCATGTCACCATCCGTGCTAGGGGTTTGGCATGGCTCAGCCGTGAACCCCTCTTGGGCTTGAACAAACTGCGCAGCATGGGCGCCACGAGGTCCAGCCAGCCCTGGAACATCCGACTTCTTGTGGGCGGTGGGGAGCCTCATCGAGATCCAAACAGGCTCTGAACAGCTCTGAACATCTGGAAAGTATTGGAATCTGGTTAACAGTTTAGCAACTGATGTTTTCGATAGAAATCCAGGATTCTGTCCTTCACCGCAAACTGCAGTTTGCGCATTCGTCGTTCTTGCGGAGTCCTGAACAGTCTGCGAGTCTGATTCTGACGCCTCTTGACGGTTGGCTTCCGGTGATCAACTTTGATGGTTCATGGTTCAACGTCCATGATCATAGTTTCCATTTCCATGATTGATGGTCAGCATTTCCAGGCTTTGACCATCTCTGACATTTGTTACCAATAAATCAGATTTCCATGATGGATGATCAGATTTCCCGGGCTTTGACTCCCTAAGATTGATGGATCATCGAAAAAACCAACCCGAGCCCAGGTGGTCCGTGTGGTCACGCGCTGTCGGATGTGCAGAAGTTGGAACGACTGAGACGGTTAAAGGCTCCGTGTTCAGGGCGGGAAGATGGATTTCGTGGGCTGCCCCAAAGTAGAACCCCACATGATGTGACAAGGTCCAGCAAGGTTTGGTGGGACCAGTGTTGGATAGCCGTGCATGGCTATAGGCTGTAGGTCACCAAATGTCACCCCAAATGGGGGGCAGTTGAACCAACAAGCAGCATACAACACCGCAGATTATTCAATCTTAGAGCCCTGAATCTTGGTTGATCATGGTTCATGATAACAGTGACAAGTTGGCAAGCACTGACCACCAACCAATTAACATCAGTGGGTATGCTTCACCTAACAGGGTACAACGTGTCGTGCGCATTAATCAGGTGTCCAGTGTGCACCCTACAACCCTGTAGGCAAAGCCCGCCAGAAAGCATCTTTCATAGTTCAGGGTAGACTGAATTTCCGCCTCCTTGGTGGTTTCAATATGTTTTGCCTATGTTTTATTTCGTTTCTCGAAATATCTTGAACGGGTGAACGGTTAGACTACTATTTTTTGAATATATCTTGAATGATTCGATGGGATGTGGGAGATGAGGGAGACCGGGCAGATGGGGACAGCCTGGGACCCCAACCAGACTAACCAACCTGGTGCCTGGTCACCAGGAGTACGCGCCCCTGGACTTTGAGGGTAAGCCCGGTGATGTGTTGACCGCATGTAGTGTTCGGGATGCCCAGCAGTGCCGGGCTGAACGCATCAGAGTGACGATCTGGTTGAATAGTCTGTAATGGTAGATCCATGTCAACGAACCCCCCTATATTTATCTATATTTGGGATATTTTGGGATAGATTACTAGCTGTTCAACGTAAACTGGGGGTGGTCTATTGCTATGGATCTACCGTTATCATGACATAATCGTTTCTTTTTTTTGTGATGGCGTATGAAAACAGTACGGAATCCACAAGCAAGCAGTAATGGTATGTTTGGAGATGAAACATCATAGGCAGAATATCCAGAATAGCGATGACATATCCACTTGCATGGAATAAATATCATGGACTGACATGGGTATTCCGGTCGTATCATGGATATTATTCACACATCCGGACCCCCCTCAACCATCCCACAAAACCAGTTGAAGTAGGAGTAGGAAAACCCAACCATCTGGGGACCACCTGCGTTTATGGATGTACCCACGGTGGAAATGACCATGTTCTGGGGCGTACACCAAGTTCAACCTGAGTTTGTTGCTGGAAGCACCTCCAGCGCTGGAGCACGTCTGGGTCGGTGCCATGGCCTAGTCACATGTCAGCACCGCTGCATCGTCTGTTCCGCGGGCGCCTGCGCTTGGCCAGCTGCTGTTGGGTGCTGGGTGTCTCCAAGGGTTGGAATCTGGGACGCAGCACCACCTTTGCCGTTCCGCGACGAGACCTGTTGAGCAGTCTGAGCCCAGGACTCGCAGCACCAAGCCGTTCTGGATCAAGTGTGGCAAGCGATGGCAGCATGGCAACGCTGGCATTCATTGCAGATACCACCACGCCCAATGGCAAAGCTTTGCTGCAACTGGTCAGTGAAACAGATGCGACAGAGAACCTGGGACATTTTCAGTCTTTAGCAACGTTTTCTTTGAATTGGCATCATTAGTGCGGGGCAAACTGGTTGTAGATACAAATATATAGGTTCCTGAAATAGTGGTTCCTCCGAGTCACCGGTTCCCCTAAGGCTCAGGAAACCGGAAATAAAAACTGTTCTAGTCTTGAAACATGTGTTTCTTCATAGTGTTGATCCACAGCAGGAAAAAGAAATACCAACTAAAACTCAATTTTGGTGTCAGTTTAGATATAGGACCTGGGCGACTGCACGCTTCACCAAACATTTGGGCCTGGACGATCCAGTGGCCAATGCACGGACCAAGTCATCTTAGTTACGGCCCCTGCTGCTGCGCTGATCGGCTTGAGCTGAATCAACACAGGCTGGAGAATAAACCCTAAATAACAGGCTAGATAATTAATAAGCAGCAACCCTAAATAACCGGCTGGATAAACAGCTTGGCTGGATTCGTTACTGGTTGGCTCCATTCTTCCATTGCTTGATCTCCAGACGTCGCGATCCCTAGGGTTGTTGCAGTTTGATGCAGCGTTGAGGATGTCGCAATGCATCTTCGGGAACTCCTTGGGCGATTTCACCTCTTCCTCTAAGTTAAGCGAGGTCAATGTGCTGGTGCTGGCTGTCTTCGCAGGTGGAAATCCGCAGGTGATTGCGGAGCTATGGCCGCATGTGAAGGCAAGGGATAGCACTCTGAAGTCTCAGAAAAGACTGAAAATGTTAACCCTGAAAATGCTGATAGTATAATGATGCAATTGATGCAATGCATCATTTTTCAAAGTCCGAAATCGCCACACTGATGCTAGTTACTGTTGGCTCTTCACTGGTTATGGAAGACACGTGCATGCTAGTGCCAACACTTCGTATATTGGCCAACAAGGGTGGATAGTCGTTGAATATAGGGGAGAATCACCCAGAGTTCTTGGGCTACAACTGCTGATTATGTACCTTAAATATCCTCAAATATTTGTATATAACTATATTTAACTGGTGATTCTCTCAGTTCAATGCTTGTTGATTACCTCTGAAGATTGGTCCTCTCAGATGCGGCTGGTGCCACAGCACCTGGGATCGCTGGTCAGGCCCAGGTGCGTTGGATCCACTCCTTGGCCGCCGGAGTGGACACCCTGGTGCCCGTGCTGAGCACCTTGGAGGGCGCCCAACAGGTGCCATTGACCAACGCCAAGGGCGCCTTCAGCCGATCCCTGGCGGAGTATGGGGTGGCAGCCATGATGCATTTCAACAAGCAGATCACTAGACTTCAGGTGCACCAGGGGGGATACCAGGGGGCTCGGATGGGATTGGAAGGTGAGAAGGTGGAAGATTTTGAGAGGCAGATTGTCAATGGAGAATCTAGGGATTCTGCTTAAGAATAGAGACCCAGAAAAGAGACTGGCTTTTTGATGTGCCCTGTGAGGGGCTGGATGGTCTATTTCCAAAATTAGTTCTGGGATGGCCCGTGGACACACCCATTTGTGAAGAAACCCGCGAAGCAATATGGAGATTCTGTCACCACAAAGAATCTCTAATGACTAAGCCCTTTTAGAAGGAAGTACACTGCTCATTCATGGATGCTCGTTGCTGGCTGGGACTTTCGTTTTCAAGCAAGGAGTTGGACCATGACAGAGTTAGCAGTTATGTGGCTGCGATAGTCAAGACGATTGGAAACCAGACTTGGCAATTCCTTCCCCTCAATACCCTCCCTGCCCAAGAAATCCTGGTTCATCAGGGTTTAGCAAGGAATCTATACATTTTATTTCAGGCGCAGGCATATGCCAGAGGGGCTGTAGAGATCCAACTGCCAGGCGAATCGGGTCAGCCGCACCTGGGAGAAGTTCATCATGAACGAACTGCATGGCATGACTTGCGGCTTCATCGGCTGCTGGGTGATGGCGCTGCGCGCTGCCAAGCTTTGTACAGCTGGTGATGGCCTGTCTTGTTCATGATTCTTAGCATAATTGGAATGTCCCTATGCAGCTATCACTATGTAATTCTTTGTTGTCGTTAATTATCGTCATCATTAGTCGTCATTAAAACAGCTACTCTTAAGCTTCATACAGATTCATAAAGTGCAATCCAAGGTTCAAGGATCCATCATCGGTTCCCAGCCCAATTCAGCAAACACCATGTGAGAGGGACGCAACAACTCGGAAATGCCGCAAACACCATGTTTCTGTGAACTCGAAGCTTGCAAAGGCCGAAATACCATCTCCATTTGCATGAGAGTTAGCAAGCCCAAACTGCAGAGCAGGGAGATCCTTAAGAGGAGAACGAAGCGGAAAGAGTTTCTGTAGATGGAGTATGCTCCCATGGTCATCATCATCATCATCATCATCATCATCATCATCATCATCAGGCTTCATTGTAGGACTCTCGCTCCTCGCTCCCCTGGCATTTCCGAAGCCGTCCTCTCCTCTCCACAGCTTCGGAACCCCTTCGTGTTTTCCTTCCTCTTATTTTCCTTATTCTTCTCATTCTTCTCCATATTCTCCTTATTTCCTCTTCTTATATTCTCCTTATATTTCTTTATTCTTCTCACATTTCTTTTCTCTTTCTGTCTCCTGGTCTCAGGCTTCGGCGACATCGCGCAGCACACTGCGGTGCTGTGCCGTGCGCTGGGCATGCGCGTGGTGGCCTGGCGGAACCGCAAGGGGCTCCCGGGCAACAACTTGGCGGAGCTGGTGACCTACGCCAGCGACGGGCCCAAGGCCAAGCAGGACGGCGGCAGGTGATGATAGGGGCCCCAGGGGGCCTGGTAGGTACCGGGGTGGGGGGGCTAAGAAGTACGGAAAACCTCAGAGATGCCAAGGATAATTCAAGTGGAAGTGAAGGGTGACCGAAAGATTTCAAGAGAAGTTCAGGGGTACCAAAACAATGTTGTGGAGAATAAACCAACCAACATGACTTGAGAAACCACTGTCAAAGTCCCAGCATTTCCATCACTTCAAAGTCTGAGTTCAGCTGCGAGGAGATCTTCCAGCAGTCCGACTTTGTGATTTGTTCGCTGCCCGGTGGAGAGGCGACGTATCATGCCTGTGGCGTGCCTTGGTGCAGTAGGGGACCAGGATGACATGCGGGTGGTGGCCATGAACCATGATGAAGGATGATGATGATGATGATGATGATGATGATGATGATGATGATGATGATGATAATGAACAGCCATCAACTGATGATTCATGCTGAATATTTTGATATTTGAGAAAAAATTGGTGATGGTCAGCCCATGTCAGCCCTCATCAGCTTTCCAACAAGTGGGTCGCAAACGGCTGCCTGCCTGGTTTGAGGGCAGTGTTTTCCACTATATGCTGGCCATGTTGAGCAAAGCGACGTGTCTTTTGGGCGCGAAATCATTGATTGTTATCCTTATCACGAAGCATGACCAGCCGCAATGACCAACCCTATTCAACAACCAACTGAACCATCATTGGCCATCATTGATCATTATCCATGCTTGGTCATTTTGTTAGCCATCAGTATTGTTAATGGTGATCACTAACAGCGATCCATCGGTCAATCATTAGATAACCATGACCATTACCATCATTGTCAACATTTGTTGGCCATCACTATATGGTGGTTTCTTAAACAGGGCTACCACCAGTTATCATCCATTTCTATTGACCACTGACAGCAATAAACCAGCCATAACTTGAGTGGTTCCCGTTTTTGAAAGACACCCAATCGGCTTATTAAACTTAGAAATTAACATCATCAACCATCATTGACCATGATTAACATTCATAAGTAATCATCGTTCATCATCTACTGGATGGTATTAGCCATTTGGCCATTTATATCTACTGGATAAGCAATTTTTTTGGCCTCACAATATTCATTAGCCTCACAATATTCATTGATTCTTAGATTGTTAATCATGTGTTAGCCATTATTAACATTGATGATTATCCACTTCTATTTTGCCGGATGTTCCCCACGGGCACTCCAAATCGAGGCCGCCGACTTTGCGGAACTTTGGCTGTGAAAGTGGGAGCTGATGGAGTTTTTCGGATGTGGGCGCTGTATAGCAGTAGTTGTGGGTTTTGGGTATGACTAGACATGACTTACTAGTCACATGTGGCTCTTAGATTTGAGCAAAATCGTTGACCCCTTGAAAGTCCAGGAGCAGTTATGTTAGTAGGAAACCGGTGGCTAGAGCAAGCACATGTGTCAACATGTGCTACAAATCAGCCAGGTAACACCATGGGACAGGGTCTACCAGGAGAACTTCCGATGGCAGAGGGATTCAATTCCACCAGGCATGGCTTGGCTGTGTCAAGTGGAGGTTGTTCCCAGGGCGCATTCATTCAACACCGATAGGGCGTTGTTTAAAGAACATGGTGGTTGATGGATGTTGATGGGCCCGTAAGAGCATACATCATGCATTTGTGGGCGATTGCGGGGGGTATGTGGAGGCATTATCTTCGAAATCCTTTCGTTGAGCGCCATCAACTCAATTATTCATGGCAGACCTCAAGTGGGAAGCTTCCAGGGGGGGGGCAGGGCGGGCGCAAAAATGCTCAGAACGGGGCTGAACTGCAGCAACTGCACAAAGGAGCAGCATCATTTGGTTTCTAGTTTTTATTTTTTTGCCTTCTTGCTATTTATTCCCATAAATTATAATCGCTATTCATCACTCCAAATCATGATCATTAATTAAAACCGCATCATTGTCATTCAGTATGAATCATCACCACTACCACCATCATCATCAGGTCGATCACTAAGAGTCACTATCATCACTACATCAATCAGCACTAATCACTATTGATCATCATGACATCATGACAACTCCCTGATCATCCCTGATACTCCCTGACCTAGGTGATGAAGCCCACAGGAGTCTTCATATCTTTGGGACGAGGCAGGGGCAGACGCTACAGTGAGTGGTTCAGTTGCTCACACCAGGAGCCGCTGCAAATCACAGCTAGTGAGGCTATGACTTGGTTGTAGCTGGTGGTTGGTGGTTTTAAGTTGTTTTAAGCAGTTTTCGATTTCCTTTGTAATTATACACCAGTGGTTGGTTGGCTAATATTTTTCATGACGGGGTTGAAAGCACCAACAAGCTGGGTTCATGGCTGATGATTGGGGAGTACAACCCGTCGAGACTATCATGAGCCAAGCAGTAGAGCAGCTTTTCGCAGTTCCTAGGTCCCACATTTGCAGCCTCGTCCGTGTGGTATCTTATGCACTTGGAAAGAGATGTCAGCAATCACCAAATCTAGTCTAGTAGGTGAAAACTAAGCTTGCTCGTGGAAGGTCAATGAGTTAGCCCTGCAAGAGACATAATTTCTCTTGAATCCTGTTCGGTGTCCACTCGAAAAGCTATACAGCAGTTTTTTGATCCAAGCCAAGAGCTACACACAGCAGAAAAGGAGTCAGTTTTCAAGTCTCACAGACTCACAGATTCCTACAGACAATTTAGTGAGCAAAGCCACGACTCCATCACGGTGACATCGGTCGTCTTGTGCAGGCTCCTGTGTTGATGAAGCAGCCCTTTTGGACGTGTCTCTTGATGTCGACGCAGCTGTAACACGACCTTTTTTTTCCAACCAATGCGGGGGCGAAAGGATGTTTGAAGTTTGAAGATTTGGCTTGCCGGCAACACCCTCAGCCCCCTGGGGAGTCGTAAAATCTTCTCATCATGTGACTTGTTATATCATTTCCCTCCTGAAGAGGAGGGGAAAACTTGGGTGGTAGAAGTACATATCTACCATGTGGCATGATATACCAACAAGGCATACTCGTACCACTAAGGTAGTGGGATACCAACCAACCACCAATCAACCAACCACCAACCATCCAACTAGCCAGCCAGCCAGCCAACCCTGTCAGCCAAGTGGCTTGGTAGATGTGTATTTACCACCTGTAGAATCCACCGGATCCCGTATCTACCCATGGCTGGGACCATCCTGTGCCTGTTATGCAGCACAGGCTGAAGTTCTGGGCCACCAGATACAGCCAAAATCATCATCCCCAGCATCAACATATATGGTTGTTTCTCAAATTTGGGTATCCCAAATCATCCTTTAATAGTCATTTATGGAAATGAACCCACCATTTGTGGGGGTTCCCTATTTTGAGAAACACCCATATCAGCATGATCAACGTCATTGTCAGTAATCAGCGGCAACTTAGTCATTTTCCACCATAGTCATGTTTCTCCATATCTCGCCCACCACCACATACCACCACCAGCATCAGCAGCATCACCATCACCATCATCATCATCATCATCATCATCATCATCATCATCATCACCATCAGCAGCATCACCATCACCATCATCATCATCATCATCATCATCATCATCATCATGATCATCATCACCATCATCATCACCATCACCATCATCATCATCAGCAGCATCACCATCACCATCATCATCATCATCAGCAGCAGCAGCACCA
>VSDK01013682.1:264915-328783 GCA_009767595.1 Symbiodinium kawagutii
GCAGCAGCAGCAGCAGCAGCAGCATCAGCATCAGCATCATCATCTTTGACTGGAATGGCGAGATAAACCATGGCCACCCAGTGCTAGACCATCATGGTCATCATCATCACCACCAGAACCATCTTTGATGGGAAAGCACAGACCAACCATGGCCCACCACTTGAAGTACTAGTGCCCTCCGCCAGTGTCTCCTCCGCCAGTTTCTCACATCGACTTTCCAGGTTGAAAAACAAGAAGATTTTGGGCGCCGCCCTTGATGTCTTCGAGAAGGCAGGGCGCTCTGCATCGAGGAATTGGAAGGGGAGAGTTGAGAATGCTAGTGCTTATCAATTGTAATCCCCGTAGTAGCGTTAAGGTAGGTTGATGATGTTGATGGATCTTTTGGCTCACATGCTGAAACGTAGCTGAGGTGATAAGTTGTCAATGGTTATTCATATTTATTCATTACCCGAGACACCAGGGGTCGTTGTTCAACAATATGGTGAAGGGTAGGGGATGAGGACTGTATCCTTGCAGGCTTGCGCAGGGCCGGATGGTTGCTGGCCACGGCAACTGTATGGTCGTGACTCATGCGGATCGACATCCAAACAGCGAGACATTGACTGCCAATTGGTGGTGGGTTTTAGGGTCCATTGGGGTTGTTGGGGTTGGGGCCCATTGGCTGGTTTCTCAAAATTGTGGACCCCAAAAATGGATGGGTTTTAGTACTATATACGGCTAATATAAAGAATGATTTTGGGGGGTCCCCTATTTTGAGACACCCCATATGACATTTTATGACCATGATTCGGGGATGCCCAACTCGTCCCTATGAGGTCATAGTGAACGCCAACAACCGCGGTCAGACCCGGCCTGAACACGCGCTCCAGGAACCTCTGTCGCCTGAGTCACCTCTTTGGGAGATGGAGAATCTCTTGCTGAGCCCTCACAATGCCGACCTCACTCCGACGTCGCCGGACACAGGATGGAAATACATGCTTCGCGGGTGCTGAGTATGGCGAAATCATAGGGGATATTCGTTGCTGAAGAGGGAAATCAGAAGCATCTTTGGAAATTTTGATAGGGAATCTAGTCAAATAAGGGTAGCGATGTGTTCACCAGCTGGGGTGAATTCAGAACTAATTATTAACTTTGGGACCAAGAAACAAAGATCAGGATTCTGTGGATGACAAGCATCCCTTGAAGCAATTGGAATGATCCGAAAATGCTTTGGGGTGACTTCTTGGGGGCAAACCCTGTCACACCAGCAATTCATACACTGTGGTGTACTTGTTCGATTCACTCAATCATGAGAGATCCATATGAAAATCCATTTATGGATGATGGTAAACCAGCTATGGTTGAACTATGTTGAACTCGTGATGGCTTAACAGCAGACACCCGCCCTAATATCTGCTTGGTCGCCACTGGTAAGTGGCGATCCGACTAGGTAGTGTCCTGGAAGCACTTGGAAGCAACAAATCCAAGGTACATGAAGCAAACCTGGGACATCTTCCTGCAGAAGTTGAGCGATTTCCGATCAAGCAGCTTCCAAGGCTTCAAAGATCAGGTTCGGATTCCATGGGTTGCCATGGATTGTGCCATGGACTTGTTATCTTGTTGTTGTTGTTGTTGTTGTTGTTGTTGCTGGAAAGTTCATGGTTTGCTGAGGGCCGATCCCAACCAGCTTTTGAAGCCGGTTCCAAAAGTTCGGATCACTATAGTAGATGAATGATATCTGTAATTACATTGTATTCCAGAACCTGCGCTTCCGATACTCAGCTTCGCCTGTATGTTGAGCATGCCGTTAGAAGATATTTGAGACTCTTAGCAGTGCATCTCCAGGTGGACAAGTCTTGCGGCTACTGAGAGACTGGACCAGGCAGTTCGGCAGAGCTGCAAAGCTCGGGCGTTGGTGCTGTGAAACCAGGGACCCGCAGGCTGAGAGTGCTATCGGACCTGTCCTGCGACGGCGGAAATGGTCTCGAAAAAAGCAGCCGTGCATTGCTTCGCTGCCGAAAGATTCTGACCCAAAGTGCTGCTGTGATTTGGAAACGGTGGCCCAAGCAAGATGCTGGTCCATTGTAGATGATTTGCAAATTGAATCTGATCACTTTGGATGGTAACTTTTGGACCATAATCCCTATTCCTAAACCCGACCCGCCCCCTCAAAGATAAGCAGGGCGACCTCCTTCTATTGACTATAGGGAACTTTATCGTAATTGATCGGTAGAAGGGATTTGGAGGTATCCAAATTCATCCATTCTTCACCTACGCCCGGATTTGCATCACTTGATTTGCGTTCTCCGAGGCAACCGCAGAGGAACTGGCAGCCATCGAGGATCCTCGGGAGCGGGCACTGCGGCGAGTGGCCCGCGCAGTCGGGGGCCTGGACGTGGTGTTCCACACGTGGTGCCGGCAGTGTCTTGAAAAGTGATGCAGGTTAGTATACTACTATTGAATCTATACTACTTATAGCCTATGGAATCCATACTACTATCCCACTTAGATTATGTTAGTCTAGAACATCGCACATATAGTGTGCACGTAGACTATCCCATAGTATCCCCATTGCAGGCTCGGTTTCTGCTTTAGGCGCACCATTTCGCTGCGCTGGGCTTTTCGGCCACCGAAGTGGGGGACCCTGGGGAGCGACCATGGCCACGGCGGCAAGCATCCATCAATAGGTGCTTCATGATGGTGAGTGATGATAGCTGGTCTATTTCTTGACCGCTTTCTTAGGTGATTTTGGTTTCCACTTGGCAGTTTCTAATCCGAGAGTTCTCAACTTGGGGCCTTTGGATTCGGATCCGCTGCGGATCAAGCCAGTGATCATTACCAATTACTTGCCACATCCTGAGTGTTTTGATCCTTCCTGGTGGATGGAACGATGTTTGCAAATGACCCTTGGCCTTGTAGCTAGACCCAGTTGCCACCACCTTTTGTGCCAAACCAACCAGCCATTTTTCAAGTAGGTTCCACCAACCAACCATTTGTCACCAGACACAGGTGCCACCAACTCATCGGGGAAAATGACTCACTGCTGCAGAGTGGCGGTGCCAGGCAGTGACGGCCACGCCAGCTGCAGTGCAGAAGGTGACCTGGCTCGCTACCGGGAACGCTGCGTGTTGGGCGCCAGATATTGATGAAAGATGCAACATATTGGATATCAGATATCTGAAACCATATCTCTATAGCATCTATAGCTATTATCCAACCAAGCTATGGATATCACCATATGAAGTGATGAATAGCTATGATCCAACCATATCTCTGGGTCTTTCATTGACGATGAACGTGATGAATAGCTATGATCAGCATCCAGACAATTAGCGAATGATGGAGAATCGAGCTTACATGCTTTCAATTTCATTAGACAATGAGTTCATATGAGTTAAGGGAGGAGAATTGAGCCTATACGTTTTCATTGTTGATAGTTGTAAGTGATCAAACAACAACGGAGTTGGTTCAACAAATGCAATCTCAGCTTCAGCTCTTTTGCGGGAACCCCAAGAAATGGCTGGTTTACTACCGCGAATGACTAGTATTGGATGATTTGGGGGTACCCCTATGACTTGAGAAACCACCATTTCTTCTATGTCAAAGAACATCTGCCATCATGGGCGCCTCCGGCTGATGGCCCTCGAAGCGGTGTGTTGATGTGCAGATGTTCCGCCGAGGCAGTGGAAGAGTTCGAGAGAACCGTGGGGCCGCCAGAGCTGAACCGCCGGAAATGGAGAGCCGGATGTAGATCCACATATGGTGGGTTTGACTCCGCCAGGGTTTTTTAAGGGTTTATAGTTTATAACATGTATCACCTATCATCATTAATTAATAATGGTCAATTAGCCAGCAATAATTGTATAAATCAACGGTGGTTTCTCAAGCCATGAGGAACCCCCAAGGTAAATGGTTTATTACTAGACATTGTTAATATCAGATGATTTAGGGGTATTTCTATTTAAGACACCACCATATGTAGCTCATGTAGCCACATATGATCTCCTATGCATTGAATGACCTTTTGAACACACCCCGCTGCACAACATCCAGAATGTCGAGCTACAATAGAAGAAGACATGATATATGAATGATGATAGCACATTATATACGACAGTTGACATATATTAAACAAATAGATGCATCCCAAAGTACCGCAGTTTATGTGTTCACAAGCCGCAAAGCTGGTCACAAGCAAGGGATCCTCGTGATACGTTAGGTCGGCAAGCCCGATGGATCCTCTCTCCACACTACGGCCCTGGCGCGTGTCAAGGCGCCGCGACGCAAGCAACCCCTGGGTGCGTAGCGGGGCAAGTGATGTGTGACATGGCACCCCGAAATGCAACAGTTCTGCGATCTGGTTTTATACCGGTTGGTTGAAAGTTGAGAGGACTCTTTCATGACTTTACTTGGGAAACAAACAGCTATACTTAAAATGCGGGAGAGCCTACAGGGGTTGGATAAACATATGAAGGTGCTGAGCAAGGATACCAAGGTGCCATCGAGTGAAATGGACCACAGCCCTTGGTGTTTGGCCGTCCTTCAGGCAGCTGGAAAGGCAGTGGAAGCGATGATAAGTGCGGGAGCTTGGTGGATTGGCGACGAATCCGGATCAAGTACATGTAGATCTATGTAGATCTCTCAACAAGTCCTCAACTCCTGCTTGGAATTACAGGAACGATGAGGTGCTGGTAAGCCGTAAGAATAGTCCAAAGCCACTGCGTAACCATTGACCGTCCACTTATCCACATAAAGCCAACCAAAATCATCAAAATTGATAGATCCTTAATGTCTAGTGATTAAACCGCAACTCAGATCGATAGATAGATGTGTGTATTTGTAGAATTTTTGCAGACATGTATTTGTAGATGTATGCCAATGCTATATAGGCGAGAAGAAATGACTCGGCAGACAAGGACTGCGGAGCCACAATGATCGTGATGACAGAACCATGGGCCTTTTTAAGATGTGATATTCTATAGACAGTGGAGCAATGCCCTAAGCCACTAGCTGTCCGCTCAACCAGAGGCTTGATCTACCACTTATCTGAGGGGTCATGAGTGTGCTTGACATCCCTACCATTGCCAGTAACTGTTCATGGGTCATCCACATGGTTGAGTAGGATTACCCATGAACAGTAGCTGATTGGTTACTAACCCATATCACTAGATCTCATTGCCAGTAGCTGATTGGTTTAGTAGGATTTCTTGCAGATCTCTGGGACAATCAGCTGTATCATCCAAGCGAAGCAAATGGAAGTCGGCAGTTCCGCCAGGTTTAGACTCCTTCGGCGCCAACCAACTTGCTGAGCTGTGCTATGTCCGGCCCCAGGGCTGCGGCAGGCCTTGGATGAAAAAATTAGGGCCGTAGGGAAAACTAATGGTCAGATGTCCAGCAACAATATGGTGGTTTGTCAAAATAGGGAACCCCAAAAAATGTTGGTTCATTACCACAAATGGTTAACATAGGATGACTTTGGGGTGCCCCTATTTTGAGAAACCACCATATGATCAAAATCAATGATCCATGTGCATCCATTTGTTTTGATTTGGTTTCTATATCACCATCAGGAAGTGGGGTTTTAACTATCGGCTGAGTATGGAAGAACTGAGGACATCTCGTTGGGTCGAAAGTCCTCGACTCCAGGGTGAAGAAAACCGGCCCCGGTGAGGATCATCGTGGGGGTACCTGCACATCCCAGTGGCTAAGGGTTGGCAGAACTGCCGAGACGACATGATGACACATGTCCTGAAAGAGCCAACAGAGTATCAACAAACAAAGCCAGAAACTGCTTGTAACACATCAAAAGCACACAAGAATAGCTATGAAGCCTGCATTAACACATCAAGCCAGCTCGGGCCCACGTCATTTTGATGAACAGGTGTTCCCTCCGCGCGGGCCCACGGACGCCTGCAAGCGACCATAGCTTGCAAAGGGTTGGCCACGGAACCTCATGAATCGACGATGCCAAGATCCCCGGCTCGTTGATTACAATTGCTTACCAACCGATGTGGTTTTATGAACACTTCAAGCCGCTATGAATAGTAATTCCCAAGAAACATTATAGATACTATACACACAATACTGCAATATAGATACTATGAATATTGATCCTCATCCAATTATTGATACTAGTTGAAAGGTACTGTTGATTGGATCCCCGGGGATAAATAGTACACCATTGACTACTAGATTACTATTAGTTGATTCAATCCCATAGTTGAAATTATTGTGTACTATCTATCCCTGGGGATCTCCTTCGATTGGGTGAAGCTTCTTCCAACGACCAGCTTCCTTTGCCATGCTGCTGGACCTGAGGCGATGGACGAAGAGGGTGGCATCATGTGCCCTGCCTCCAGGGTTGCCGGGAAATCACCGGTTGGTCAAAATGGTGGTCAATCATTGTTCATTTGTGGTGACTGGCGGTTGATAGATGGTGACTGGCGGTTGATTCATGGTGGTTTCTGAAAATAGGGCTACCCAAATTTTGGTTGTTTTTGTGTCAGTGGTGAAGCTGGATGATGACTGGGGGTACCCGGTCATGACTTGAGGTGCACCACCATATGAAGCATCTCCAAACGGGTCACAGATTGTGCCATCTCAACCTGGCGGTGCTTGAAACATCTGCCGATGACGTTAACGATGATGATGACCACGATGACTAGGACCATTACTATCAGTGTATATCAGCGCCATCATACCACCCATGCAAACATGCAAACCATGCACCACCAAATTTGCCAAAGCAAACAAAGGACCAGGCGCGATGATATTCAGTAATTAACCACTGGAAAGAGGCGATAAGACAAACGGCAAGAATATTTGTATACATTTATGATTGCCATCATCATAGTCATTCTCCATATAATTGCTGTTGTTCCATTGTTCCCTTATTTTCATAGTTGTTCAGTTGTTCAGTGGTTGATTCATTTCAGTGTAGTTGTTCTTGTTTGATTTGTTTTTTCAATGCTTTAGACATTATTCAATGTAAAACGGTTGGTAATTAGATGTTTGGTGCAAATATCCTTTAGAGATTATCAATGGAAACAAACTCAAGATCTAGAAATCAAAAAAACGAATCCAATCATCTAAACATCCAATGCAGGAACAACTGAACTGCTTTGGTTTCTGAAGGCCCCAGGGCGGTTGATCCAGAAGATTGTCCACCTGGCTTCCACCACCACCAGGTCTCAGAAACGTGCCGCCTCCATGCTGGGTGTCTGAAGCTCATGGGGAGTGAGGCAGAAGATGGATGGAGAACCTTGGAGATGATGGATGATGACATGAAAACCTTCACCTGGATGATTGTCAAGGTCAATTTGTTGTTTTTTTCTTCGACATGGTGTGAGAAATGTACAGATGGATTTTGAAACAGACACAAATGCTTTGAGTTCTGCAGGACTTTTGTCGTGCTTCAGAATATCTCTCCAACATAGGACATCAAGAGCATGCGATATCTTGTTTGGTTTGTTTTCGCAGCCTGGCAGCCGTTCCGGGGACCAATTCAAGGCAGCGAGGGTGCTGAAGCGAACTGCGCATGATCGCTTGCTGAACCAAGGTTGAACCAGGTTGTGGGGAGGCGGGGAGCACAAGGGCGCAGCATCTGTTGTGCTCGGCTCGGGCGGAGAGTGTCCAACATTTGCTGAAACCAATCTAAGCCTTGCGGCCTCAGGGTCATTGATGACCAACATTTAGGGAATCAGAACACCTCTGAAATGAGCACCCCTAGTCTGTAGACATGAACTTGGATGGTTCGCAAATTTACATTGCTGAGGGAACCCAAGTACTATAGACATGGACAGTGGCCAGAATATAACTCCAGAATATAACTCCAACATGGGAGATCATCAGAGATGACGAGATTCTGAGACTCAACTTAGCGCTATCATTCGATTTTTAAACTATATTTGTCAATGAAATAGTCACAAATGGTAATTGTATGCAATGGTTGAAATATGTTGTAGTCATGGTTACTATATTCTTATCCAGGCAGAAAAAGTGTCACTTTTGGTTTCTTTAGTAATGATATGTAGTGATTCTACGTATGGTCACTTATGGTCTCTGTAGTTCATTAATCATATGAAATCATTTGCTTTAGTTGAACATCGCTTTAGTTTCATGTGCAAATGATGAATCACCCAAGATACCCTTTGGCAATCTAACAAGGGATGGAAAGTCACCACGATTGATAGGAAGGTCTGGGAAAAACTAATCATAGCATTCATAGTCGCTGTATGGCAGCCTGTCAAAATCCTGTACCCCTAGTTCCCCCTGTTAACCATTGTTTTCCCTATTATTGTTGGTGGAAATCCCCCATTAGTTGGTTGATAAATATTGACCCATAGCCATATAGCTGGTATATCCCCTATAGTTGCTAGTTATCATCCCCTATTAGTAACCATTATAACCAGCCATTGGTTGATAAATATTGACCCAGCTCGCCAGATATAGCTGGTATATCCCTTGTTATTATTGCGTGTTATCCCCTATCATTAACCATTAACCAGCTAGCTAACCATTGGTTGGTTGGTTAATAGCCATATAAAACCCTTGCTGTCTCATCCCTCACCAAGTCACCAAGCAATCTCGCACAGCGCAGGCTACGGCGCACGCACAGGTGGAAACGCGCTACAGGGTTCCTTGGCGTCGACGGAACGCGGTTCCTGTTGGCAAACATCAAACGTGGTGCCAGTTCAATGTGGTTAATGATAGTGAATCAATTATGGTTAATTAAATCATGAAAGGTGAATAATGTCCAATACTATGGTGGGTGATGGTGCACGAGATGATGATGATGATGATGATGATGATGATGATGATGATGATGATGATGATGATGTACACGGGCAGGGATTTGGCCATAGTTGGGCCATGCTGGTGGAAGTTTTGAGTACTTGGAGCAACGCTACAGGCAGGATTCAAAATCAATTCCAGGTCAAAGGTATTGGAAATACCGGGATGGGTGAATACATCCCCTCATTTGTTCATCCCTGCTCGTGATTATCCACCATCAGCACTACCTGCCATTGACCATGACTTGCCATCAAGTATTTTCAAGCAAAAATTGCCACCATTTGCCATTTGCCCTTGTGAAATTGTCAATAATTCTTGTTTAATTTGTTGACAATGCTGGACTACTATTAGACGTTGAGAAACATGATTTGCCACTACCAACTGCTGCACTTTGACATACTTTGACCATGATAGTGACAATATTGCCCATCACCACAGTGCTAAGATATGACAACGGCTGTGGTGCAACTACTGCTGATGAGGGTACTAGTATTGCCCGCCATGAATGATGCTATTAATGGCTTCCCCTCACACCTGACGATCCCTGGTCCGCAGGAAAAATGATATATGAATATGAGCCATCATTCGTTGACCATCAATCATACACCAATCAGTAGCCACCAATACTAACCATTAACCAATCACCAACCATTAACATCCATTAACCATCAGCCTACCATTAACCATCAACCAACCATCAATCGACCTATGACATCTATAACCGGTCACCGATTTACCATCGACCATGAACCAAGGACCGTCAACCAACCAACCAACCAACCAACCAACCAACCAACCAACCAACCAACCAACCAACCAACCAACCGACCGACCGACCGACCGACCGACCAACCAACCAACCAACCAACCATCAAACATCGAGCATGAACAATCAACCAACCAAGCTACACAGTTTGCATAGTCCAACCAACCAAGCTACATAAGTTACATTATCGAACATGTAACCAACCATCAACCGACCATTCGCAAAGCATGAGTTCCATTGACCATCTCACTGGCCACCAAGCTACTGATCCCCCGAGGCCGTTCTGAGCAACTTGGCGGGCGCATCTCCCGAGGGAGCAGCCAGTGCTGGGAGCATCTTGGGCGAGGCGCGGCCAGCGATGAGTGATGAGCTGAGTGGTGAACCAAGTGGTGAGATAAATGGCTATGGGTCAATATTAACCAACAAACTATAGGAAAAACAATGGTTAATCATGGATGATTTGGCCATGGGTCAATATTAACCAACGTATAATGGGGGATACCAACCAACAATTATAACAGAAACAATGGTTAATGATAGGGGAACCAGGGGTACGGGGTTTTGACCCACAGCCAAGTGATGAGCCAAGTGGTGAATGGTTCATGGATGTTAATTGTGAGTGAATGAGCTCGTAACATCGCGAGTGTCAGCAATGGCTAGCCTGTGAATTTCGAACAGCTTGATGTGGAGAACCACCGCTATTGATAGGAAAGATTGGCGCCGAAAATGGTGGCTCGCTACATCCATGTTCGTTAGTGCCAGGGTATGGTGAATGAGAGGGGAGAACAACCAATGATCAATGACTTGTGACTGATATGATGATTAAACATAGTCAGACAATGATTGGTGAGAGGCGACAATACCCAACAGTAAAAGTTGGACGTGCCAAACATGATTGCGTGGTGAATGTCTATGCCTAACAAACATGATTTCGGGACAATGGAAATGCTCACTTAACAACAACGTATAGAACTCCCACACATTTCCAAAGCAACGTGTTGGGGACTAAACACTGAACTGGTGGTTTCTCAACCCTCCAAAGTGACTACTATCAACGCTCCATGAAAAAATGGATGATTTATTACTATCAATGATCTATTTTATTACTATCATTGGCAATTAGTATCAATGGTGAATGAACCAACCATTTGTTCACCAACCATTTGCTAACCAACCATCTGTTCACCAACCATTTTCTATCAGCCACGATTGGTTAAGCACCTGGATGATTTCGCGGGTCCCTATGAACGAAACCCGCTGCGAAGCACATCTCCAGGTCGTGGATGCAGCAGCTCGACCCGTGGCGCAGCAGGGAAGCCCGGACGGACACCGCCAGGGGTGACGACGTTGCCAATCAGCCGCCATGCTTGGGTGGTCGGCAATCATGCTGATGAGTTGTTTTAGTCTGATATTAATACCAGGCTATAGAATGATAAACTATGGCTATAACCATATTAGATACTGGATTTTCGGGTTTTCCATCGATACAGTCACAACTCTGTCCATCACAGACTTCTGTCGTGACTGCAATCATTCGCCAGAAATGCTTAAGTGACTGCAACCATCCACCAGAATAAACTTAAGTGTCAATCGTTCAGAGCAACAGATTTCTGATGAGTATTTGCATTGATTCACACTCTAGGAAACGAACCTGGTTGCGTGGAAGCCCACCATTTATAGCAGGTTTACCGACGTTTACCTGGTTTAGTGTTACAAAACGGTGGTGATTTGTTACTTCCAGGTTAGTTTACCAGAGGGTACATGCCAGGAATGATTCGCATTCCTTAAAGCCTTGGCCACATAGTGTCGAGCTGCTAGTTGATCGACGAAAAAGCTGGCTGAAGCCAGCAGGTTTGAGGGTTAATCACCAGCCATGATAAAGGTAGTGGTTGGTTTACAGTATGGAGATTCATATATTTGGGGTCCTACACCATGGAGATTCATATATGGTGTTTGGGGTAAGTTGTTTCCTCAGAGCTGGGTCATAGAATTATCATCATTGTAAGCCGGAGATTTATCTGCTTGACCCCTGGGGTTAGTCAGGGATTTCTTGACCAGTGAATAGTGGGGGCAGGGAGGAATCATTGGTGAAACCAAATGGTTAAGTGATGGTTACCTATCAAACGAGTACTTGCAGCATCATTTCCGGCCTATCATGGTTTGGTAGTGCTTTTGTTCTCCTGGTTCACCATGCTTTCAGCGGAGTAATGAAATTCCCAACACTAAGATGGTCAAGCGTGCTTCATTACTACTGATTCACTATACTTTCAACCTTGATTACCCATGGTTTGACATGGTTAAACATGGCTCTAAAATGGGCTTCGTTGTGGTTTAACATGAGTATGTGGCAATCCGTAGTGATTTCCCCAGTCAACCAATGGTTTCTATTCGTAAAATGATCATGAGCTTTAGCGGGGCCATTGGTTACACTATGGCTTGGCACATTCCCACATGGCTTTACCCATGGTGAATTACTGGTTACCTTCCCACCATCGGTTTCCCATCGGTTTCCCATCGGTTTCCCATCTGTTTCCCATCGGTTTCCCATCGGTTTCCCATCGGTTTCCCATCGGTTTCCCATCGGTTTCCCATCTGTTTCCCATTGGTTTCCCATCGGTTTCCCATCTGTTTCCCATTGGTTTCCCATGATTAAGTACTCGTCACACCAGTTGATCCAATCATCCCTGGCTGGACCATCCATGGCCATTCTAAGCCACGCGGACGTCCACCAGGTTATGGGCGCCTCCTCTGGACCAACGGGGCGTGGCCGCTGCGCGGGCCATGGGCTTGCGCGACCTCAAGAGGCGATCGCTTGGGACAGGGGCACTCAGGCAGCTGATACTCTTCAGGATGAGTACAATATTTACCATTGATACTATTCAGAAATAGATAGTTAACTAGTATTGACCATAGCTAGTTGATGGTCAATATTAACCAATGATAAGCCAATACTGTTGATGGTTAATACTAGTTATATTTTGATGGTTAATATTGTTAATTTTGATGATTAATATTGTTTGTTTTCATCCGGGTATGGGTCAATATCAATCATCAGAATTGAGGAACAAACATAGGGAAAACAATGGTTAATGATGGGAACCAGGGGTACAGGGTTTTGACCCGCTGCCATCTTGTGGTTTCTCACAATGCTTGGTTTCTTGAATGATTCCTGGTCGACATTGGATGATTTGAGCGTACCAACAACTTCAAGAAAACCACCACGTGGTGATTTCTCAAAATAGGGACACCTTAAAAAGTGGTTGGTTTTATATTGATGATTAACAATGGATGATTTGGGGGTACCTTTATTGTGTGAAACACCCATATGGGGGTTTTCAAAGAGGGCGTACTTTCAAATCAACACTTACTTGGTCATATTGACGTTGACCATGATAATGATCCTTATGAGTTTCATGAATGGGGTTCATCCATGATCAGTATATGGTTGAAGAAACAGACAAATGACGACAATTGAGGTTACTGTTACATCGGTTCCAAACCATGGGCTAGTATGATTATGATCAAATGATCAAAGATGACAAGTTATGTGAAATGATGGCCTGTAGCTGACGGTTATATACTGATGATGACTAATAACTGATGAAGGAAAATAGTAGTTTGTGCCATGAGAGCCAAATGAAGATGATCAAGCATGTTCATTGTATCTACTCACCCACTACTGACAAGGACGATGGACACCATGATAATTGTCAATAATTGATTTGTTTTAAACCATTGTTGCAAACCACTACAGATTCGCCCCCCAGTAAGGATGACATATCATCAGTATGGATTGACAGTTCTCAGCCGTTATCAAACTGCCGTTATGGCCAAAATTTTTCATGAGCCATGATTCATTGTTTGACAATAAGTAGTCATTACACGTCATTATTACGAATTAATCTATCAGTTGGAAACAGCTTCGTAACATTCATGCATTCAGCCTATTTAGGCATAATTTGTCGTTTTGCCATTGTTGATCACAAATGTTAGGTAGCCATTTATACTGGTTGTTGCTGATTAATAGCGATCGATCCATGTGACAAACATGGATAAGCCATCAGGAGAAAGCACCGGCTATTTATGCAAAGTAAAGTTGTGGGTGCTGTATACGCATCGAGGAACGGCAAGCATGGGTACTCACATGATTGTATTAAAAACCGTAAGATGATTTCTTATTGGATAGGGGTACCCCATAATCAGCCAATATTGATTATTCATGGTAGTAAAGCAACAGTTTTTTTTGGCTCCCTATTTTAAGAAACCACCGTAAGGTTCATGTGAGCAAAACTTCTTAGTCTTGGGGCACAATCGAAGGACATCCCGTGACGAATGATGGGGATCAAGATTCAAAAACACGAAACAGCATCATATTCTGGCGTGCGTATGCATCAGCATTTTTTCCGCAATTGTGTATACATATATATATATTTGTTTTTCCTTTTTCATAGATATATAATGATATATACACATATATCATGGTGCATATCATGATGTATATCATGTCGCTATTACGCAACACCACGGAAAGGATGGAAGAATTCACAGGCCTTGTCACGCAGCATTGGATGCAGGCCGCGGAAGTTGGTGGGCCTCGAGATCGTCAACGAGGCAGTGGATGGTGTTGAACCGTGATCACATGGTTTTAATCGCTTGTGCTCCCAGTATCTTACCGCGTACACTCTGGTAAACTAACATAGCAATGGAATATCACCAAGTTTATAGAGAAACCTTGGGAAAACATTGATAATTGGTGGATTTTCCATTGCTATGTTAGTTTACCAGAGGGTAGGTGGGTACTTGACTTTGGACAGGCATGGGTATTGACAAATCTGTACACATATACGCCCAGTGTTATACACATTGAGTGCATAGATGTGCATAGCACAGCAGGAACTTGGCGATTATGTGGTCTAGGATGTATATAAATGTGTAGAGTCACTATGTATGGATACATGTATGTACATGCATGATATACAAATCATCAGACGCATCATGCACAACATTCTGTTGTTGTTATAGTGTATATATAAATAAATAGACAAATGTATGTTTATATATAGGTGTGTATATACATGCATTCTCACTCATGGGCATATTTTGGACCTGCGTAAATACACAAAAATATATAGTCTTTACATATACTTGTAGACCCCGTGTAGAATATGTATTCGGATTTACATTCAAGGAAATCAACTACACCAATGGTGGCTGCTGTATAGGATAATGCCCATGTATTCATTGATTGATGGTACTATTGTTTGTCTATGTATCCATATGCTTAGTTTGTTTGTGCAAATCATCACTCAAGAGTTACATGGCGCACACACACAGACTCACCCAAGAACTGATTCTATGCCCATCATCATGGTTAACTCATAGGCTTTTGGAACGTCCCCAACTTCTGTTCTTGTTGTTGGGTATGTTACACTCATGGTGAAAGCAGCAGTTGGAATACCACATTTGGATCTAGGGAGGCCCCAAAAGAAGTGAGGTCACATGTAAGACCCTTACAAAAACAATACAGCGCCACAGGACTATCTAATCAGTCAAGACTCACACTGCAACAATCAGGGAGTACAACAATGAGCAAGTGGAACACTCAGGTATCAGCAGTCAAAAACCAACAAGTGCACATCAGCTATCAATAGTTAATCATATAAATGATCATATAGTCAGCCTTCAATCATAACTGTTACCACCGGTACCTCCCCTCATTGTTAGGATCAGTAGCTGCAGAGCCTAAGACTCATAGGAAGACAAGTGCCTCAATGAGATCTAATGTTTCATACACGATTCAATTTTGGCCAACGACCACACTGGGCATGCTTCATTCCTGGTTTGTATGGGTTCATGAGTGGTTCAAACCGGTCAATTCTGTGTCATGGTTCACATCGGCCAGCTACTCCTGCTTGATCTGTGCTTGGGTGGGAGGAACATGCACGGATGTTTCAGAAACCACGGCTGGATGATTATACTTATTGGCGACAACCTACAACACCCAACCTGGGATTATGACCATTTGCGCAACAAGAATCACTATCCAATTAGAGTTGCTGGCTCATAAACTAGCAGTATTCTCCAATTTGGGATGGTTACCAGCAATGATTCTATAATGCTTGGTGGTTTATGACCTAACTAGCCATGGGGATGCTAACAAGTGACGTTGTCCCTACAGATATGCGACACCTTGGATCACAGCCGTGCTGCATGTATGCCTGGTTCTGAAGTTGGGTATCTCCTTATGAGAACGCTGTGGAGTACAAACCACATAGTGAGGCTCGGAAATGGTAGCGCTGATCAGGCTTGGCGATGTCCCAAGCTTGTTTCTATTGATCCTCACATCTGCACCTTGAAGTTACTCACGTGCGTGGCACAGGTGGTTCATCTACAAGACAACAGCACATTTTGCGTGATGCTGCTGACAGAAGGTATGTCCGGGACTCAGGCTGAGCGAAGTGCTGGCCATGAAAGGATATGAAAGGAAGGGAGGGAGGCTTATCAATCAGAAAACGGTGAGCATTAACCACTTGGGTGTTTCTCAGAAGAGGGAAGCTCCCAAATCATTCAATTTTAAGCATTTCTAGCAATAAACCATTCATAAATTTGGGGTTCCCAATTTTAAGAACTCCGGATACCACTCGATATGCAGCTGAAGCGTGGGATTGTTGATGGAGTCGATGCAGCATTTGTTCATGTGGGCTTCACCATGGGTTGCTCAGCATTTCGCAGCATGTTGCACCGTTGCATTTCGTCAACCAACATGGGTCATTCAAGGCGTCTCAAGCGTTTGTGGTACGGGTACCTTGCAGGTTTGCTGATCATCCTCTGAAAATACTAACGAACGGTGGAACCACGGAGGGACTGGGAGGTCCGGACACCAATTCGACCAGTACGAAAGACCGGACTGCATGGTTGGTTTATTCTCCATGTTGATTTCTATTGCTGTTGGGTATTCTTTATCACCAGAAGCAGCAATAACGGATGGATTTTCAGTTTTCAACTGCTGATTTCTATTGCTGTCGCATGTGGTTGGGTCAACTTTTTGAATGTCACCACTTGCCTCCCTCTGGGAACTGCCCGTCCTGAAAGCTGTGTTGGTTCAAGCGCCCTGGTGGACCATTCTTGGGGCCACGTGGGTGGACTTCTCAGCTGAAAAGTTGAACACAGGTTGCAGGATGGACTGGCTACGCCCTGGAAGGACATGGAAAACTTGGTATGCCTAGATTGAGAACCAAGATTCCCGTGTGCGGATATACCTTTTTTAGTGGCCGATCTATGGTTTGCTCAGATGGAAGCAACGAATCGAACGATGTATCTAAAGCAACTGCGTGAAAAGCTTTCTGCCCTTTCTGCAGGGGTCATGGAGGAGCACCTCAGGCGGGTCGCGGCTGCTTTTTGGCGGCCATGGTCAACCCGCGCAGGGGCTGGGGGTCCTGAGAGTTTCTTGTGTGAGATGGCGATTTTTGGATCGATGGGTCAAAGCTTGTTTGGAGACATCCTGCCTTGGATGGGTAGCCTGTTGTAAAAAGCCGTGGTATCTCAGTGATTTCAGGGCACTGCTTGTCAGGGGTGGCCCATGCAAATGGATGACTCATCCAGAGTTGCGGGACGTCCAAGCGGGCATCGGGTGGGTGGCGCACTGCAATTTGGGTTGTGTTCGTAAGCATGGTGGTAGCACAGTTGTGACCCGACTTATCTCAATGGCAAAAGCCACCAATCTTGGCGGCGGAACACCGTGGCTATACCATGGCTGTAGACCACGCAAGTTTGACGACAGGACCACCTCTTTGGGAGGGTTCGTCATCATGTGAGGTACAACCCCCGCGGGTGAACCAGCCAGGTTTGACCAATCGCTCCGGGGTCAAGTGCATGCCTCTCACAATTGGCATCGCAAATAAGATTTTAGGCAGATGAGCGTAATCATACATGATATACCCTGAACAACTACCACGTGGTGGGGAACTACGTGGTAATTTTGAGAGTTCTGCCGTTGAATGACAAATCGGAAGGCTTCCATCGACTCTAATGATTCAGAGAGACAGATGATAACATGATGGCTTGAGACCAGATTCACGCTTGAGGATTGAGAACCCCTAGCATTTCTTGGCATTTCTTGAAGCTGTTCTCTTGATCTTCAGGGTCATCCGTTGTCGGCATCCAATGTGTGAACGTGTGAACATCCCGTGGCGACCTTGGCTGCTCCGAGGAACTATGGTCCAGGCGCAGACCTTAGCGTTCAGCGAACGAGAATCCAACGGCTTGGAGAGAATCGGTGGTTTCTCAAGCCATAGGGGACCCGAAAAATGGCTGGTTTATTACTATGAATGGTTACTGTATGTAATGAAGGAATTACTAAGTGCTAAATGTAATGCAGTTAATAATTATGGATGATTTGGGGGGTACCCTTATTTTGAGAAGCGCCCAAATAGGCCAAGCCAAACCTAAACCCCAACACTTGATTGGAACGCCAGAAGATGATGCGTTCATGGACTCAACTGCCAGAATTCGCTGTGTCAGGGATTATTTCACGATTCAGGGGAGCCACTTATTGGAGATGAGAACCTGAGCGAGTGTTGAATTAGTGGAGCACAAGCACAGAAATGAACAAAGCCCACTGAGCCGAGATCACTTGGTCATTCCTTAAATCTAAAGTGCTTCCACTCATTTGGAGTTCTTACGAGAGGAAGAAGCACCCGCAAGACGTTGAGGCATGACAGAGGTTCCAACGAATTTCAGGTCTCAATGTCCATCCCTGTGGGCCCAACCCTCAACCGAGGCATTTCAGGAAGTACGCCCTACATTTTGGCAGGGCCTCAAGCAGGTGGTAGAGGGAAAGTTGCCCGGGAACTCAGCGGTTGGAACCTCGACCCGCAACACATCGTGCTGGGAAATGGAGAGCTGTCATGAACCACTGATGAATCACCTTGATTATGGTGCTTATTGGTGGCTAATGATGGTGGTTAGTGGTAGTTCATTGTGGGTTATGATTGGTGGCTAATGGTGTTTCATGGTGGTTAATGAAAGTGAATAAGGTGGATAGCCATGACATATGCACAGCAAAAGCCACGACATACTCCAACCAGGAAAACCACAGTAGGAGTAGGGACCAACCAATTTCTAGAGTTATTATCTCATGTTTGGGCACACCCAGCCGATCCATACTTCCGTGTACCCCGTCTGTGTTTTTACCAATATGCTTGGCAAGGCTGGTTTAGAGGTAGCTGTTTGACTCAAACAACCATACTATCTCATGGTTGATGCTGCAAACCAAGCATTTGGCAGCCTTTACGGTAGGAGAAATCACGAGCAATTCATGGTACAAGTAGAATTGGGAACAAATGAGTCTTCCAGCATGTACATAGTGACATCTTGCATTCAAATCAATTGATGGTTTTTCCAGCGACTACACTTAGCTGATAAGTTTGTGTTTCCTGTTGACACGAATGGACGACGTCCAACTGGTGAAAAAACCACCCGCCGACATCCAACTGGTGAAAAAACCACCCGCCAAGTGCGGATCTACCATCTACCCCGAGATCTACCATCATCTACCATCATCTACCACCAGCTACCCCGATTGGCTGCTGATCTACCATGATCCACCATGATCTCCCATCCGTTGGTGGGGCTAGCTCTCCCAGTTGCAACACCCGGAGATGAACTACGGCCCCGGTGTGAGTGGCGAACTGCGTGTGACCCACGATGTGCGCCGCCGGGGGGAATCACAGGGCGAGGCCAAGGCATTGAGGAAAGCATGGAGGATTCACCATGATAGAAACTCTATTTGTTTAAGAATGTTTAAGAATATAAATGGAGATTCTTATGATATAAACCTCTTCATCGATCACATTGACCATCATTCTTATGAAATATCATTCACAAATATGAACCATCATCCGTGCTGTGACAATTAGAGTTGGGTAGTTTCTGGTCATGCTGATGTCACTCATGGACACTTTTGGGTTTATCTGAGGATATCTGAGTTGCAAGTTTAGCATCTGCTTCTGGCTATTTTGCAGCACCAGATGTTGGCCAGAATCGTGAGAGGATATATCTTTCAGCGCTTGTTGCAGGGTGGCGCTAGCATAGAAGCTGGCGAGAAGAAGGTTGGACAGGGCGGGACAGGGGATCCTGGGATGAGAGGTGAGTTGCAGTGCCACCGTCACCACATGTGGACTCACAGTATGTGGTGTGATGGACCCAGCAAAATATTCCAGTTCATTTGCCGCTAGGAGCCAACCATCATTAGGATCCATTACGGCACAGTACTACAATGAATTTTTACTAGTTCTTGGTCTCAACTATCGTTTGCTGGCCGTATTTGGCCACTATCAACCATCAACCATTATGAACCTCTAATGAACCATTCATCAACCAGTAATCATCATCAAATCACTATCAATCAATCATCAAATCATTCATAATTGACCACTATCAATCATCAAATCACTCGTTCCTGCACCGTCTGATCCACCGTTGTAAGTTCTGAAACTTCCAGGGCTCAGGGTATAGCCAGGAGCCATCCGAAAAGAAACGCGTGCCGGGCCGCGGCGACGTCGTGTCCGTAGAAGAGCAACTTGGCGGCGATGCATCACCATGAAATGTCCAGCCTTCCCAGATATTAGTTGTATGTTGGTTAGTGAGACGCTGTTTCTTGATTTTTTTGATTTGTATTCTTTTACTTACCTCTACTTACCTAATTTTCTGCTTCTTCTTCTTTTTCTTGTTCTTGTTCTTGTTCTTCTTCTTCTTCTTCTTCTTCTTCTTCTTCTTCTTCTTTCTCTTTCAGTTTCTTGTATGTGCAGAGGATCGGCCGATCATCATGCCCTGATTTGATAGGGGGTGCACCACACCATGAGACTGCATACCTGTTTGACGCCTGTTATTGTGGGTGTAGTGGTGTCGCAATGTCGCAATGTTTTACTTCCCTGGTTCTGGGTAGGCTTCATAGATACCACTGAGTTAAAAACAAATTGGAGCTTTTAAGATCAAGCGCAAGAGCGTCTAGGCCAGAACTGGTAATTAACATTTTTAGAGTAGGGCAAACCACCTCTCTGTGCTTTTCATTTTGAAAACCATCACAGTTCCAAAGAATCATCGCCAGCTCTTATTGTTTGACTTTCTTGTTCCATTAGCCATTATCAACCGTGAGCCGTTATGAACCATTAACTATTACTCAACCCATTAGCCATCATTAACCATTTGGGTGTTTCTCAAAATAGGGGTACCCCCAAATCATCCATTATTAACTATTGATAGCAATAAACCAGCCATGGGGCTCCCTATTTTGAGAAACCACCATTTATTTGATCTCTGAGATCTACTGAGCACTGTTGGCACATGTGACCCTTGAGGCGGACGCTGGACGGATGGCAAAGGTGGGCCAGGGAGCGATGTAGCAGAGATGAGGATCGAATTACAGGGATGGGTTTGACCATCCCAATATTAACCATCCCAATAATAGGGAAAGCAATGGTTAGTGGTGGGAACCAGGGGTACAGGGTTTTGACCCACAGCTTTACCACACCGTTTTGTTTGGATTGTTGAGTTGATCGTTTTGGGACTTGCTACCCTGAATGATTCCATCAACTTGAGAATGGGGATGAAGAAGATTGGAATTGAAAATATGTTCCGGGTTCGTGGATATCGGATAGAGTATTGATAGACGTTGATGCGGATATTGAATTGAAGATGGAGGATGGGGGATGGGAGAAGAACAATCTATTCAGGATGATATATGTTAAGGTACAGTTTGTGTCTTTAGGTATCGAGGTATCCGTTACGAGTGATGTATACGTGATGTGCTGTGTAGTTCGGCAGACCTTTGTGGCCCGGGCCAGTCTTGGGAATCAGCCTCACCTTTGTGTGTGACAATTCCACAGCGCATGTCAAGGTTCAGGACATCAATACATATTCGAAAGCTTAGACATATTTGTTTTTTTCAAAAAAGGGGATCCCAAAATGATTGGGCTGTTACTATAACTCATTCAGAAACTGGATGATTTGGGGGTCCCCCTATTTTGAGAAACAACTATATTTTGTAACTGCAACCTTGTGCCTCTTACCCAATCATGTTTGCATATGATTTTCCAAATCCTGTCACCTTGCGCACAGGACATTCTTAGCACCGCTTTCACATAGTTGAAAGTAGTCAGATGGCTAAAAACCCTACAAAGGAATTTGTGGCCAACTGTTGCCTTTTCCACATTCCGAATAGCTAGACCTTCAGATTGTGTTTGACACATATTGAACAGTCCAGGGCTGTACTTGGTGATTCATCATACCCATGGGAGCAGACATAAATGGAATTTCATATTCCTTGCAAGAGCCTCCCTATGTTTTAGGGGCTCAAGCCAGCAGCTCTTGCTAAATAGAATGAAATCACAGAACAAAAATGGTATGGATGAACGGCACATGCTACATGTCACCAAACATGACTGAACAACCAGCCAAAATTTAAGGACCTAGGTGAGCCTGACAGTGCGGTACCACACCGAAGCTCCCGTTGATTTGGGTGAATCACCATGTGCTGACTGTTGAAGTTTGAGATGGATCACTCAGTGCAGCCCTGGATATGACTATTTATTTGATCACTGATACATCATGCAAGTGATCACTATGTTGACAATTGTTCAGTTCTTTTTGATGATATAGCCAGCAACAACCATAGCTGTTGTTGACCAAGGTTCATCCTCGTTAGCCATTATAAGGCATCAGTATCCATTATCAACCCCTAGGCTACGATATAGAAGTATATAATAAGGCCGTTTTGCACCCGTGCAACCAAAGTTGGCCACTATCAGCCATTATCTATTCCCTATCATGATCTAATATCCACTATACATCGCTGTGTGATTAGTTTCAACCTTTGAAACCTAATTCATAACCACTTCAACCCGGTTGCGAACCACTAGAACCTAAGTAACCATTGCAATCCGTGTTATTATAACCATTACAATGGTTTTCACCTGGTTTTATGTCCATCTATAGTTAATCATTGTCAACCATTCCTATTACCTGGTTCAACGGCCATTAGGAACTGTTATTGACATCATCAATTGTGGTGAACAATGGTTGACCATAAAAGCCAAGCCACTATGACTGGGTCAAAATGACAAAATGGTAAAAATGCTGTACCAAGTCTAGAAGAATTCTGTGATAGCCATTCTAATCACTATAGCCTGGTCAAACTCCTGCCACCACTTCGCGGTGTCCCCTAGCGTTGGATTTCCAGGCGCAAAGATCGCATTCGCTGAGACCGGCGAGACCGCGGAGCAGTCGCTGACAAGCCATGAAGCAGTGCTGCTGGAAAATTATATTGATAGTAATTTTTGGCTATTGATAGTAAGTACTATTAGTAAGTTAGCATTCACAGTAACTATGAATCATTAGTATCCCAGGGAAAATATGAAGCATTGGTAGCTGGCGACTTGGTATTGATGGTTATGAGCCATTTGCCAATCAATAGTTCTTGTTATTGATGTGTGGTTATTGATATTTATTGATCTTGTTCATTATTGTTAGGTGCTATATGGTGATGTTCATGATCAATGATTATTTGATGAAATCAATATTGTTATACAATGTTACATACTGATTTGTCAAGCATTGGTTTTGGCTCTTACAATGATGTTAACTTGTTGAGAGCAACAGCGTTGTGGACCATAGCTGGTAATGTTTCGGTTAGGTTAGTGTGATGCTTATTCATGTATTATCATAGTGAATCATAGCCATCGCCTGCAACAATCAATAACAGTTTATGATGACAAGATTGAGTTTTTTGTTTTCAAAGAACATCAGTACGATCGCCAGCAACAGCCCCAAAGAAACGAGTGTTTGATGTGTTTTCATCTCTGCGCCGTGCGACATTTGGAAAACTAATCCAACTTCACGAGTGGAAAACGCCGGCATTCAGCAGAGATTAATTTTTAGGCTTTGGAATCTAAGGAATCCAGTGATTCAACGTTGATATGATATCACTACTGGAGTCTGTCCACGACCTCTGAGCAAGATTTTTTTCTTTCCGGGGAAGGAACACACCACACCCCAGATCGCCCAATATTCATATATCATTCCAGCACAGTGCCTTGAATGAACACAACCCTTGGGGCACGGACCATCTGCTGACTGCGAGCTGAATGAGACGCGCATTTCCAGGCCCAAGGGCAGTGGGTTGCGACCATCTTCCAGTCGTCTCCAGAAACCAAAGATGCGACGCAAAAAGGACTCCTGCTGTCGCACAGCGGATCTTGCGAGCAGCCCAGCGGGAGCCCAAACATGGCCATCCCTTCGTGCGAAATCTAACGGTCGGAGTTTCAAGGCTGTAGCTCTCACTTTCAAGATGCGATTCCCCTAAGTTAGTGAAATCATGTGGCAAATGATGTGGCTATGAGTTGACTGCTTCCTGTTGGCGAACATCCTAAGAATACACTGAAGAATTCAGCAGCTGAGATGTTCCTTCACCTTTGTGGATCAACAGGTTTCTACCGGATCAGAGTGACACGTTGTGTTTGTGAAGTCGATCGATCTTGATCCAGGTCTCTGTCAGGGCAATCACTCCCGGTGACAATTCAGTAGCCCCAGTAGCAAAAGATTTTAGCCACATTGAACTGCTAAATTTCATAAGGGTGGGGGGCCTATAGAAAAGTTCAGATTAAAACGGCGCCCTAAGGTTTTAGGTAGGGTGTGAAGAGTGAAACATGTCTTGGGCAGCTCATCTTGTTTTTTGTTTCCTTCTCCATGGATAAAATCTCAAAGGTTGTCGTCGTCACTGTCATGACCCATGGCTGCATGATTTATGTTTTCTCCAAGGATGGTATCAAGGGTATGGTCCGAAGGTAGTCAGTTGCACCCATTGAGAACTCTGAAGGTTTAACTGGTTGAAGCATCACCGTGGGTGACTAGCCGCCATCAAAGGAACACACACTGCACGTCCTGCCTGTCCTGAACTGCTGGCACATTTTCTGGCTGGATGCATCGGACTTCGACGGGTAAGGGCCAATCTAGTTCTGAGAAGACCCATAAGGATTGTAGATTGAGCAATTCGAGTTCACTGGTTCAACGAATACCAAGTGCTGCAATGGTGAGTGAATAAAAAGAAAGCAAAAGCCTGGAAGAGTGAAGTCATATGGAAACAAACCACATACAACATATATACAGACTTACAGAACAGACTTACAAGAACATTTCGTGTGACTCAATCCAACCTCCATCAATCACCAGGCTTCCAAGTTGATCTTGCTCTGAGATCATCAAGAAGGATTGAGCAATTCGACGCTCTATTCAGCACAACAACCACTGGCCTGACCTGACCGGACTCACTGGCTTATGTTTTGTTTCACCACGATGAAATTGATGAAATAAACAAAGAGAACAACAAATCATCAGTCGTGAATTTCAACCATTGTGTTATTATTGCTACACATTGTGACCTGTTGACCTAAGACTCAATCCAAGTGAAGCCATGGAGTGAAGCATGTTGCTTCACATTCTTCAGCTAACGGCTCATGCCCAGCGCTTGCACGACCGGACCAACGCGTCTTGCTGGCACATATTTGATGTTCTCTCCTTCGGAAGCCTGCCGATGGATGACCAGTGGTGTGTGGTTCGAGTTCAGGTGGCGGCGGCGGATGAAAATCAAAAAATGATAATCAAAAAATAATGAATGGATGAATGAATGAACATATCATTTTGATACCTCAACGCTCAATGATCGATGATCAGCATAATGTTTAATCCACCAGGGACCAGGGGTATCCCACATCAGCCAAAACAACACCAACGCATCACCGACCAATCAAACCAATCCCCATCAAAACTATACCAGCCAAGTTCAAGCTACACCAACCCAAGCAAACTCGACCAAACAACCCCCGGAGTTCAGACTTGCGGCAACGCATGTGTCGTGTGATGTGCCTTACTGCGCCTGTTTACGCTTCTTCGAGTTTGGCGAAGGCTTGTTGTCAGGGTCTTCTTCCTGGTTCTTTCCACGGCAACGTCGCTTGGATTTCTCCTGTCATACATGATCAACCCAGATCATGCATACCCGATAAGATTGGATACACTAAATACATGTTATAGTACACCAACCTCATATGAAAATATGATTTTGACTATGGCAATATGACTATATGATCAGATCATTATCGTGGAACATCTTAATTGTTGGTGTGATAAATTTAAATGTTAATATGGGGTTGCCGGTGCTGCTCGCACCATGTCTGTCCTCATCTTTGCCATGCTTCTTGTCTTTTTTCTCCTTCTTCTGATCCTTGTGTTTGTGCTTGTCAGCTTTCTTCTGGTCTGCATTGTCCTTTTCTTTACGACGTCCTGCTGTTGCTGGTGTTCTTGAAGAACTGCTCACAGTCTTGGTCTTGGGGCTGGCTCGTGTTTTTGGAGAAGCCTTCTCTGCGGAAGACAGCATATAGCGCTTGATGCCGCCTGGTGAAGACTTGGCACTGGCAGTGCGGTTGAGCGTCTCGTCAAACATTGGGACAGGGGGCATGGCTTTCTTGCTGGCACCGGTCCCCCCAGTGGAATCGAAGTTGGGCTCTGCATTGGAATCAGAATTGGCTCCTTCGCAAGTGCCCCCCTTGGAATCTGAGACAGCTTTCTCCTCAGCCTCTGACTCAGTGATCTCGGTGTCCTTCTTGTCCATGATGGTGGCCTCAGCGGCCTCTTTGGAATCTGAGACAGCTTTTTCGTCAGACTCTGTGATCTCGGCTTCCTTCTTGTCCGTGATGGTGGCCTCAGTGGCCTCCTTGGAATCTGAGACAGCTTTCTCCTCAGACTGTGTGATCTCGGCTTCCTTCTTGTCCGTGGTGGTGGCCTCAGTGGCCTCTTTGGAATCTGAGACAGCTTTCTCCCCAGACTCTGTGATCTCGGTCTCCTTCTTGTCCATGGTGGCCTCAGCGGCCTCTTTGGAATCTGAGACAGCTTTCTCCCCAGACTGTGTGATCTCGGCGCCCTTCTTGTCCGTGATGGCCTCTTTGGAATCTGAAGCAGCTTCCTCCGCGGCCGCGGGCTTTGCGATCTGTGTGCACCCATTGTCGATGAAGTTACCAGCATTGCCCGTTGCCACTGTGGCACCAATGGCCATGTCGGGTAGGGTTGCAGCGGCATCTTCAAGTGGTGCATCTGGCTCGGATTCGACCATGACATGCTTGCTCGATGGTTCAGGGGCATTGGTGACTGTGTGATGGGTATGATGCTGATCCGCCTCCTTGTTCTCAGGTTCCGTGTTCGGTGCGGTGTTGGCCACAGGGGGTTCCTTGATTGATGTGTCCCCCTCTCCGATCACGGTGTTGGTGTCTCCTGTCTCTGTGTCACCTTTGTCCTGGCAGACTTCCATTTGCTGGGGATCAAACTCCGGCAATGTGGCGTCTGTGTCGTCAACCGAATTTGATGCCACAGGCTCAGCGATGGAAGTGGAAGATGTCTTTTTGCTATGTTTATGATAGGACTTGTAGTCGGTGTAGTTCCCCTTCAGCTCGACAAACTCAACGAAGTCTCTCAGATCTTCAAGTTGATCACCATCTTCCTCACCAAACACCCACTCTGACTCAATCTCGTTGATCACCATGGCTTGGTAAGCTTCAAAGAGGGAATGTTCTTTAGCCATGTTGCACAGGTGGTTGAAGTCGATCTCGTCAATCGCGTCTTCATTGTCATCCAATCTTTCGATTTCTGCCTTGATCGTTGTCAGGATGCTTCTGGAACCTGCATCCTCAAATGCAACTGGTTCTTCATCATCCATCGCATTGTCTTTTCCAAGTGGCTCCTCAGTCGTAGCATCTGGTTCTTCGGGCGATGCATTCACGGCATTGACGAGTGACGGCTTGGCTTTCTCTGTCTCGTCCTGTTCTTGTTTGGAGTTTTTTTTCAAGGACGATACGGCATCCAAAAAGATCTGATTCGCTGCTGACCTTGGTTATGCTTGCAACGGCAGGGTGTAAACAACCCTCCCCTGTGCCCCACCCCCCCGCCCCACACACATACACAAAAACAAAACGAAACAACAAAAACAAACAAAAAAAAACATGATAGTCACCAGTCAACAGTCAACAGCCTTACAAACGTCGTGATTCATGAAACCGGATAACTACGAAACCCTCATAGCTGGTTACTGGTTAGTTGATAGCGGTTGATATGCCAACCAGTGAACTATCCATCAATGAGATCGATGTGCGCATAACATGATTCCACATTCCAGAGTCCAATTCATTGAAACCCTGACCGGTCGGGACTGGTGGTCATGACAAGCGGCGGTTTGAAGACCAGTTTCATGTAGACCGCCAGTTCATGTTGAGAGAGAAAGCACGCACAGCAGGATGCCCTGAGGGTCACCGTATGCATACTACCAACTGCCTTTTCGACGATCAATGCACCAAAGGGGATGTAGACCACGTCACCTGGGATAACATATGTAACCCTCAAGCTTGGTAGCGCTGAAAGATCCACGGAGTCTCCATCCAAGTCTTTGAAAGCGGTAGTTGCTTCCTGCAAGACAGGATGAAGTTGTGACTTGACTTATGTGATTGTTGGATCCATGTACACACATGCACATGCATCATATAGTGGTATAATTCATACATGTGTCGATGACTCTGTTAATGTCCAAAAAAAGATTAGTTGCGAGTTACGAGTCAGTTGCCAGTGATCAGCATTAGTAAATATTCATCCATTTTGACCGAGCCTGCAGCATCTTCAAAAAGTTGGTGTTCATCATGACAGACTGGTCTTCCAGCAATCCACTGAAATGCGGGACACGAAGCTTGGTCATTTGCAAGGCATCAACAGTGGCCATGAGCTTGTTACCCTCATACTGAAAGCAAAAAGCACCGAAGCTGTTTGGGGTTGTACCTGCATAGACGTCCCCCTTTCGTGAAGCTGACCAAGTGACTCCAGTTGTCCGCAAGGAATCTTTCTGGACGGTGCTGGTGTTCACACGTAAGTCAGTGGCCAGAGCAGCAATCCTGAGAAGCTTGAGAATCTGGATGCTTTGTCGCATTAGCTTTCAACCTAGAAGCCTGAGAAGACCTGGTGAATATGAGAAAACTTTGTGACTATGCCAACCGTCAGTCCAACAGTTAACAAATGATGATATGAATGATCATTAACATTGAACATATGATGTCACTGGTATTTTATTTACTATGTCGATGGTACTTGAATCATTCTTTGATCTTAGATTACAAGTTACAAGTTACACGACATTACAACTTACTCCGCGAGCGGCAAGGGAGAAACCCAGAGAAGAAAACAAGTTTAAAGTTCGGCCACTCACTGGGTAAGACAATTTAGCGTTGGTGGTGAACCCATCCAAAAGGTAAACACACAAAAGTTGGACAAGATACTTATCAGCCAGGTCTTTCCGCTCCACGACAGCAGCAACAAGTGGTGATTCGGCTTCATTGGTCAACTTGTCAAGCTCTGCTTGTAGGAGGTAGTCCATGCCCAAAGCAGAACCTGGTCCTTCTGCGGGATATCCAACACGACCAGTGTTAGGACCTGAAACATATTCCACCCACTTCTCAGCGCACTCGGTTGCGAACCGTTGAGCATCTGAATTGAGCACTCGGGCCAAGGTGTTGATGCCAGCAGAAGTATATCCAGGAGTCACCTGACAGTGGGCTGATTGATGTTGATTGAAAAGAGCCTGGACCGTGGGGATGGGGGCCGGGGGGGAAGGGAGCGGACAGGAGAATTGAGTTTGAAAGTGATTGATTATCCGAAGGTTTTGTTTGTTTTGCATTTGCAACTGCCAAGTATTGTCAAGCGACTCCAAGGATCTTTTTGGTCATCCCTTTCTTCAATCTCAGCACAGCCGGTGTATGCGGTTCCACACAGACTCGATTGATGAACTCTTTGATATCCTCACTGATCCATGTTGCTTCAAGTGCCCGAGAAACTCGCATAGTTCGAAGAACTGCAGGGTCTGATGCATCTAGTTCGTAGGCTGCGGTCCCGGTGCGTCGTCTTGAGCGTTTCTTGGCATCTTCGTCTTGATCCTCGACTGGGATATTCTCCGCTCCTCCTTCTTCAGCTGCTTTTGCTGCCTTTGCAGCAGCCTCATCAGCTTCTGCTTTGTCTTGCTTTCGTTTTGCCTTTTGTTCTTCCCGCTCTGCTGCTTTCTTCTCTTTGAGTCGTTGACGCTCTGCCGCTTTTTCTGCCTTCTCTTCCTCCCTTTTCTTCGCCTTCTCCTCATCTGCATAGGCTTTGGCAAGGGCCTGAATTCCAGCCTTCCATGAAGTTGCCTCATTGGTCACACAAGCTGCAATCTTCTGCAAGATGACCAAAGCATTCCGTTGCCAGTCCATGAGTTCAGCAACTCTGGACCCTGTTGGTTGTATGTCCAACAATGTGGCACGCACATAGTTCACCTTGCCGATGGTTTGAACTCCCTCTGGATCTGACAACAGAGTGGCCTCCAGCTCACGTAGGTACGGATCTTCCATGCAGGCGATGAGGAGTTTTTTGCTGGCAGCATCTGCTTCTGCGCCAACACGAGGATCATTTGCAAGGTCAGCCAACCGTAGGCGGGCTCGAAGAAGTTCCAAACTGGCATCGTTGTCAGCAGCTTCCTGCAATCGAACCCAACCCCTTGCACTGCCCCTCCCCTTAAAAGAAAAAAACAGAACTGACCCTGGTTCCATCACCTTACTCAAGAACACTATTGACTATTAGATTTCATTTCTTGATTGATCCATACGATACGCAACAGCAAAGGTACCAGCTCAACTTCTTCTAGGCTTTGGCCCACAACCCAACCCTACCCAAAACAGAGTCCTGACTCCCATGCGCTTCAACCGCTTTGACATCCAAGACAAAACGACCAAAAGAAATTGCCTTTCCCAATGCCGTAGTCGTGTTGTTGTAGTCCTTGATTGTTTTGGTTCTCAGTTTGGACGCTTCCACTTGCGGCTTGGGATTTGCCACAGACTTCGCTTTGGCTTTGGGGGCGGATGACGCACCTTTAGAATTCCCTGCTCGATGATGAGCTGCATCTCCTGGTGGTGATGGTCCCGTCGAACTCAATGGAATCTCGCCGACGGCGATGGATGGAACTAAGGGCTGTTCCATCTCCAAATCATCCCACAAAGCTGAGGCCTTTTCTGCCTGGCATTGCATAACCTTGTCGGAAGGATTCTGCACTTGCTCAACTCGTTCATGCTGCAGAGACAAATCTTGATAGGAGCCGGAAGATGATTCTTCGCCCACAGGAGTCCAAATGCGCCACACCTGAACAAAAACAATCATTCAATGCGGACGGTTTGCATTTGCATGGTCCACCTAAACATTCCCAACAGATATTTTGATCTACATTTACCTGCTGAACTAGACTAGGTGTTCTGTGTTTTGTTGATTTTTTTGCGATTGTTATGTTCGTGTTTTTTGTCACTTATTAGCCATGATGGCCGATGGCCTTGCCAATATCTTGTCCGTCACGGCTCTTTGCGTTCACCTGGTCTTTCTTCACATGTGGCGACGCAAATTGCTGAGTCCACAATGCTTGGGCAGCTCGCTCATCCAGTCCTTTGAACAATGTTGGGCAGTGCGAGCGCGTAATCAAACTAGCGCATAACATGTGTGTATATAATATATATATATATATGTGTGTGTTTTTTGAAACATTGTATAGCTGTGTCTATAACCGTGTCTTACATACACTGGCACATCTTGAGTCGAATGTAGCCGAGAATCGTTCATAGGATGGCGCATGATTGACATAAAAGTCCACAAAGTCCAGCTTGCATAGTGGCTTCATGGTGCGCTTGCTTTCTGTTCTGGTACCGGATGTGTTCACTGCTTTCACATTGGCAAAGTCCCAAGTGTTCCGTTTGCGACCTCTGCCGGTGCCAGGGCACCTTAGAACACGATTGGTCATCGACAGGCTGTAATGACACAAATGGTAACACTGAGTCGCTGAGGAGGATTATATGTGGAAGAGATTCTGAGATTGTGCGGTCATTCCGAAATGTTGATTGATCTGATAAGGTTACCAATCAGTATAGTTCTATGTTTTGACATTTCCTCACAATTTTAAAAAAATTTCATTACATTGGGGTGACATCAACAATTCAAATCTGAAATCTGAGGATAGTACTCGGTTGAAAAGTTGGCCAAATGATTCAAGAACTCATTGGGCTCATTCTTCTCCATGGTCTGCAGGTGCCGAACAAGTTCCGGCGAGTTCTTGGACTTCTGCGCTTGCATGTACATCGCCTCTTTGTCGCGATTATGGTTTGCGCAGAGAACCACAAGCCTGAATGCAATTCAAAGACAACACCTGGAGCCTGGAGAATGATGATGGTGATTACTGCAATGATAATTGATTGTTTATTGCCCGACAAGTAACTTGGAAACCTGCCGATAGACCATCGTTTTGCACGCTGGAACTTGACACTTAGTTTTCAACAGCTCGGCTTTCCCTTGATGAGGCTTATCTTTGGCGTCTCCATCGAATGGACCGGATGGTACCAACTGGCTGGCCTGATCCCTATCAGGCGATTCCAGGGCACTGCTGGGTTCCATGATGTCAAGACGATTCAACTTTCACTGTGTAACTCACTAGCGACCTAACTGACGACCCTCGGCTCGAGCAAAATGCTGAGCCATGTTGCTGATGGTTTCTTGACTTGAGCGTCAGGAAATTATTGGTAAATGGTATTTCGTATATAGTGGTATGTTTTGTCGATACATGTACATATGCATTATAGTTTCATATAGAATATATACATTTCTCAACTCCTCTGGTTGGTTGCTTGGGTGAATGATTAAATACAGTCTTGGCAACTTGGCACCGGTGCAATCTAGTGCAAACACATTGCCAGTCCTGGGTCCGCGCAAGAAGGCCATTGTGATTCCCGCTGAAATTGGTTCGGTTGATGCAAGTGTGAAACACCAGCCACAAGCATCTAAAAATACCTGTTGGTACTGAGCACTGTACTGCGACCAACTGCAACTATTCACTGATTGTTAGTTCCCAAGAGGCTTAGTTCGCCCTGCATACCCTGCAGTGGGCTTCACCGTCAGACCGGTCAGGACCACTGCGTGAAGCGATCCCACGACTGCCCAATGCATTCCCTCAATTGCCAATGCAAAGGTCAAAGTGCATTGTGACTTTCATGTAACTTGCAATCTTTTATCATAACTTACTAGTACTAACCGCAACTGTAAGCCGAGATTCGTTGCCCGCAAGCTTCTTCCGAACGGTGGGCTTCGCAGGATGGGTGAAAACCGGGAAGGGGTCGTCACATCCCGGAACCGGCCACTGAGCAAGACCCATGGCATGCATGTGCTCCTCAGTGAGCCAGAACACAGAACAACCACCAACAAACCGCCATAGACTATAGACATCAAAAAAACGAAACAAAACCTAACATCAAAACAACAAAATGAACCCAAATAACTCAAAATAGGCCCAACATATAGCACAACAAAGGCTAAACTGACCCAAAATAGGCTCAAAATAGGCAAAAGATCATCCAGAAAAGCGTGTTCATCTGGACCCTTAATGAAATGCCCAGATGAACACCGCTTTTTCTTACTCCGCGAGTGGCAAGCGAGAAAAAAATTGAAACTTTTTTCTCCCTTGGGTCCGCGCGCGCGCGCGCGCCTAAACGGCCTTCTCAAATAGCCTGAAAAGGCGCGCGCGCGCGCGCGGACCCAGAGAAGAAAAAAAGTTTAAAGTTCGGCCACTCACTGGGTAAGTTTTTGGGTGAAGATAAGCCCATCATGTCCGCAACATGAGCCCAAATAACTCAAAATAGGCCCAACACATAGCTCAACGCTTCCAGTTGGGCAATACATCGCCGCGATAGCTATTGGCTTCTGAAATGGATAGATAACCTTTTAAAATGAGAAAAATAAGAAACTAGCCAAGGCATTTAGAACTATGTTAACAGCATGCCAGACTAACTGACAAACAACAAACTAGCACATACACACGCAATCAAACAAACGAACTAACAAAACAAACAATCAACTGTTGTAATTGCAAAGCCAACAAACAATAAACATAAATAAACAAAACATAATTAGCAAACAACCAACAACAACCGTGACCCATATAACAACATCCAACAACCAACACATACCAAAGACCCAACAGCCACAGCCACACCACCAATAACAACAGCAGCAACAACAACACCAATAACAACCACTACCCCAACGCCAACAACAACGGTTCATGTTCATTGAAGGTTCATGAAGATTTGCGGGATGTTGCGCAGAACCCTTTCTGATGACCAAACATTGAAAACACTTGATGACCCAAATGATTGAACCAGATGAAATGACCATATCAGGAAAGTGACCTGATCCAAGAGGTATCGCTCTTGCTGCAAGTTCTCGTGGATCTCAGCATAGCGTTTCTCCTTGACATCGGGGTCATCCTCATCGTCTGAAGAAATTGGGACGTTGGATCTCAGTACCCACATAGTTCCGGATTTCAATAGCGCCGGCATCCATGAACTGATGATTGGCCTGCGTGTTGGATTTTGCTCCAAATTACACATCATGCTGAGCCGGCTTCGTTCCACACCTTGGCTGCGGTTGATTGATTGTAGGACACACTGGCATTGGCACCGAATTCACATCAATCCAAACAGTGGCTTAGTGCTGAGTCATGTTTAATCAATCCCCAGTCAAGACAAGGATCGGTCTTCGGAATAAGCTTTGATTTTGGAGATCATCTTCTTGACCTTTTTGGAGGTCCGGTAGAATCGCAGCCATACACGCTTGGTACCTGATTTAGCGTGTCAAGTGGTGTTGGGGCGGTGACTGATGAGAGTATGCAAAAAGGTGTTCATGACAATCAGGTCATGAAGGCTCGTGAAGTGTTCCGAAAATACGATTGCCTGCCCAGTAACCGGGAAGCGAATCTTCAAAGGTAGATTGCGAAGACATACAACGCTTGTGGGCGATCGCCTGCCTTGCCTCCTCGACACATTCCTGTCAGAGACATATGTACAGTTGGGGTATGTGTATGTGTATGGTGATACACTGTCAGCCAATCAGTGCAAAATAAGAATGAACTCAAAATTCCGGCCTTTGGCGCACAGAGGAAACATTCCACAGAAAGGCTTGGTTTCCGAAAGAGATACCTTAAGGGAATGAGTCCGTCTCGCAGTTCACAGGTCTCATTGCGTGTGAGGATAGTGTATCGCCTTGGTCTATGCGCCGGCCACCCAAACATGTGCTGGGACAATGTCATTGTCTTACCTGGCTTGTGCTCGTGCTCCAACTCGTGTACCGTGTACAAAGGTAAGTATTTCTGGAAGAGCTTCACCCCCAGTTTAGGAGCACACTCATGACACACAATGTCCTGTCGGACGGCATGTTGGAAGAGGTGAATGAATCACTGAACACATGTTAAACACAAACACATGTTAAACACAAACGCCCCCGACACCCGACACATATCTCCTCTCCCACGAAGACCCTTTCCGCAATCCAGATTGCAAGAGGGATTCCACTTGCTCCGAGTAATCCATTCCCTGATCCTCGAGATCATCATAGCATGCGTGGTCAGAACAAACAGCAGTTTGCATTGATTCGTTGGGACATGACGACTGGTCCCAATCCCAATCCCTGTCCTATTGTGGAATGGTCGATGCATGTCGAACCAGCAACAGCCATCGTCAGCCGGGGCCGTTCCCAACTTGCTGTAGCAACATCCGATCGCCAGGCTGTGGCAACTCCAAGGGGTGTCAAGGCGTCCTGGCAGCCAGCGGGAAACAGCCCGCCGGGATCGATGTTCATATGGAACAGATTTGGCAATCACCTAGCAATCAGTGGTTGTGCTCACCCAATCCTTGTTCAGGTTGTGGCATTTGGTGGTCAGCAAGAAATTGTCCGGTGACTCCAGTAAGATCTGCATGTAGCTATCAAATGCCATTTCTCCGCATTGCTGAATCAAGGCTGATTCTTCTGTCGCATCACCATCGGTCATGTAGCCTTAGCAGCAGTCAAAACAGTGCAAGGGTCAAAGTGGAGTAACAGCTGAGATACTCACATTCACAAATGAGGTGTGTAATATATGGTTTCGAGTTTCGAGTGAACATTGACCTGAATAATCAAATTGAAAAATTCAAGTCAAGTCAAAGTACATTTTGCAGATTCAAACTGGGCAAGAGCGGTTCTCCTTGCATCTCTGAGCTTTTGAAGTACAGCAGGCTTGATCCGTTGTTCCAAGGATCCAAAGACATGTTCCGGCCGATACTCCTGGACAAGACAAGGACCGTGCATAGACATGAACTAGCGCTGACAGTTGACGCAATGGTAGTTGCTACAATTGTGTCCTTGTGAAGGGATTGAAGAACTTTTCGGCATTGGGCATCCGAATCACTGGCTGTGTTGGTGACAACCTTTCCTTCGCCACATTGATATCCCCTTGCATGAAGACCTCCTGAGTTGATGATTGTAACTCAAACATACAACATGTCATGTAAACATATGTCATGTACCTGTGTGTCCTGCAACTTGTCGCTAGACTAGTCACTCTTCAAGTGTGTATGTTGTAGATGGAAGGTTGCTGATCCCGATCCAGTTCCCGAATAGCAATCGTTCACATAGATGTCGTACTGCATCAAATTTTGCACATTCTGGATGTGTTTGCGTCCATGCTCTGTGTGATCCAGCAAACATGTACAATTGAAATGCGGCCATCGGAAAAGCTCATCGAAATCGGAAGGACCATTGGGCCATTCCAGCTCGCTCACCTGTCACACAAAGTGAAAGGACTCGATCTGATCAGGTTTGTGATTGTGAGTAAATATATCAAGACATGACCATAACTGCAAGTGTATACATGATATGCAGCTCACTCAACCAAACCTTGCAATGCAGGAGATTCGCAATCTCGAACGCATCCGGCTGCTGGCCATCGTACACCACTCCATCATCGACATAATCGATCGTGGATTTGAAAGCCTGGTTGCTTGGCAAGGAGATTGCTCGTGTCTAGCATCGCAGTATAGAGGAATACCGCCATACCAAGTACCCAGTGTTATTTTCAGGATCTAACCAAAATCCTTTAAGGAGATGCCCTGATCGGAATGCGATGAACTGGAAATGGTTGCCGAACGCCAACGACCCTTGAATATCTAAAACAGCCCTATAGATAGTGATGTTACCAACACGGATGGCGAAACAGAGTCTCAAAATAGAAACCCCTTACACATACCGACAGCAGAAAGACATGGGACCACCGATTCACCGCTAGAAGACGTACTGGTGGAAGAAGACGATTCAGCATCAGAGTCGGTGTCAACAGGGCTAGCATCTGACTTGGCATCGGGTGAATTGGGTGTGGGGGTTTTGAGCAGTTCGTTCATGTCCACATCGTCTGAGTCAAAGTCGCTATCGTCATTGCCAGCCATTGCAGTGAACTGCAGACAGGCCGGACACACTCTGAGCCAACCAAGTTTCTGAACAGCGCATTGATCGGAAGGAATGGCTTAGTGGCAGTAGAACTCTTTTGAACAAGTGCGGGTGTAAATTCAACATGTAAGTGAACATTGGGCGATCCCATTTCATAGGTCTTTTTGTTTTCCGGCGCTTATCATATATCAGTCCACCCTAGATACAAGCGAACCAACCTGTTGTCTTGATATCCAAGAGTAGAATCTCACATGTAAGCACAACGATGGTGTCGGTATCAAACCAAACTCATGGAAGGCTATAGTTGTGTTGGTCATGGTCGCACTCCACACCGAAAATAAAACACCAACAGTTTCTATTTGTTTTGTGTTTTGTTTGTTTTAAATTGATGGGTGATGGTTCAGATGAATTCATCACGGGCCTAACATAGGCTGAGATTGGCTCAAGCAGGTTCGGTGTGGATCAACATAGGTCCAAACATAGTCAAGCAGATTCAGTGTCGGTCAAAATATGTCCAAACATAGCCTGAAATAGGCCCATGTTGGGCTCATTAATGGGTCAAAAAAACCCTCAACAAAATTGTTTTTCGTTGAGGGTTTTTTTGGAGCGTTGTTTTACCCAATTGGAGGCTCTATTGGGTCCATGTTGGGCCTATGTTTTGCCATGTAAGGCTCATATGGGTACTTTATGTTGGGAAGAGATGGGATTTAGGAACATGTTAGGCCCATCTTAAGGCTATCTTGAGACGATCTGGGCCCATGTTGGACTCATTAATGGGTCAAAAAAACCCTCAACAAAATTGTTTTTCGTTGAGGGTTTTTTTGGAGCGTTGTTTTACCCAATTGGAGGCTCTATTGGGTCCATGTTGGGCCTATGTTTGGCCATGTAAGGCTCATATGGGTACTTTATGTCCAGACTTCAAAAAAAAAACAAATTGCACATAGTTGGAAATGTAGTTGGACCCACATGTGGTCGCATTGGTCCAAATTGGTTGAGATTGGTTTGACATGACATATTGAAACAATGCCACCATGGACCACCTTAGTTTCTTTTTTTTCAAAAATGGGAACATGTTTCATATATATGCTTGCTTTTTGTTTACAGAAGCAAACAAACTCCTTTTTTTGGAACTGTAAGAGAACATCACACTAAAAAACGAGAACACCTGATCCAAAACCTTACAGCGCCGAAAGTTCCTTAGAGTTCCTTTTTTTTCGGAACTGTAAGGGAACATCACACTAAAAAATGAGAACACCTGATCCAAAACCTTACAGCGCCGAAAGTTCCTTAGAGTTCCTTTTTTTTTGGAACTCTAAGGGGAACCACATGTTTTGACTGGTGTTTTTTTTTATTTTGGCTTGATTTCAGGGCAAAAAAAATAAAAATTGAGCGCTTTTTGCTGGATTGACATGTTTTAACTGGAGATTTTTTTTATTTTGGCTTGATTTCAGAGCAAAATAAAAAAAAAGTAGACGATTTTTTTTGGCTCCCCTTAGAGTTCCAAAAAAAAAGGAACTCTAAGGAACTTTCGGCGCTGTAAGGTTTTGGATCAGGTGTTCTCATTTTTTAGTGCGATGTTCCCTTACAGTTCCGGAAAAAAAGGAACTCTAAGGAACTTTCGGCGCTGTAAGGTTTTGGATCAGGTGTTCTCATTTTTGAGTGGATTGGTTTTGTCCAAACACAAACCTGTAAGAGAGTTTCAGCGTTGAAAGAGTTTTGCCTCAATTACTTCTGAATTTTGGCATGTTGCTTCAGGCCAAACTCTTTCGCATCAACAAAAAACATCAAAATGTCAAAAATCTTACATAGTCTTCAAAATTCAGTATGAATGACTATGAAAGTTATTAGTTTTTACTTACAAAGGCCCAACATATATATATATATATATGTGTGTGTGTGTGTGTTCAATGAAACAAATATTATCAAAGAAATTATTGTATGAGAGTTGGCAATTGGCATAGTTGTTAACTCAGAAAGTTTCATTCCATAATTTACAGCTTCACGATTCATGCCCATGATGTGATATGTTTTTGTCCACAAGGAATTGCACAATGGGCAAAGGGTTTGTCTTTTGTGTCTGCCATTTCATCACATATGTGATCTTGCCCAATCTGGAGAGTGTTATCTTCAGTGGGCGTCGACCGAGCTTGTCGTGTTAACAAGTCTTCCACGATGCCACCATGTGAATTTCTCATTATATACACCATATGACAAAGCCCACAAGTCATGGGTGCATTCCAATCATATACACATCAAAATGGCTTGGGATAGCGGCATTTGGCATTCGCCCAAAACGCGTATGCATCTCCTCGACGGATTGGTCCCCATGTGACTGAGCCTTCAGGATGTCCATGATGAGTTTGTGACTCAACCAGATTCTTAGTAGTGGTTGTCCCAAATCTATCCGCATCACCATGTCGAATGGGTTTCCAGGTGATCGAATTTTGAAGGTCAGCTATGCCAGTGACGGTGTTACTCGACGCACTGCACTGATGTCGATGGTCTAGATCAACTGGATTGCCTTGGTGCACATACCTGACTGCGCCAGTAGCAGGTGCTGGCGCAGAAGTCGATTCACGCTCTGGGTGTTCATCTGGTCCAGGCAACACAGACATGACCGCACTGACTCCGTATGAGTTCCTCTAGCTGCTAATGATTCTGAAAAACAGCTAAGGCGTTCTGGGCATATATGAAACGACTTTCTACACCTCAATGGGCCTCCGCAATGGATTGAGATCATGTTGTGATCACAAAGCCGGCAAGATCCGCCTCTCCCTGCGACCAAGTATCAAATAGCAGAGAGATAACTTATACATATATATGGCCCGAAGTTCCGAGTTTCAACATCCGACATCTGACACGTTTCCGACATGGGCCCATGAACCCTCCTCTCCCCCACCAACGGTATGTCAGAACTCTAAAATGACACTGATTTTTTTTTGAGCGGATGGGGGGGGTATAGGGGAGTAGGCGAATATTAATACTAAATGGCGCTAACGCGTACTACCATCGCAACATGGTTTACCTCAAAAAGGTCCATGCGACGTCGCATATGTACTTCGCCACTCTCGGCTTTTCGGGAAGTTCTCACCCCGCGCCCCTTAGCCCTTTGGTGTGGGGTTGGCAGACCCCTCACAAGAAAGACCACCACCACCTCAATATCAGAATATATGTCAAAACATTGCAAGAATATAGAACTATGTTCAGGGTATGTCAGAGTAATATGTCAGAATCATATGGACGGGCGTGGGCACCAAATGGACTAAATCTTATTTGGGCGGGCGGTGGGCGCCGAGTGGCCTGAATAAGCTGTGGGATTGCAATTGCAAGGTCCTGGAATGCGAGCTGAGCACAACATGGTCAAGACACCAAAACTACATAATGCCAGCAAACATGAAGCACAAAGGCCGCAAGTGTGGACCTTTTTTTTTGAGTGGTGAACGCGTCAATCCATAATCCCACCGGACCCTAGTGGCTCGGATGGCAATATTCACCACAGACATTGAAGGAAAGCTAACAATTCCCCTGCATGTTTCTTTTTCACCACAGGGGAACATATGACTGCCATGCCAACTAAGCAGCATGGGCCGCATGACGGAACCCACAAGTCACACGTGCCTTAAGCATCCCGCAACATATTGGTCAGTCATATGTACACCAACTCCTAGACATAGCTCATGTAGTTCAGAATGGAGTGAAGCGACTATGCTGAGCATTGACCTCACTACTGATGGCCCCCCATGTGATACCGAAGTCATCCACTGGGCGCTGCGCAAGTGCATCGCGATTGGTGTCTGTGGCAGTTGTGGCGCCAAGCATGAAATCGGTCTGTCCATCCATGCTATCATCACCATCTCTATGCAGGTTGGTATTCGAATCTGAACTATTGGCTATTGGATTTGCAACGATGTGTTGTGAGGTAGGTGATGGAGTTGCAAGAGTAGCCATCAAGGTCGCAAATGGACCAAGACCAGTTGCATGAGCCCAGTCAGCCCAAGTACGATCGCGAACCTCATCAACGTTGGACATGCCCTCCGGAAGTGAAATCATGGAACGACTCAACCGGATCATGTAAGAGTCCCTCGAGTCAGCTGACCGGACAAAGCCAAAGTCCTGCGCCTTGTCACTGATGTCTGACCCCGACTCAGAATCATCACCCAGCACCGGAACCATTCCAGCACGACTCAAACGAATCATGTAGGCGTCCCGTGGGTCAGGATTCATTGCTACAAATCACTAAATGGTGTCTCTAGCAGTCAGTGGCCTGTTTGTCCAAAATGGCTGTGGTTCGGTTTGGCGTTTGTTGGCTTACAAAGTGTTTTGTGTGATCTCAAGACTCCTGTCTCCTGTCATTTAATTGCAAAACACCAACACTGAATGATCGAATTGGCAGCATGGTGGCTTTAGCAACTTAACTCGGACTCTGAACTCAAAAAAGTGTTTTTGTTTTCCCGTTCTCTGATCATCAGCACCATGGGTCACATTAGACCACGTGCTGACAGCTTCAATTCCAACAGCTGTTGGAGTTCTGCACGGGCGGGTAAGGTAGGTGGAATCGCCTGAGTCATCAAATCAAAGCAACACTTCAATGGGTCATGACAGCCCCATGCAAAATAACTCAACTCGTGCATGTCAGGTGACCACATCGTGCACATGACGGCGTCTTAGGTCCTCTTCCGTCTCACCAGGTACAGACTGAAGATCAAAGCCTGCATACATTGTGATGACGTAGCGGAATCATGGGACATAACCGAATCAATCAACAAAAGCTGGGGAAAGTAACCAAATGACACCATCGGCCTTGAATCAACCAATACATCAGCGATCTGACCATGACATCAGCATCGCCCCGGCCAATCTGTTTACTGCAGCTTCTGGAAGATGTACCATGGAGAGGACATCTGACGTAGAATGCTTTTGAAGCCTTGGGTTCGGCTGAAACATTGATGAATGTGGTTCACGGTTTCGCTGCCCTGTCATTGTCATGTCCCAATCCCCCCTCATCTCCCCATCCTGACATCATGTGATGTCAAGTCATGTCAAGTCACTCCCTGATCAGACCGCTCAACAAATGACACATTGCCGACCCACACAGTGGATTCATTCCAACGTGATGATGGCGCGTTGCCCCTGTGTATCCGAAGTCCAGCTCCAGCTCCGGTTGTCCTGGCGGGGCGGACCGGTTGATGTCTCCTGCGAGCTTCAGCCGGCGGCGCAGGTGGTGGGGGTGGCGGCAAAGGAGGATTGGCATCATCCTGATCTCCAGGTTCATGTCTCCTGCGAGCTTCAACCGGTGGTGCAGGTGGTGGGGGTGGCCGCATAGGAGGATTGGCATCATCCTGATCTCCAGGTTTGTCATTCTCTGAATCTGTATCCGGAATTTCGACAATGTTGGAACTGGCAATGGCACAAGCATGGTTGGGAGTTTCAACTCCAACTGAAACGGATGGCTCAACATCAGCTTCGATGACTTCAGTGTCAGGGTCAACGTCAAATTCAGCTTCTGACGCAGATCCGGAGACTGACTCATCATCAATCCCTGGATCTGGATCAACCTCTAAGTCCAATACATCTCCAGCATCCTGAATTTGGGAAGCGATTGGCATGGCATGGCCAGGCAAACCTGCCAGCGGGGATGGCACATCAACATCAATGATGGTTGCTGTCAATGATAATCGGTATCATGTCATAGTGCCCTATCAACCGAGTTCAACAATTTTCATCCACTACCATCCAGCGGTGATCATTGTGGACCATCATCAGCCGTTATGAAACATTGTCACATGTTCTTGACCCATCACTGTGAACTACATCATTCATCAAAGTGCCGCGGTGTCTTGTCTGGTGTCTGGAAATATGGTTTTTGTTTCGATTAGCATGTTTTTGAACTGTGTTCTGGCCTGAATCAGCATCATCACCGCCACCGCCAAAAAACAGTGTTCGCTTTCTGGCTTTGGCTTTGGCACCCGGTCGGTGCTGTTGGAGGAAAAGCTGATAGTAGGCACGGGGCTGCCACGGCTGCACATTATTGAGCTTTGAGGGTGGCACTGACAGGAGCGTCGTGTAGTACCCTTTCTGCTGGAAATGGAAGATCTGTCTGAGGCCTTTCTCTCTACACAAGTCGTCTGACTGAATCAAAGTCTTTAAATAGCGTTGGTTGATGCCACCTTTCCTGTTTTGCTGATGGTAGAACCACACCTTCCGAGATCCAATTGTGTAGGGAGGTGTCTTTCTTGAAGGGTTGGCACTTTCAAACTCCCATCCAAGTTTCGACAATTCCAGTATCAAAGCAAAATCCGATCCAATGGTCATATCACCCAAGTTGTCTGGAACATATCTGGACAAAGGTGACGTCTTTGTGGCTGTGTGTGTGGCCTTCAAGACTTCTGCCCCCGATGGAGAGATGTTGAAAGTGTCAATCTCAGAGCCCGGTCGTTTTGCAACCTGGTGACAAGTGTAGCATCAAGAAACAATCCAATATTATCATTCATAAGCCGTTCGTGGAAGTCAAATATACATTGAGGTCACATATACATTGAGGCCTAGACCAATCCAGAATCCAGCAAGTGTTGCAGCGCGTCATCATCGGGGCTCACATAAAACGAACAAGCACTCCCCCAGAAAGCGCCCGCAGTCGCAAAGGAATGTAGCAGCTTTGAAGAAGCTGATGGCCTTGGGAAATCCAAGCGTGTCTGTGTCTGATCCAAAAGAATAGGGGAGATATAATCATGGCATATATCTTAAAACAATGACAATTACCAAGTTATCTTGTGATCAATTTGTGTGGCTGACCGGCTCCATCTGCAACCAGGAGGTCATATACTGGCAGACTCTGAAAGGAATGACACACAATACATTTTTCAGACAGCATCTATAAGGATCTCAAACTCCAAACCAGCCAACTACCAACCAAAGTAGCCCAACTACAAATAATACATCTGAGTAGCAACCCGGCTGGCACAGTGTATCCGGAATCGAAGTCGTGCCACACAGTCAGATTTTTGGACAAGTCATCGAAAGGAATGTTTGACAGAATGCATGTGCTGGGTTTGCTTGCCGAAAAGGCAACCGTAATGGATGAAGCCGACCCATCCAGGTTGTACTCAGCATCCACTACAACCACATGACGTGCCATGAAATCAAATGCCAAGGGCTGCTCTCCCTGGAGCGAATGATGTGCCATGTTGCCCTCGACTGGCTGAAAAAACACCACCGAATCGGTCAGTTTCTTGAGTGGAGTTGACTGTACGTCATCTGATGGTCTCAGTCTGAGAGTGTCCACTGAGTCATCATCCAAAAGCATTGCTGAGCTCACGTCCTGAACCATACCTGAAGTGCGGGATTGATCACAGTTTTGTTCAAATGTGTGTCAGAAACACTGAGATGCTGCAACTTAGTAACTCGGGTATGATGTGTCCAAAGGTCGCCAACGAAGCTTGGTAAGGTTCGAAGAGATGCCAAAGACAAGGGAGTGGTCTTTGTTGCTCACCTGCAAACCCGTCATGTACAAAATGCCATCAATATGTAAGAGAACTCCATCAATCAATATGTAAGAAAACTCCATAATGAGTTACGGGTCACATGACACATGCCTCCAAAAGGTAGGCCACCAGAGCCTTTGAGAGAGGGTGTTGGTCATCCACTGCTCGGTTTTCGGCATCTGCTTTGTTCTGCTCCCTGGCATACGGCAGACTGGGCTTTGATGAAATCTCGTCTGCTAGGCGTTTTCGACTGGCATGCTTCAAGCTAATGGAATCGCGGTAAATCAGCTTGGCAATGTCTGAGTCTGCCCAGCCATTCAACTGGACGCAAGGTCGCATTCCAATCAGGTGCCTCACACGGATATTAGACGCAAACACATGATCAAGTGGGTCTGGACTGTGAGAGACAGCTGAGGCCAACACAGCGCAACTTGTCGAAACCCCTCACTGGTTTCCATTGCGCTCAATTTCTCCTGTATGTACATGAGAACCTGGCACATGATCAAATCCAATGACGACCAATGACAACCTGAAAAATGGAAAACATTTGATTTGATTTGGTCATGGTCATCTCTGTGGTGTGTCAAACAGGCCTGTGGTTGGGTTGCTGCCAAACTCTGCAAATGCTGAAAACGTAGTTCGCAACTGATGTATGCCAGAGAAGCTCTGGGCGCTTTACGAATAATTCGGTGGATGAGGCTGTGACGGCCTTCCACAGACCGTTCAGCCACCCTGACCTGAAAGGATCATATATTAAAGAAGATTCAAACTGACAGTTGGTCAAATATTGTTGCTTCAGTTGCTTCATCATCTGACTTGTCTGGGATCCAGACTGTTCGGAAAGCGCTCAGCCAGTAGAACAGGTTGCTGCATTCAGGGGTATCTTCTGCCAAGAAATCAAACAATGTTGATTGTCCAGTTGCCAAACGATCCATCAGACCACGAAGGGGAACATCTGCTGGATCCCCCATACCATCCCATCCAACATCCAGGAAACGCTTGGATTGAGCATGCTGAGCACCAGGACTGTGTGGAGCAGCATCGAAAAGCTTCACACATCGCTTTGCCACATGATAGACAACTTGAGGATCTGGAAACGCCAACCCGCCTTGACGGATGTTCAAACAACAAACAAAACATATGTTGCAAAACTATTTCGAATACGTTTCTGCTCCATTGCTTGAAAATGGTTCTGCACACTGGGGATCCCCGCACAAGAGCCATGGCAGTTGTCGCCAATGGGCCAGTTTCAGGGACAAGTGTCCTGAGTTCAAAGAGCAGGCAAACAACTTTTCAAACAACCAACCAAAATGTGGATCATGGTCATCATGGTCATCATGGTCATCGTGGTCATCGTGGTCATCATCGTCCAACTTTGAAGCCAAGGCTGCCTCCATCTGATGTCAGTGCATCTAAATCGATCATGAAAAACAGAAAACAAAACACTTAATAGATATATAATTTACCAGGGCTCCCCAAAGGCGACCGAGTGCTTTTCCAAAGGACCCAGAAATCTCTGACCGTTGTTGCACTGGTGTCTCACCAAGGGTTTCCATGAATTCGTGTACCCGTTTGCTCATCTTCTCTGACTGCATATGCATTGCTTTGCCGGATGCCAATTCAGGTGCCCGACAACACCGCAAACAGCAAGAAGCTGCTGCTGCTGCCTTTGCTGGATCTTGTTTGCGGCGTTTCCGTCTCGGAACCTTTGCAGGCAACGGCTCGAGAACATGGCCAGGGCATGGGCAGGACTCTGCCCAAATTCCCAACCGATCGGCTTCTGAAGAAATATGCGCAATGAGGCTGATGGAGTTCCATGCATGGTTTGAATTCATCAAGTCGGAAATGCTCTGTACCATTGGACGGGCGGTTTCCTCCACGAGAAATGGCTGGCGTTTGCCACTGGGCCCCACAGAAACCGAACTTGTGTACAATTTTGTGTTCCAAGCACTCCGCAACATGTCTTGCAATGGTAAGACCTGCAGCCGAATGGAGCAGAATGCTAAGCATCATGGTTCCATATAATTGACATGAAATAATGGATCAAAAAAAGTGACACTGATAATGGATCAAAAAAGGTCAATGATAATGGCAACGGAAAAAAACATTAAAAACTATTTATTGGCCTATTGGCATCAGATGGCCATCCAACGCATTGATTAAATTGGCTTGATACGCAATATGTAAGATAAATAAATCGTTCTTGTCTTGTCAAATACAGCCAATGGTTATTGTCACCCATAGCCGTAGCCCCAATATACATCCATACCCTGACCACCCCTCGTGCGCGTGAGGCAGGGTCGATCACATTTTGGCACCCCCGACGCTGATACCGGGTAATTCAGAAAAAACAGCCTTCCGAGATGAACCACCGCTAAGACAATGGCAACCCCTTGCACCCCAATGTCAATGTTGATGGTAAGGCTGCCCGCAGCAAGAGCAGACATGGCTGTTTTTTTGAACGCCGCCAGCGACCCAAAAAAATCCACCAGCATTGAAAAAGGGGGAAGGGGGGTTAACAACTTTCACATGTGTTTTTGAAGGATGGCTGTTTTTTTATGAACTACCCGGTATGGCAGCCTCGTCGCTGATTTGGCTCCTCTAAATTTGGCTCATGTTGCGACGTGCCACATTTGTATGAAATCGTGCACAGTGCACGCACATTGAACTTTCGCAAGGTCTCTTGCATGAGAACATCTTATCCGCGCCAACAAAGCCAAGGAAAATCAATTGGAAGAGAGCTGGGGCACCAACTCTTGCACAGCCTTTTGCATGAGAAGATCCTATCCATGCCTTTAAAAAGGGCGTAGCATGTTGACACAGGCCCGTGGAAAAAATTCTCCAAATGAACATTTCCTCTAGGGCAGGGAAAACCTTCTTTGAAGGGAAAAAACCCTGCACAAAACGATGAGCTCGACTGCCAAATGCAATTGTAAGCACAAATTGGGCCAAAAATCGCAGCCATGATGACGGCGATGGGCATTGAAAGGCAGCGTCTCGAGCTAAAACAAAATAAGAAGCCAATCGCAGGCCGCCCCATTAAGGGGTAGCGACTCAGCCGGGCCATTGCCCCAGCCCAAATCATCACCGGTGGCTCTTTAAAGGTAAGGAAAATCAGTTGGAAGAGAGCTGGGGCACCAACTCTTGTACCTGCATTGTTGCTGGTCACCTGTATTCTTGAGCCGGGGGTAGTAACCAATGACCAGTATTGACAAATTTCACCACGGGGGGAACACCAGAACCAAAAAACCAGCGAACCCAGAGAATAGGGGAGCAATTAGTTTTTTTCCAGCTTCGACGACAAACTTCCGTGTTACTCTTCGAGCCGGGGTTAATAACCAATGACTGCAGATTGACAAATAGAACCAACGTAAGTCTCACCCAGAACCATTAAACCAAGCGAACCGGGCAGGAAGCAAAGAGAAACCATTTACTAACAAGTCGACCAAAGGAAAAAACCAAAAGCAAACCAAAACCAACTGAGGACAAAACCAAAGAGACATCATCTGTGCTGAAATGAAAACCTTTTGACCTAGCCAATTTAATCCAATTGAATGAGTTTAGCCCCACCGCGGCTCGGTTCTGCTTGGAAAATCATGCTTGTTACTATACAAGGCTTGCAAGATTGCAAGTTCAATACCTCAGCAAAATATGTATCGCTAATTCGTTTATGGCAGAATGCCCGCGCAAGCGATAAATTTCAAAAGATGCGCCGTCACAATTCAGAACCTTCAGGATCAGAAGGCTTGAATTTCGGCCCAATGACTTATCAATGATCAAAATTACTTGACCACTGGTCGCTAGACCGCCAGTTGCCATGAAACAAGATATTGTATCATCCAAACAAGTAACTCATATGTACAATTACTTACTACCATGGAACAACATGTTCATCCAAACACTTAATTCTTATAGCCAGTTGAACAAATACCATGAAACCGGATTAACTATTGTATCACCCAAACACCTATCACTCCTATGGGAACATGGAAGAAACAAAAACAGAAGGAACCAAACAGTTGAATGTCCCAGTGTTATTCAGCTATGGGTTGTCCCAACATGTTTTTGTTGCAACAAAGACACGGCATTGCAGAAACTCGAGATTGCCTGCCAGCGAAGTCCTTTCAAAGAATCTTCCGCCCAGAACTCAACCCACTCTCTCTGAGGGTGATCCGAGAGACAGGTCGAGACAAAGCGCTCCCTCCAGGTCACGTTTGATAACAGTGTGTCTAGCGCTTGGAGCATAGGCAGAAGAGGTCGCCACCTTGCAAGTGGCAATGACAATGACAAGCGGCAATTCGATATATGCGTGGTTTAATGATGGATGCATCAAAGACACTCTGGAAGATTTTGCAAGATCGATCCCAGAGCGTTATCTGCGATATGCTTCAATCCCGTCACTGGAATGCTGTTTGGAAATAAAGCAAGAACCCTGGACTGATCGTCGTGTGTGGCTGTCTCAAGTTCCAACGACCTGGCAAGGATGGGGATAGGGAATAACAGCGGCGGCGAACAAATACATTTAGGAATCTTTGACTGAAATATACAAAACTGGTGTTTCCATCTATGTCTCCCAAACCCGATGATAGTGGGTTAGTGGGGAGTCTGGTCAGGTCATGTAGCTCGTAACATGACACACTGACACACCTTGGCAGTTTGAGAATGGTGCGCCTCTGGGATGTGGCGATTGCGATGGCATCATCGGTTTCCAATTGAATCGGCTGGAAGGGATTCATGCCCAGCGCATATCGATGAGAGGTAGCCGGAGTAGCAATACTGTCAGGAATTGCCAGCCCCACTCGATCGTCAGTTCCCAAGTCCAAGTCCCGCGCCGCATCTTCACTGAGGCTTGCCATATCCACTTGCACAGATTCTGCCAGTTTGGCTTCTGTGCCTAGGACCGCAAAATCTATGAAAATTGCAAAGGAAAACATGTCACTGTTCAGTTGCCGTTGGGTGTTCCAGAAACCTTTGAATGATTATTTTCCCCTGGAACTGAACAAGTATCACAATTCGTTACTTCAAAATTCCTGGTTGATCGAATATCTGGAAAATGAAATAATGTTAAATTCTCAAGACCTCTCTCCCTGAAGCAGTTGCCGATTAGATACCTTGATCTGATAAGCAGCTCACGACCTGCCTTCCATATCGAGCAATGTCATTCTGACGGTCCCCGCAGTCGCATTCCAGACTGAGCACCCAAAGCAACACATCGAGCTTGTTGACAAATTGCGTCACGCCTTAGTTCACAGTTTCAATGTTCGTACTTGGAGATGAAGTGTTGGCTGCACTGCATGGAACCGCCCCAACATATCTAAGTCTAGTCAGTCTAGTCTAGTTACTAGTTTTCGATGTTCAACTTCAGAGCTGCAGGTGTCTGTCAAACTGTGAGCGTTGATGTTTCGAGTACACAAGTATGGAACAAGTGACCCTTCCCCATGCTCACGGTGGGAAGCAGCCGCACATCGGTGGTCAGTTGGCTCCCAACAAAGGGTCCCGATTCCTGTATGTCTTCAATGGCGTCCATGTCCCGTGTTGCTTCTTCACGCATTCTGAGGACCGACTTGAAGTCTGCCACTGAGTCAATCGACCTGCGGAGAACACTGAAGCTGGAGGTAAGAGAGGCTCATCAAGCGGTGACCGTTATCGTAGTTTGACCATTTCTAACATGGAATGAAGCGGGATGGAATCCACTGATGAGTCCCATATTGATACAATGTTACTATTGATATTACATTGATACATGATAAATACAAAAGAAAACTTCCTGTAGCCAGTAGCCTGGTACTGAACTCCTCACAGACAAAGAGCTCTTTGGTCTGTGAGGTGGAGTCGTAACCTTCAGGCCGTGTCATGGGGGTCGAATTGTATAATTGTCCTGACTGATGACTTATGTTGAATATTCTGCAGTAGTAAATCCCCCGAGCTGGTTACAGAAGATTCCTTTGAATTGCGATCATCATTGGTTAGTGATTGAAGGGGTACATCATACACGAGTAGGTAACAAACACATTGACCGCAGACCAGTCACAGAGATTGAGGTGATGTTTCCTGAAGGCATCATCCTGTCCCCAGTGAAAGCGTCTGCAATACATGGCGAGGATGTCCAGTTTGTATCTAGCTCTTGAGAGCGTAGCCGCCGACGGTCCTTGCATAGAAGTTGTAGGCTCCTTGCGGTGAGGTGGATCACACTATAAACAGAATTGGTTGGTTGGTCATCACCATCTCCATCACCGCCATCATTATCATCATCACCGTCATCAATCATCATCCATCATCATCATCATCATCATCCATCATCATCATCATCATCCATCATCATCATCATCATCATCATGATCATCATCATCATCATCATCGATCATCATCATCATCATCATCACCATCATCATCCATCATCCTCATCCTCATCCTCATCATCATCATCATCATCATCATCATCATCATCATCATCCTGCCCTCGTAAACAAATATGATCCAGAAGCTGCATGGTAGCTAGAATCGGCTTCTATGGGAAGTGGGAAGTAACCGGCTGCTAAACCCGCTTTCAAGATGTTCAAGATCAAATAAATTGGCTCATTGGGGCCCCCGGCTTCATCATCGAAATGCAATTGGCCGGTAGCCAATTGGATTGCTGTGCGCATGGCGAGGTTGAACCTGCTCGCACTTCGTAGATGGATGCTCCTGGGAGGTCTATGGGCTCAACTGGGAGGTCTATGGGCTCAACTCAACTGATAACAATCCAAATGATTCTTTGTTTAGTTGATTTATGATGAAGTGTCAAAATTCTACCCAGTGTCAAAGACAGCGAGTGGTAGAGCTGCAAGAGGCTATATGCAGGACGTCCGCCAGTAGGCTGGGAAGGCTGTAACGCATTGGTCTTTCTGGGTTCGGGTTTCCAGCCCTTCAGTCTTACCAGTATGAGGCCTGCAGCCTTGAATGCTTCCACCTGACACGATCAGCAAAGAGCATCTACCGCAAATCCATGAGAGGTGATGGGATACCTTTGCTTTGTTGCATTATGGTTAACAATTAGCAAAGCTAGCTGATAGCATCATCGGTTTTGAACACTGCTATTGGTTTTAAACAATCCCAAAAATTGATTTGGTATCAAGTATCTGACTGATCATTGTGCGTTTGGTGTCTGCCTCTTCGACTGTTCCATAGCTCAGGACTGGCCGTGCAGCCACCAGCAACTGTTTCCAAGCTTGGTCTGCTTCCGAGCGCCAGCTTGCAAACGCCTTTTCAGCTTCTTGCCACGACCATGCCATGGCAACACGAAGATTGTAGGAAACATTGGCTGATTCGTTGTGGTATGTGATGAGTTATGGCCCTTAGTTATTTCCAGGGGTGTTAAAGCCTTATCAGAACAAGGTAGTATTACAGTATGATGATAGTCTATTCCGAAGCTTGACAAGTTAGCTGATACAACTGGATGCCGGACCCACTGAGGCTCTTGCTGGTTGAGCGACTGTGGCCCGAGCGACCCGAGCGGAAAAAAATGCCAGTGAACGTGGTGAACCACGATGCAAGTCGAAAACAATTCAGGAGAGTAATGCTAAGTTGGTATCATTTCTGAATATATACCGCACAATCAAGAATCAACACTAAGTTTTACCAGATGTTGGTAAAATCTCAATGGAGAGTCAGCTGATTAAGTTCCGATAAGCCAATATCAGTTTAGAGAACCTTATGACAAATGAATTTCTGATTTGCTTGCATCACTTTCAATTGCATGTTTGTCAAGGATGTCAAACCTTACAGCGCTTTATTTCCCTGAACCCACCTGGACTTATGAAATTTAGCACATTGAACAGGCTGATTTCTCTTTTTATCGGAATGACACATTGCTGGCTGTTGGTTGTCTATGTCAGTCTATGTATCCTGGTTGCTGTTGGTGGGGGACGATTGATCCCCCAATATCAACGATTGGGCAAACAATGGTCCGTGATGCTACACCCTAAACAGATGATCCCGGCGTATCCCTATAATGTGGGTTGGTTGGTTGATTGGTTGGATGGACACCCTCAGGATTTCCAAGAAGGCACTAATCCACCCCAGCAATCCCAGGCGCGATGTGACCGAAGCGCAGATTGCAGATGCTGTCACCTTGCACAAAGGTGTGGCTGTGGGTGGAAGAAAAAGCAGGTTACAACGGCAAGTAAGTAGAGTTAAGCATCAAAAGGCATCAAAATAGTTTCTTGGTGTTATCAAACCAGAATCAAACCAGAGTGGATGGTTAATGGTTAATGAAGCAGGTAAATGATGGTTATTTGATGGTTAGTGGATGGTTGATGGTTAAGAGTCAAGGCCACCAATCAATGGTTACTATACATATTATCATGCTGATGCTCATTGAAAACCATTAGTGACTGAAATTTCTTAAGTATATACTTTAAGAGGTGTCCAGTGTACACCTAGATATCCACCTTGCTTACCCCAACGGCGCTTACGATTGGGACCCGTGGATCTGCGCGTAATCCAAGAAACCTTGGAAAGGCTTCAGATGGTACGTCAGAAGTGGGGTTGTCCACTGACCAGGGTACTGTTCCAGTTTCTAAAGTTTGTGAACTTTGGGACAACCCCTGTTGACAGACAGCCCCCATTGAACTAGATGTCATGGTTCAATTTGCGATCGGCGATTGTCTGCAACATCACCTGTGCCGTTTCAAACCTTTGAACATGGATTGACTTCTGGGCCTTCCTCGGTCCTAAGAAGCAAGACGATGTTGAGATCTCGCCCCGCTGCGGCGAGAACTGCCAACTTCTGGTCCAGCTTGAGATGTTCTACTTAAGATTTGCTCAACGTGACTGGTCACTGTGATGCTCATGGATGATTCCAGTAGATAATATCCTGGACGAACGGATAACAACCAGCAGCAACCAGCCCTTCTTTTTCCAGCGATGTCTCGCATCCGCAGCTTCTTTTGGCCACAAACCATGGCCACATTTTGGCCAGATTTTCCGAAGCTTGAAATCCCTAGCTTCAGCCGCGCGGGCTGATTCATCATTTCCACATCAACTTGCCATGGTCAAAATGTATAGATGTCGATCTGGCGCCCTTCTCCTATCGCTCTGCGTGATTCCCTGCTGCGTTTTTCTGGATTTTGGAGCGAACAAATCCGCAGATCGGCCAACTCGACCGCAGCCCTGCCGGACTGACCTGCCGGATCCACCACTGAGATCCTCCATATCCGATGAAGAGAGATCTTGGAGGACGCTGCCGCGTGCGCGTGCGCACCCCACAACCTCGGTGGCGCATTGTCAGGTCTATGACCTATTTTTGGTGATCTTGTGAGGATGATTTGTGGGAAACATGCTGGTAGTTTTCAGTAGTAGCCGGCAGTAGCAGCAGTAGTAGCAGCAGTAGCGGTATCGTAAACAACATTATTTCTTTGTGCCGATAGAGAAAATTGGAGCTTGGTCGATGCGCCAGTTTGTGGTAAGCCCAAATAGTAGCATCCCAACAGATGTTAACTATGAAACGATTCTGCGATCATTTTTCGGACCCAAAGGGGTACTGCTGTGGACTGATCATAGCTGAATCATTCCTGGCTCGCCGTATCTCCATTTTGCACCGCTCAATCTTTCAATTTTCATGACACGCTCACCGGATACATCCTGAGCGCTCGGTAGCTCATCAGCTTTCAAGCATCCACCAACAGGATCTGAGCACCCATGGTTTCTCATGGTTTCCGCGCTGTTGGTCCCAGCACCTTCGTCACAGGTCTCCCTTGGGTGCGGTGGCCGCCATGTGTGCCGCCCTGGTGCTCCTGGCTGGGACTGCAAGAGCTGAAGCTCCCAGCGGCAGCGCCCTGGTGGATGCAGAAGAGACGCAGCTTGGACGGTGTGCGTGGCGTGCTTCCGTTCTCGATGATTTGAAGGGATCAAGTCATCAATCTATATAATCTATATATCAAAATCATAAGTATTCAAGGGATTTTCAATTTTTCAAGTTTTTTTTAGCTGGGCGGAAGGATTTTGGTGATGGTCAGTACCCTACACATAGCTGCCAGCAAGCATGATGGCCCTGGGGCTCAAGCTTGCACCTTGGAAGTCCAGGCTCAGTCAGACGCTTCCGGGCTGGAAATCCTTGCTGAAGCCCGAGTGGAGGGCTGCTCTCCGAACCGACGAAAAGGCGGCCTGGAGACGGGTGCCCAAATCGGTGCCTGGCTGACACGGGGAGCGCGCCGCTGTTGCCCGTTGGGAGAAATGAATGACATTGAAACACATGTCATGACCACATGCAGACACGGAATTATGATATTATATAACATATCGTGTATTATATATCATAAAAGTGTAACTATAATATATAATTACAATACAATGTATGCTTGTAGGTATTCATCCGAATCAATGATGTACATTATGGCATACTATGTAGCGATGCGAAATGGTCCAGCTGTGAGTACCACAGCTACCATGGAAGGTTGGGGGGTCACCTGGGCCACCCTTGGCAGCTGCCACCTCAGCTGGGCACCTGAGGTGCTGAAGCGCTTGAGAGGAGTGGCAGCGGACTTGGCGGATCTGCAGCAAGATGTCTACGACGAAGATTGGCAGAACCTGGCCATTTATCCCAACTTGTTTCAAGCATACCTGCCTGCCTTTCGGCCTAAGCACAGCTTTCTTTTCGAGTTTTTTTTGCAGGACTTGGTGCGTTTTTGCGTGGTTCGTGTTTTTGCTAGCCTGAGTCACCAAGCAACGTACTGCTTTTTTAATTGTTGTTTCTTGGTGGGAATGAAATTTTCATGTCTGTATGGCAAAATCTGAGCGGAAACTTTTGATTTGTCACAGCTTCGCACAACAAATACAGTGCTCATCAAGAAGGAACTCAGCAACTTTCTGCACCGCAGAATTGTAGAGAGACACACGTGAAGGTCATGTACAATCTAGATTGGGACCATTTTTCACCCCGATCCACAAAGAGTCCGAAAAGTGCTTTACACATAACAAGGGTAAAGAGTCACAGTCAACCTCGCACCACCCTGGAACACTTTGGGCACGACAATCTTCAATTCCAGATAATCTTGGGACTGCTATGATTGGGGTGTGAAGCCTAACGAAGGGAACCATTTTTTGGAGCGAGCTTTGATTTTCTCGTCCGTGCCAATTCCCACAAGCTCTTCACCGGTCCTTCTCATATATAGGTGTATAAAAACACGTCCATCCATGTAAGACGTACATGAAAAGAGTTGGAGACACATCTCTTAAACCTCATATTACAATATATTACAGATATAAAGGTATATAAGGTATATAGGTAATACATGTACTGTATGTACATATATAATTCCTATATTCCAGTATATGATAAAATGTCCCAGCTCACCGCGGCGCCCAGGTCTTCACCCGCTACACGGACTCGGCGTTTCCCAGCACGTCGCCCGTGGACGAGTCGCTGCGCTTCTCGCTGCGCTACGAAGTGGGTGCCTTCTTCCGGCACCTGCGGGAACTGGAAGCCGCGGTGCAGGAGAAGAACCTGCCAGGCACACCGAATAAAGAGCCATAGATGAGATGCTACCGAAGTGAGGCATTGTGAGCCATGATGATGATGACGATTGATGATTATTAATGAGCGATGATGATGAGGAGGATGATGAGTGATGATGATGATGAGGATGATGATGATGATGATGATGATGATGAGGATGATGAGGACGATGATGAGGATGATGAGGATGAAGATGAGGATGATGAGGATGAGGATGATGAGGATGATGAGGATGAGGATGAGGATGATGAGGATGAGGATGATGTTGATGATGATGATCATGCTGAGGATGATCATGTGGATGAGCAGAACAAGAACGATCACGCAACCCAACCATTGTTTGAGCCCTAAAACACATGACTTTCTATTCAGCATGACCCTTTTTGACGTCGCTACCGGGGGTGCCTAGTTTGTGGACAACCCACCTATGATACTGTTTTGGGGTTGGCCAGGCCTTCCGAAAAGACATGCGGCCAAATCCTGTGGTTCCCCCTCCAGGTGCAGAAGAAGCTTCAGCTTTGATGAGTTTGTCCTATGATCGATATCTCAAGGCTGGAGACCTTTACGAAGGCTACGACAAGGACGGAGGTGCGATGATGCGCCGGGCTGGGAGCTTACGGTCACTTGGTGTGTTGTACCTCAAGCGAATGACACACACACACAGAGACACCACATATTGGCATGTCACGTTCTGCTACTTCCTATGTCACAAGAGGATCTGGTTTGAAGAGCATTCACTGTCGCTTTTTCCAGAGGGTGTTGTTCTGCCAGGCACCAATCCTAAACAGATGGTGAATCTGAACGAAATCGATTTTGATGCTCGGCTGTGGCACTGTGCCAGAGTGAAATCGCAGCAACCGGTGCACGCCCACTGGACAAGTGAGGGTATCAAGTTGGACCGTGGCTTCCCTTGGTACAAGAAGCGCTGGTGGATGCTCGTGATTTACGGATTGGCCGTGATTGGCCAGGTATAACTAGGACCGTTCCCCTCATTGAAACGTTTTAGCATCTTAGAAGTTGCGGGGAAGCCACCAGGTTTTTGGGTACACCATGGTCACCATTGGTCAATAACAATGGTATATCTATGGTTCAATTTGTCAAGTACCAGTAATGTAGATGAATACATTCAGCGTGAGAGGACTCCTGTAAACACTATGAACGTTTTCTCAGGACAACCACATTCCCTCTAGCGGCCTACATCCAAGAGCTTGCGGTTCAAACATTGGGCTGAGCCAAAGTGAGCTTCGCACGGCAATCTTCTGCAAATTAGCAGGGACACGCTTCCACTGAAGTGTGCTGCACAACGTGCATCATTACTGAAGGTGATTTCTACGTGATCAATTGGAAAACTATTGATCGTCCTAAAATCCTTGGATCCCTTGAGATCGCCATATTTGGCCCATCTTCGGGATTTGTCAAAGCAAAAAGACTTCCGCATTTGTAAAAATCCAGGGCCCAGCCTGGTGCCTCCCGTCCACCCGCAATTGGTTTGCCCAGCTCAGGAACCACCCGAATTAGAACCGCCATTGGTGCGTGATGACGTGGTCATCTTGGTGGGCCCCGACAAGGGCAAAACTGGTCGGGTGCTGTGGGTGGCGCGTGTGGACGGGAAAGCCAAGCACCTTGGCGGTCAGTGGAAGTGTGGGAGATCGCACTTAGAACATGGAAATACTGTACATATTGGTGGTTTCTCAGCATGGGGGAACCCAAGAATGAGTGGCTTTTATTGTACCATGGTCAATATTGGATGATTACGAAACATAGCAAAGTGAAATTTGACTGGTTGATAAATGTTTAATGAGTTGTGAGCGACAAATCCACAACAAAGGATGATGATGAAGGGCATGTACCGAGCAGATGAGCCTGTTTAGGCTTAGCCACGAAACACGGGTAATCCCCAAAGTGCTGGTTCTTGATAGGCAAACCAGCAAGGGCTTTTGGCTACATCATCACGGGATGGACACACCCGCATCAGTGATATTGATGAATTCTGAGCAATAGCGAATAACGACCATATTGGGGATGTAGGCATGAATTTGCAATGGGTGCCAGCAACAACCAGCAGTAGTGGTGAAGATCCAGCTCTTGTTGTTGACGAAAAAGTTCCACAATGAGACCGTTTGCAATGAATAGCCTAGTGCTGTAAAGCACACCAAACGCAGTATATTCAGTGTCTCTTGACAACGTCACAAACAAATTACACTACTTTGCAGACAGGTGGCAGGTGGGTAAACTGTCGGCTGGTTATGGTATCCTGCCTTGGTCCATGGTCAGATTTCTTGCAGTTCGGAGGGTCCCAGGATCTCTTCGATCAGCCTCGGTAGGGCCCTCGGACAGCCTTGAGATTCCACAGCTTGCAGCTGCAAGGGACGCAAAGACCACAAGCTGCCCAACCCATCGGGGCTGATTTTTCTGCTCATTCGTAGAAGAGAATTCTAAAAGCACCAGTTAGTATTACTTATGATCATTACATGAGTATACTACTGTAATTAGATTATGATGAGTATTATGTACTAATTTGATCCACCATCCTTCACCAGCATCGTTCACCATGAAGCGGCATAATCCCAGCGCCAACCGGGCACCAATTCGACGAAGCAACGGTGACCTGGCCCCAGGTTCGCCATCGTGCGGCTCAGCTACAACCAGGAGCTCCAGGATGCTGAGGCGCGTTGCGATGCTGTCATTGAGGGGTTACTGTGGTGGATGACAGGGGATGACAGGGGATGCTGATGGTGGATGACAGGGGATGATGATAGTTTTATTGTGTTTTATTGTTGGAAAATGGTGGTTAGTGGTGGTTGTTGATGGTTAATGGTTGTTAATGACTGCAAATGATGGTTAATGACCGTAAATGATGGATAATGATGGTTGATAATAGTGGTTGATGATGGTCAATGATTGTTCATGATGGATGATGTTGGCCAAGGATGGATAATGATGGACAATGCTGGTTAGTGCTGGTGAAACATGACCGATTATTTGTAGATGATTTGTGTTCGCTCTTAATTGCTTATTATTGGTGTGAATGCTGATTACTGTAATATGGTGGTTCTTGTTTCTTGTTTTTCTTTTACTGATATTGTCCCTGCATGTTGTTTAATTGTTGTTGTTGTTGTTGTTGTTGGTGGTGGTGGTGGTGGTGGTGGTGGTGGTCAGTGGTGGTGGTGGTGGTGGTGGTGGTCGTGGTTCTCGCTTGTTCACCGTCAACCCCGGTTCAACCTGCACCGACCTAGGTGAAGACCTTCAACTACTCCTGGCTCGCACGCACCAGCAGCAGTGGGGACCAAGTGGTGAAGGACGTCACGTCCGGTTTCATCGCCGCAGTGGTCGCCTGCAGCCTGGTGTATCCCTTGGATTCCACCAAGGCGCGCTGGGACCGGTGCTGCTGAACAGGTAAGCCACGGGAGTTGCCATATGTATTTGATACAGGACGTAAAAAAGTACCACTGGAGTTTAGCTGGAGTTTATTCTAAGTTTCATTATTCATAGTATTGTGATTATAGGTTAGTAATGGGTTCGTTAGACTTTATAGTTTGCAATTCTAGTTTGAGACCATAACTTAATAGTATATGATAGTTGAAAAACCCTATAGCCTGTAGCTTTTTACAATTTAATCATTTATCCATCTATCATGGGTTGCCCATGTCATTAACTGATGGAGATAAACAGAGCCACAGACTCCTGCTGCCCAGGCGATCTATGAAAGGTTGAGTTGACAATTGGGGGGGTTACGTACGGTTTACGTAGGGTTTATAGCCAGGGATTCTGGACTGGAGATATACGCAAACATGGGTGACATACAACTGGTGATGCAAAACATGGATACATGACCAATGACGACACTCGAGTTTACAAGCCCTAAAGCCCCGCACTCAGCTCTTGCCATTCCCTCGTATATCACCGCTATCAACCGCCTAACATCCATTTAAGTGGGTGTAGTTTCTGTTTTGCTCCAACATGATGATGCTCAAGGCGATATGTTCTAACGTTCAACAATAGAGTTTCTATACATTTTCTATACCAACATTGCCAACATTAATCAATCGACAATCTCTAGTTTTCAGCATGGTACCTGCAATCATCACTAGTTGTTGATTGTTGGTGAACCACCGGTTATACCAGTCTTCGGCAATGTCACACCTCCTGGGAGACACTGTGCACTGAAAGTAGGGTATCCGAAGCTGATCAACAGCTGTTTTGTAGGTTTCTTGCTTGTTCACCTACAGCCCCTTAGCTTATTAGCAGCTTAGCCGGTTGGTCAAGAATCTATCAGCAGGTCAATACTTGACAACTAATCCAGTCACTTATTTTCTCAATTTGGGGCCAACTTATTATCATATCAGTTGTTGGTTTTTGATTTCACCAGCAGTTATCACTCCTCGGCAATGTACTTAATTCGCTGATTTCTGAGTATATTCATCTGGAAAGATGATCTATTTAATACCTTAACTCATTATCCTAACCACTTGGTAGTCACCTGTCTAGCTGTTGGGATGTGAATAATGACCCTGATTTGGTTGGTTCATGTTGACCCAGTTTGCAATATTTTGTAATTGGTATATCCCCTTATTTTTTGGGGTTTTTATCCCCTGTTGTCAATCTGATGATTGGCGTACGGCTAAGTTGTTGGCCTGACGTCACTTATCTCTATGTCTCATGTGGATGCAAGTGCAGAAGCCGCGAAAGCCGATAGTGTCAATCATAGTCCCATAGTCGTATACAGTTTGTATATCCTCTATTTTTGTTGGTTATCGTGCCCTTGGTTGGGGTTATCAAAATATAGTGAGTCAAATTAACCCTTAGTAGGATCAAACCTTTTGTTGGTTATTATCCCCTGGTTACTATATAGTCCCACCTTTGTTGATATATCCTCTATTTTGGTTGGTCTAGTCCCACCTTTATTGATATATGAGTGGGTATATCCTCCATTTTTTGTTGCTTATTATCCCCTTTATTATATCCAGTTGGTTATTTTAGATGGTATACAGTTAGTATATCCTAAATGTAGGATGGTAAATGTGGTAAATCATTTGTTAGTTAATATCCCCTATATATTTTATCCGTTTTCATCACCAACTATTTATTTGCTGGTTATTTGTTGGTTATCATCCCCTCTATAAATGATTTTTATTATATACAGTTGGTATGTCAACCATTTCGTGGGTCCAATTTGACCACCTCCGCGGCAACTCGTTCGGTGCCGTCAGGTTCGACTGCAGACGGGTCGATCCGCAATCCCTTCGACCAAGGAGGGCGGCTTCTTTGCACTCTACGTGGCCGTGGCTGCAGTGGCGGGGTGAGGTGTTGCGAGGAGCTGATCAGCTGGTTAGTAATGACCAACTACAGTGGGCTAGTGGTACCATTAATAATGGCTAATAATTGCGGATAATAACCAACCAGTGGTTTATTAAAGGTTACTGGGTGGTGGTTTGATTCACATTTTTTATTTTCACTCGTAATTTTTAACAAATGGTTGGTTGACAAGCATATTTTTCGTAGGGGTTGAAACCACCAACCAGGTGGGCTAGTGGTACCCATGACATGTTGATGTTAACCATTGACACTAATTTGAATACTCATCTAAGCATTTACTTGTGGTAACACCAACAGTTTGTGTTGGATTTACTGATGATCATTTTTGGTTGGATGAACTGATGCCATAACTTTCAAGAATGGTGAACTGAGGGACAATCAGTGTTTGATTGATGGATCAACCCTAATTGTATGTCGGGTAAATGAATTGCGCTCACTACCAATGATCTACCTGGAGTTGTTAAATTTGATTTGCCATTCCTTTTTTGGGGATTGTTGCTATTGTTGGTATTTGCATGTATTTATTCCCTTCAATGACCAACAACTGACTTGTGGGTATGGGTCATGAGTCATTACCAATGATCGTGAGCTTGGAATCAGGACATTCTCGTGCATCAACAATGGTATGGGTCAGTAGCAATTCCCCTAACATGAAATTGACAAACATGGTGGTCTCTTAAGCCATAGGGAGCCCAAAAAGTTATGGGCAGTTTATGACTAGAAATTGTCAATCAAGTGGATGATAAGTGGGGGGTTCCCTATTTTGAGAAACCACCACATCACAACAGTTGGCACTGGTAGAAACAGGTTAGAAACGCAAGAAATTGGCAATCACAGCCATGTAACCATATAGGATTTGGTTACCATCTATGGTTGTGATGGAAAGGGACTTGTCTGTGCACGCGGAAAACGACTCATCTGTGCACGCGGAGCCTTTGGTTGTGGCAGGCGTGGCACTTTGAGTACATGTAGTCGTCCTGCATGTGCTCCCGGAATGTAAATGGAACATCAGCTGCTGGTCAGATGTGTTGCCATTGTGACTTTGTGTGGCAGGCGTGATACTTTGAGTACATGTAGTCGTCCTGCATGTGCTTTCCGCACAGTAAATGTAACATCAGATGATTGTCAGATGTCTTGCAAGTGTGACTTCGTGTGGCAGGCGTGATACTTTGAGTACATGTAGTCGTCCTGCATGTGCTTTCCATAGAAAGACCCCATGTCCCCATGCCCTCATCCCCCCCTAAACCCCATGTCCCCATGTCCCCTGTCCCCAATGTTAACCCTAAATGGTGAGTGTTGACCTTAACTGGTGTGCGCAGATGAGTCTTTGGTGTGCGCAGATGAGTCTTTTGGTGTGCGCAGATGAGTTTTTTTTGGTGTCCGCAGATGAGTTTTTTTGGTGTGCGCAGATGAGTTCCTTTCCGTTGTGATCATGGTTACATGGCTGCGATTAATCAACAACCATGTTAATCATCTATGGTTGTGACCATGTAACCAACAACCATGTCAATCAACGATCTAATGGTTTTTACTCACCACATCGGGTTTCACTTCCAGCTCATGAGCTTGGAGTAGCTATGATTCATGTTATTTTTCACGGCTGAACTTATCGCGATAAACCTGCAGCAATCTAGGCAGTTCAATCCCCTGACAAGAAAGCGATCATTGGAAGGATCGCATTTTTTAAATGAAAGATTCATACTCGGTTTGATGGCAGATTTCCAGCTATTTCTGTTGAAAAAAACAGCGTCGTGGTTTATTACATGGGCCTGGACTTAATGATTATTGACCATCCACAAAACTTTGAGCAATCAGCACCATTCGGAACCATGATACACATGTGTCATTTCAGCATGATTTCGATGCACCTCCAAACTGGTCAAAATTATAGCAGCTCCAAGGATGGCTTGCTCCTGAACTTGGGCCGGGAAGCACCCAACGCAGTGTCTGGGAAGCACTGGCTCTGCAGGAAATCGCAGAGTTTGACCTGTTCAAAAGAAATTTGCACCCCATTCGGTCAGCTCAAGATTGCCGAATTGATCGTTCTGTTCGATATCTGATTCTTAGAAGCACCCATCTCATGAGATATGTTTGCCGCAGTTTTTGGTACGTGTCTACGTGTGTTTGATTTTTTGCTCTGTTTGGATGATGTTCATGTTTATCTTTATGACCATGTTTCACCGTCAGCAATTGATTGTGTGTTAAACAATAATATATAAAAAACACTGATACACATTCAAGAAGAAACATGGCTTCTGTCTTTGGTTGCTGTGCCATGCTGTACCAAAAGATGCAGATACACACGAGACATAATATCCTATTATATATAGAATATAGTATACATATATCTTTGTTGCTTAGTTCCCATCAGTGTTGAACGCTGGGTGCCGAAAAGGGCAGGGTCCGCAACATCTAAGGCGATGTTGCTTGCAATTTTCAATTTCCTGAAGCGTGCAATTTTCAACTGGGTTTTGCAGCCACTTGTCGAGCAAACACCAAACCATTGGGAGCAACCGATCAATAAATCCTCCACGTCCTATCATCAGCATCATCACCACCACCACCATCATCACCACCATCATCATCATCATCATCACCATCATCATCATCATCATCATCATCATCATCATCATCATCATCATCATCATC
>VSDK01013682.1:329105-357237 GCA_009767595.1 Symbiodinium kawagutii
TCATCATCATCATCATCATCATCATCATCATCATCATCATCATCATCATCATGGCTCATAACGGGTCGAGAATTCCAGCTGCTGATAATGTTGTTCGCTTGTATGATGGCATCACCGGCTCCGGCAAAGACGCCGCAATACTGGAGGCATATCATCACCCTGACCGAGGTCAGTGCATGTCAGGATGAAGATCACTTTCACGATCATGATCATAACTAGTAAGCAGAGGATCCAGCCAAACCGAGCCAACATTGGAAGCTTGACTAGAGTAATTGATGACAATGACCCATGACCCCCAGCACCAGGATGAACATGGTCCCTTGGCGAGGTTTCTCAATGGTTCCAGCTTGGCCAATGCCACGGTCTTGCGCTTCGCTGCCATGGTTCCTTCGGGTGCCATTGCAGATGCTGTGGGCTCCACCATCCGAGTTCCATTCGTAGCTCAGCTGTGGATGACCTGCAATGTAGGGGAGCAGGGGCAGCCTGGCGGGGGGGGGACCTGGCGCTGTAGCCCCCTGTAGCTGGTTGGTGAATCAATGTTTTCATGCACTTGGGATGTGGAAATGGGTAGAAAGATGTCGAATGCAGATCCAGGTAGGATGAAGTCCAGCAGCGAGCTAGTTGACAGAGGGAGGCTCCTTTAACCAAATTACTTGAACGGTTCGGAATTGAACAGAGCTCCATGCAATCTGAGGCTTCAGAAACACATGGGTACCCTACAATGAAAACTACTAGTGCAAGGGGGGTTCTCAGATGGGTTTTTGCACTGTTCAGACGTCACCGGACTCGTTCATGGACGCAGCAACTAACTCTTGCCGGTTTGATGAACAATTCCCCCACTGACATTACTCTCACTCTCCCTTGCATCCTGATGCACTACTTTGGATGTCGCTTCGAGACGACCCTGCCAAAATGTGCAGGGTTGTACGTTCTATGCAGCATTTTCTGCCTGCGTGCACTTCTAGCTCTGCTGAAATCCCCGCTAGTCCGAGTTCTATACCTCACCTACCAGTTTGCGACCCAAATTTGTTGCCAACAGTTGGCCCCCATGTTTCACCAGCGGAAATTCACTGGGGAGCCACCCAGTTTGACGCTCTCAGGAACTCATGAACAAGCAAGTGCAGGCGGGCAAAGCCCGGAACTTTTCGGAGGCCTTTGACGTGGTCTTCAACCGCCCGGGAGCATCGAAGTTCTACTTCGCTTCTTGGACGGGGTGGGTTGGTCGTGGGGGTCCTGGGTTGTGGGGCCGTAGCCTTGGGGGGAGAGCCTATGGCAGCTCCAGGACGGCGATTCTGGTGCGAGATGTTCCGTATGGTACCCTGCAGCTGGTCTTCTTTGAATTCTTCAAGGAGTCCTGGGGGTGGGGATGCTGATGTGGCCAATCGAGAGTGAGTGGAGGCACTCCTTTCAATGCATCGATTCACAGTCATGTGAAATCCAAAATCAAAATACAATTACACAGAAATATACGTGGGTTTACTGAGTGTTGTATAAGTTGTAGGGGATCACCTGTTTGTTGCCGGAAATGGAGATAGCGAGGCCAGCCAATCAAGGAATAGCGCCAAGTTTCTTTCTCCAGTGGTCAATTGGCAGATGGCTATGGGTCAATATTAGCCAACCAATAATCAGGAATAATAATCAACAAAACAGGGGGAAAACCATGGTTAATAGTTCATTTCATTTTTGTTTGCCTTTGTGAGACGCTCAATGGGAGTGAAAAAAGGACCGGCAGCATGATCTTCATTACATGGGGCAGCAATGCCAGTCATGTCAGCATTTATGTCAGCATCAATTGCAGGATGAGGCGTAATAGAGCTCAACTACAACATAACCAGTTTGAACCTGAATGAGTAGCAAGCTTCTCTGAGACCCTACTCATAGGGTTGGCAAGGCCCTGGTTGATATGTTGAGATGCCAAGGTGTTTAGACACCTGCCGTCCCATTACCAACTGTTTGTCAGCCCTGCTTCAGGAGTTCACACCGGAGTACTTGGAGCCTTTGGGTTTCTCGAGGGACCGTAAGCTGAACATGTTGCTGCATGTTGCTGCCTATGTCCATACCACTGTTGGTTAATTGTGTGTGGGATGCTTGCTGATCTCTGCCCAAAATCTTATTTTGTGTTGTTTCTACACCCAATCCAGATGGTTTATTGTTACATATCAGTACATTTTGCTGATTCTATGGGGATTATATCCTTTTGATCAAGTGTTGATTATGTTCCTGGCACTGTCCCTTTTATCATTGTTTGATTTGCAGCAGTACTATTGCGACCATCCCTCTATATTTTGCTGACAGTATTCCTATTGTGCTTCACTGTTGTATCCCTGTTGCTGTATCGCCGTTGATCATGCTTCCTTTTATTTCTTCGTCAAGTTGTTTAACCAAACCAATTCGTGTTGCTGCAGCAATTCTTGTTTAAATCAGTAGCAGCTGAACACGGTCAAATCATTTTTCTGATTTAAACAAGATTGGCATATAAAATCATATACATATTTTTTTATGATACACCATATACATGATACGCCATACATGTTTTCATATTGGTGTTTTATATGTGTTATACTGTCAAATCATTTCACACCACCGCATTGGCACTGAGGTTTCAACCTCTTCGCGCAGCGCTTAGTCTGGGGCTTCCTCGCGGGTTTCTTCGCAGGCGCGTTGACGGTGCCGGTGGACAACATCTCCACAGTGGTCATGACGGAGGTGGAAGATGCCAAGGACACCGCTGGGATCGGCACTGCATGCCTTGCATAGCGAAGATGGCGAGTTGTGTCAAGCAGTTCATCAACCAACTGATAGGGGATAACCACCAACAGTTTCAGAGGGAAAACAATGGTTAAGGACGGGGAACCAGGGGTGCAGGGTGAACTGACCCATAGCCAGATGGTTGCCCTGCGATTCCCTTCAAGCTGTGGCGACTTTTTAGGTTTGTCAGAGGGTATGTTGTAGGTTTTCTCAAGGTAAGTCTCATGTTTCAGTGAGCTCAAGCTAAGTTTATTTTTGAATTCCACAAATCAAAACAGAACTCCTTGATGAGCCAACAGGCGGGTTGCCCGTTGGCTGTCCCGACAGCGTAAGTAGTGGCAGATTGTACTTGTCAACAGTAAATGGGTGATGTTTTGCTTGGTGAGTGTCTTTGCAACACTCACCGGTGGTGACCCAATGGACGACCTTTGGCATCGTCCGACTACCTGCTGATGTCATCGGTTTAAGATGTGGTTTTCCTCTGCTGGAATGGTATCCATCTAGAGTGGGACTGTTGAAATGCTGAATTGGACCCCGTTGCAGTTACAATCTTTCAGGGCACCCTGGGGTTCTCGAAAAGCAGTACTCGTCATTCAGGGTACCCCGTGGTCCTTAACCGGTTCCTAGAACAGAGGTCTCCTTGCCTGGTCTTCTTGTTCTGCTTGGGTGAATCTTATCACACCCATTACCCTCCGATCAAGGTATTTCGTATTGGAAATCCACCACTTTTCGATGATTGAACCAATATGAACCAATCATGTCAGCTTCTAGAAGTTTACGCAAGTTGAGGCTTGCAAGGAGCCACCGGGGCGCTGCGTCAGGAGGACAGTAGCGTTGTGGATCTCGTGAAGGACGCTGCCAGCGGAATTTGGAAGGAAAAAGGTCTGGAAGGTTTCTTCGTTGGCGGAGCTCAACGTGCCCTTTACTACGCACCTGTGGCGTGCCTGTTCTTTGCTTTGTATGATACGCTTGTGAATATCATTTAGATTCATTTAGTAGCTTGAGCATCATGTGAGTGGAGGTCTAGAGTTCACAGAGGCGAGTTCCCCATGGACTCGTGGTGGATATGTCTGAGCGAAGCTCGGCACAGAAATCTCTGGCTTCGGAACAAACAGATTTCGGGTGGGTATCAAGCGCTCATCCGCACTTGAGCTTGGCTTGGTACAGAGTCTCAAGTTGTCAAAGAAGCCACAATCCTCATGTTGTACAGCATGTGCCTCTTGGCCGAGCATGATTTTGTCGCAGAAGCGAGGCTTGATACAAATAAGTTTAATCCTGCGGTGCAGATGAAATGAAGGGTAGCAGCCCGCAGCATCCATGCAACATCCGTTGAGTACCCTAGTTTAGCTTCGAACGGTATCCGGATAGTACCTAACCCAACTTGTTATAGCAAAGCTGTCCCCGAATGTTTGGTTGGGGCCCCACCTTCTAGATCTTGCGGTGGTGTTACTCAGATGTATAGATTTGATGTCCCCAAATTACATTTGAGAATGCGAATACTGTGGTCAGGACCAAGCTTGAAGCCTTTTGGTATTTCATCGATCATGTTTGGTGGATAGACCAGATATGCTACTCGAAAGTTGTGGTCTCAGGCATAAGAAAGCTTGTGATTTCTGGAATGGTCACCAAAAAGAGTCGGATCGATCACGCCAAAGAAGTTCGCTGTATTTGTGTGTGTGTGAGAGCAATTGATAATTGCTCTTCGGATATGCAAATGCCCCCACGTTGGATGCCCTCAAGCACCTTCCTTTGGAATAGTACTGTAGGACATTTTGTGCCGGGATGCTGGAAAAATCCACCAGCCACACCGATGTGTCCGTGATGTGGGGTGAAGTGAGAACCACAGCCACAATATGAGCCATGAAACTGGTCCTCGTTTGGTTGCAGCACCAGCTGAGCAACCAGCCCACACTTCCAGTGTTGGTGCAGTCCTGTGAGCCATGGATTCAACATGATTCAACTATCAACCGCTAAAGGCATCTAAAAGCTATGTTCCATTATCAAAGGTTACCAGGCTCTAAAAGCCATTCAACACCACTAACATTTCTTAACCAGTATGCGCCTTGTTTGATCGTCTTTGACCTTTACTCCTTTGCTATCCATTTCGAACTGAACTCGTGAGCAGATGCCGCTCAAGAAAAAGCGCCAGGCAAGCCGAAGGCAGCCTGCCTCAGTGCGCAAGCCCAGATAACCAGCTCATCAGTGGTAGCGCAGTCTCAGTTGTGCCACCAGAAGCACAGTTGATGCTCAGGTCAATGGCTAGATTATCAACAACGGGTTTGATTATTGATAGCATTGATGATCAACAATGCTGACAATGATCAGGCAGGGATGATACCATGATGATGTTATGATGCTCAGCATTCATGGCTGATGATCACCCAGATCATCAGGGATACCACACGCCACTTTGGTTGATTATGCTGTGATTGGTAATCTTTAGCCACCTGTACAACTATGAGAAAAATGTTGGCGAGATCGATCAGCCGAGCATACAAATCGGCTGGTTGATTTGTTCCCAGAAATGTTGTTTTTTTCTGAACAAATCTCCAGGAACCCCTTAAAATTGGTGGTAAAAAAAGGTTTCCTGACCTGCAGATTTTCGCATCAACCAACACAGTGATTGGTTTCAGAAAATTGGGATCGTTTGGGCATTATGGCATTGGTCAATGGAAGGCCACTCTCTGGTATAGAATTACACCAACTGAAGCGGCAGTCATTTGGGATGTGACTCATTGTTTTTGGTTTTGGCACAGATGTGAAAAGCAAAGATGAAAAAACAACACATCAAATGTGGGATGAGCCATTGCTTTCTCCGAAACATTCTTGGGACAGTGATCCAGCATTGGATGGTGGAGCGGAGGGAATGCTCCAGTGCGTGCGCTGTTGAGTAGGGTGTGCTGCGGAGAGTTTCTCAAGTTCTGAATCCATGGGGGAGCTGACCTGTAGAACCCAAACATGAGAAAGATAAAACCCATCGAATGTCACTAAGAAAGTCTCACAACTTCTGCGCAATTTTCCAAAATCAAACAAACTGCACAAGAAATGGGAAAGCTAGATGTGATGAATCGTTGGTGATCATCAACGATTCATTATCAACCATTTCTATCTTGATCAGATTCTCGTCAACCCGAGGTAGGTTTACCTTTATGAAAACAATATAAAACCAATGATAGTTGGTCCATTATCACCATGAACCACCGCCATTGACTATTGCTGTAACCAACAACATTGGCTATTGACAAACCAGACTATTTGCATCGACTAGCCATGAGCCACTACTCTTAGCCAACAAGACAACGAGCTAACCAACACTCTTAGCCATGAACCAACTATGAACCAACACTATGAGCTCTTGACCGACACTTGGTTAATAGCTGGTTAATAGCTAAGAGTGGTAGCTCATAACCAACATGAACCAACGCTATGAGGGGCACCGCAGCAGCCGAGCCAATGGGGTCGCCCGAGGAATCGCCCATGAAGCGACAGCAGCGTTGAAGAAATCCTCGGCTTCGGGGGAGGCGCGCGCCATGGGAGGTTGCACTCGCGGTTGCGACCGAACGATGGGATCGGCCAACTCCCCAAGTCTTGGGGGAATCTTGGGGATCAAGCCGATCAAGCCCACAAAAACCATCAAATTCCATCAATTTCCATCAAATTTCATCATAAATACATGATGAGGGGCATTTTTTGATGTTTCATCCGCCCGAAAAAGGGGTTGATGTTGCATGGTGATACCACGTGATTCATGTGCTCAATGTCAGAATGATTTGCGAATCAACTTATAGCTGTGATCTACTGTCACAAGTTACAGGCAGAAGCAATGATGTGACACTGAGTTATTGTAACCGTAACCCTTTGATTTGTCAAACTTAGGGTAGTCAGAACTCAGAACTCTATGATTTCGTTGGGGGTCACACCTTGTACCCCTAGCTTGTCTGGCCTGGAGGGATGGCTCCTACAGCAAGTGATCATAGTCCGGTCCTGATCCAGCCATAGGACATGGATGAATATGAGGGTCTCTCAAAAAAGGGGTACCCCCAAATCAACAGACCGTTTATAGTGATAAACCATGATAAACCCACCATTTTTGGGATCTCCTATTTTGAGAACCCTCCATATCAAAGCTTAGATATGCGTTCGATGTGAGAATCTCCCCCCAAAAGGCTGGGATTCTGCTGCAGATTCCATAATATGGCTTAGATATTTGTTCGATGTAGAATAAATGGCAGGATTCCCACCTAAAATGGCAGGACTCCAAAAACATGTCTAGTTTCAGATGGCATAGGGGCCATTTCCGGCGCATTTTGCTGCGAAAAAAAATCCACCGGAGCCGAGGCAGCCAAGGCGGTGGGAGCCCGGGTGGCCCAGTGCTTGTGAGGACATGATGCATCCAAGGAAGGTGCAGGGCTGGCAACAAGACACTTGAACACAAGCTGTATCTGATCTAAAGCTATTAATTAATCTACTTCAGAATCTATATATAATATACACATGTTTATTTCTCTATTCTTTATGTGTATATATTCATATCCTCATCAGAAAATTGTTTTTGATGCGTTGGGTTGGAAGCTTCGCGATCTTGGCGAAGAGCCTATAGAGTACCCACGGACTCGAAATGATAGCTGAGTGTGGTGGAGCCGAGGCAGTTGCTGCCTACATTGACATCAGCGATGATTACATCAAACCAGACGAGGAGGCTGGAGCTCAATGTTGAGCTCAGCATCACAGCTTTGATGTCACGTGCATTCCCAAATTGGTCGAGTCCCTGCAGGCAGCAACAAAGAAGCTGAAGACGGCTGATGGGACCGGGGGCCTTCTGGTGCGAAATCAGTTTGTGCTCTCGCTGTGCCGGTCCAAAGATATCTGCTCCGGGTCACCACATGTCTTTACTGCCAGCTGTCCACAAATATGGCTTTGTTCTTGATTCATTTTGCTCCGGGCCCTTTGCAACACATACAGTATAATTATGAGTAACGGAGAAAATTAGGTATGACAACTTTATTATCTGTCTGGTCTTGGGGTTCCAAACGTGTTCAAAAACTGCATGACCGATAGGGGCCCACCCCGTAACCGATACCTTTCCTTGGCAAGAGATGCAGATACAAAACCTGCAAAACTGATAGGGGCCCACCCTGATTGCTGATGACGTTCCGGACATGACCAAACTTTGTCCGATACTCATATACACTTCTGCATTTACACAATCATACATATTAATGTATATATATACTATATTTATATATATATATATGTATATACATTAATTTATATATATACATATACTTTATGTGTATAGATATCTGCATATATATATATATATACACATATCTACCTTGAAATAAATAAGTAAATTAAATATATGCATATACGTACACATACATCCCCACAACATATGAGACATGGATGTGTCGCGTGCGGAATCCGCGGGGTTGGCGGAGGAGAAGTATGCCATCGGCCAAGCCCCCGTCCAGGTGGGGCCGCGCTTCCCCTGTGGTGCCAAGGGGATTTTCCAAGCTACGGAGAGCTGCGGATGATGATTTTTGAGGATCCTTTGGGGATCATTTCTCGGCTTTTCCCGGAACTTTTTCCCCAAAAATCTCCCCAAATTACTGAAATTAGCACCCAGAATACCATCGCGGTGGTAGAATTGAGGTTCCACTTTTGGAAGGGAGCCATGTCAGTTTGTATTGTCTTACTAGAGGACTTGACGCTCCCCAAATTTCTGGCTCTCGCTGAGAAAACCAATTGGTCTACGGCCTACATGGACTGGTGTTCAAACAATTGAGTATCCCCAACGCACCACTGATGAAATGTGCTCTTGAGGCAAGCGGCTGAGGTTTTAGGATTAAAGGCATTGATAACTCTCATCATTGCTGCAATTGGGAGTGTCAATATGATCATTGCCCTCTCTTTGTTTAACAGATGGAAGAACCACCATTTGAAAGTCTGCACTGCACCCATAAATCCACCCCATACCCATCTTGCTTCAGCTGGGTCAAAGCCTCATTGATCTCATTGCAGCTCCCCATGCCCAGGATCCGAATCGCTCACATTCTGCTGAAATGTCAGGGGACCTACGGCTAGATCAGCACCTGAGATGCGGTTGCTTCCGTCCCTTCTTGGCAACCCATGGTTTATGATAGCTCAGGAGGATGCTAACCCATTGTAGTACATCATTAGGTAACATTAGTTGTTTGTGATCCGGGTTTCTTATTCTGGTGTGTCGAACAATGCCCATTGTCACTTTCATTAGATTACTCGAGTCTAGTTGGATCTTAATACCGAGGGCACTCTGTTTATCGACAGCCGGTCATGCGGCCTGTGGTGTCATCAATCAGTGGTTATATGTTCAAGATGAATTGGTCATATCCCGATCCACATCCATACCTTGCTACGCAAAACCTGGGTAGAATCCCCTGTTGAGAACTGGTGGGCTCTACATTTCAGGGCGTGCCAGGGGAGTTGAACGCCAGGGGAAAGGTATCAGTTTCTGTCCTCCAGAAGCTTGGGAGCTTGGGGCGCCACATTGTCCACCAAGATGAACCGTTATCAGCATGGTGTCCCAAGTAAGGGAGTAGCACCGATTTTGTTAGGCCAAAAGTTGTTATCCCCTATCACTAACAGTTGAAGTTTGCGAAAGTTTGATACATTTTGATACCCTTGGTGAAGATCACGGTGGATGAGCAGAAGAGTCATAGACCCTGTTGGCATGCCCGGATCGAACTGTTTCGGAGATCCTGGGTACTAGTCAGTACCATCTACCGCATATGATCAGCGAACCATGTTTGTGTACCAGCAGCCATATATCAACCATACTGTATGTGTATAGCATACTAGAATATACGATATGAACAATCATCAATATTAATGTCAACGACATTCTGACTAAATATTGTTAACCAGATCAACCAGATTGTCATACATTATTGTTATTATTGTTTACCATGGTTTTCGGTGATGTATCACACATCGCATTGTTGTAGATAATCAACCATATAACATAGCCAATGGTACAATTTATTTTTGAACATAAACTACACTTTTTCAAGTCAGCGGTACCAGTATCAGCCTGAACCATTCCACCCTTTTGATACCAGATGCTGAGCCATGATCGGCAGCCATTTTTAACCATTCTCCGCCATTGTTATTTGGCATTACTATCAACCTTTGATTTAGTGTAGGGCACACAACATGCAACCACATGCTATAGCAACGAGTATTCACCACGGCACTATCAACCATTATTAACCATTGATTAATCATGATTGCTCATTACTCATCACCTATAAACCATTGATTGACCATTATTGCCTATTATCAAACACCTCATTGACTCATTGAGCATTGGTTAACCATGATTGTCCATTGTCAATCACCTCATCAACCGTTGATTGAGCACTATTGCCAATGGTCAATCACTTTACTAACCATTGATTGACCATTGATCAACCGTTGATCAACCGTTGTTCACCACTATGGAGCATCATTAACGATCATTAACCAGTACTATCAACCATCATAAACCATAATAGACGACCATTGTTGCTTCCTATTTTCACTGTTGAAGCATAGCTGCTTGACCCATGATCAACCCCAACTTGACGAGGCCAGCCCGCGAGTGGCCCTGCAGCTTCAGATCCACAGGCTCGGGACAGCGATGGCACCCCACCGATTGGATCTGGTTGAGTCATGATGAATCCAGTCCCGTTGGCAGACTTTGTACTCCAAGAGCCTCGTATTGGTGAGAAGGTGATTAGCAATACCTAGTATAAATGATAGTGATTACCCATCAATATCAACCATTGCTTATTTTTACTGTCTTATACCAGGTGCCCACCTGGTTTGTTCAAAAAGAATCACCATTTGGGGGGCCCTAACTAGCTAGTACAGCCCATCCGACAACAAAGTGATGGGGGAACTGGTGAACAGCGATGACGGATCAAAACGTAACAAAGAGACACCTGATGCAACAGAGCTAGGTGCGTGTTTTGGAAGTGATGATCATAACGGCAGAAGTGGTGTAGTTTCAGCAAGGCGGACTTGTGGGCAATGAACATGGACGACCCATATCGACCCACGGGAGACTCCGGAATCCAACAAACAATTGGTATCCACTGGAATGAGGAAGGGATGGATAATTGGTGGGCCACCCATGTTGAGAACCACCACATAGGAAGGTTCAGCGTGGCCCTAGATGGACCCATGACTGTCTCAATTGCAACATGAAGAAGACTCGTGGAAATTGTCGGATATTCCAGGTATATCACCACAACGTAAATAATTACTCAATGACACCGGACAATTGCTAGCTGCTGTAACTGCTGTAGCTCCTTGCTTTTGCAGACCATGGGACTGTACTCGGCAGCAAAAAGAGGGGACAGTTGCGAGGGTTCGCCCAGGGTTCTGCCAGGGTTTGCCCAAGGTTCCCCCAGGATTCCCGGTTAGCCAATCCCGGAAGCCACGGTTCACTCCCAGGCACGGAGACAAGCTCCGCCGGACCGTACTCAGGTGCGGCGTAGGCATTGCTGTACCGCTGAGTTTGGGAATCCGCGACGTTTCTTCAAAGTTGTAGCAGTAATGGTTGAGAATGGTTACTTGTGACTGGTCAGAACAGTTCCTTGTGAATGGGATCAAAACTCTTATATAACGGTATTTGCAGTGGTTCTGATTGGTCTTAATCAGGGGTTTTCAATGGTGCTATAACGGTTGTCAATGATTAGCTAGTGGCCATCATTAACGTTAGATCGTTTTGTCACCAGATGCCCGAGACTTCATTGTCGTTAGGCTGTGTATTGTAGTAATGTGGCCCGCATCTAGTTGTTTGTGAGTTTCAGCTCCACAATTGTTCGCGTTCCAAACGAACGTGTGCAAAAGAGGTCCTGCAATGGATAAATCAATGTGGGTCAAATTAAGTCGTGACGGGTGGGTCGTTCCATGGTTGGCACCATCCCCATCATCCAAAAGAATGCAGGAGTGCCATAAGCCACTTGCGGGTTGGCTGTTCTGCAAAGAGTTGGTTGCTGCCAACCAGAATTGATCATTACCATCATTGACCATCATCAATGACAAAGCGTTCTTGACCATGGTCAACGTTCAGCATTGCTGATTATGTTTCCTATTATCAACAATTTGTGTTGATAACGTCCAGCCAAACATTTCTGCTGGTGATTTTGTTGGGGGGTAGTTTACCTGGAACCTATCAGGGATCAGTCTGTACAGCGATTAGTTGGGTCAATAAGTGTAGTTGTTATAATGATGATTATCGGATTTTTATTTTATGGGCACGGGCATGGTGTTTATTACCATATACTTCACAATGGCCATATTTATCATCGCCAGAACCATGACCGCAATGAACCCTCCATGACATTTTGGTTCTTGTAAAGTTTACAGAGTGCTAGTAAGTGGGTTTGGGACAAATCATTAGCTGTATCGATGAAATACATATCAACTGACATATCGGTATCATGTTTGTTAACCATCTACGAATCAAAAATTATCTACTCACCATCTATCTACTGACCCATCCAGTGGCATTAGCTGTCTATGGCATATCTACCAATAGCACTGTAGTTGTATCTACTGTTTGGTAGATAGCTACATACATCTGGTGGATGGCTACCTACTCACCAGATATGGTGTCATAACTCCAATAATTGGTATAATTCCAGTAGTCCAACCCTCTATGAAACCCTAGCTACTATCCATAGCTACTAACCCTAGCTAGTATCTATAGCTACTAAGCCCAGCTACTACCCGTAGCTACTAAGCCTAGCTACCATCCATAGCTACCAACCATGGTATGGCAACCCATGTGGCTGCTTGCGATTCCTATGCCAGGCCGATGGCGAAGCACAACTCCTGAAGCTCGTGGAGGCGGCAAAAGCCACAGCCAATCATTGATATCATTCCTGGCTGGTGGTTTCAATGGGTTATGACCACTAATAACGGTTGATAATTGGGGATAATAACCAACCAGTGGTTTATTGATGATTACTGGTTGGTAGTTTGATTCACATTTTCTACTTTCACTAGGAATGATTAACAAATGGTTGGTTGACAAACATTTTTTTAATAGGGGTGGTTCAACCACCAACCAGTAATGGAAGCTGAATGGCTGATAGATTGATGAAAATGATGATATATCAACCTATTATCTATGATTAATCTATTCAACCATTTTCATCACTGCTTGATGATAGATTAATTAATGAACATGGTTGATATAGGTGGTTACTGGTGTGGAAAAGGGTCGATAGCTTGATCATAGAGTAAAATTTGAATGGTCCATTTACAACAATGTTGAATGGTTAATGATGGAAAATATTTCCAGGGATCAGGGTTATATAATGGTGGTTTCATGGTTAATAATGGTTAATTTCATGGTCAATGATGGTCAAGAATGGTCAATATTAGGGTGTAATGACCAATGACAATGGTTGATATTGGTTAACAGCTAATGGTTGATAAGAGGGGATGATAACCAACGAGACTAGTAGGGGATCTATACCAATAATTGGTAAATGGGTACACCAATCACCCAAGAATGGATGGTTACTCGCATCCCAATAGATGGTTGCTCGTGCGGACTAGTTTGATCAAGGCTTCGGGATGTGAACAGCCGTTCGGCATACGCTACCCGCAGCCACCGTATATGCATATTCAACTGATTCTGGTACAGTCACCAGAGATTCCAGGTAAACAGGTACGTTGCAATCTTCTTTTTGGCATGGGAAATATACAACAGCACTAAGGTACAACCAGTGAAGTCTCGCGATGTATCGCGTCGTAGACCTGGATAGGTGTGCACCTCTCGATTGGACTGACCAGTTTGATCCACATCTCGTCCGTCTGAAGCGTTCACGCTCTTTCTGCTTGATTAATTGGCCTTAGCTTGGAAGGTTGCATCAACCCACATTCGTATTATTGATTGATCAATCAACTCAAGTGAGATGCTTGAATTGCGCAAACTGTATTTTTTTGGCATGGTTGTTAGAATGAATTTTCATCGTACATATTTCCATACTATTCACACCCATCTCCAGAGAAACAAGCCCTGAAAAGCTACAGGCCACAGAATTTTCTCGTTGCCTGCAGGTGCTGTTGCAAGAATACAACAAAGGTCCAGGACTGCCGGGACTGCCGTGTGGCCTTGTTGAACAGCTCTGAAATCGCCAAGCTCACAAGGGAGAAGCTGCTGAGTTTTGGCTTCATGAATTTGGAACACGTTTAGGACTTGGCTTCAGCAAAGTGACTTGTGTTTGACGCCAATCAGCGGCAGTGATTGGAAAATGACAGTTGAATCAGCAGCAAGTTGGGAAATGTCTTTGACGGGTCAACAGCTATCATTTGGGTCCAGTATGGATTTCCCTCACAACCAAACGAAGATTTGTGAACAACCCAACAAAGACGATGTTCTTCATTTTGTGGATCTTCACAAAGGGGAAACGGGTTTCTCTGAGATAGGCACACCCTGAGCCTTCTTTCGCCATGGTCAAAGGCGGGCAAATCTTCCGTCACCGCACGAAATGCGGTTTGGTAATTGAAAAAAACGTGTATCACAACCATACCAAACAGTGCAGTTGCAGCGTGGACCCGCGAAAAAAGCAGACTCGGTGCAAGAAGGGTCAAACCACGGCCTATGCAAATGCCAACCGCAGCTACTTGCAACACATCCGTTTAAGGATCACTTCACAGCCTGCAAGGACAACAATACAGTATAATTTGATGCTGGAAGAAAAGTGTAAAAATCTGGAGGCGCACGCACGCGAGAAAGAGAAAAACTGGAGATGCTGAGTGCAGATAGCGCCCGCCTTGCAAAAGAAGCGCAGCTGGCAAAAGCGTTTGTCGATCCGACGAGTCGAGAAAACCAGCGGTACAACCAGCAGTTCGCTGGAGGAATGCAGGAAAAACTGGTTGGCAGAATCCGCTCACCTGTCCCGCAAAACCACGGAACTAGATCTGAAGAATCACCCTGCTTTGTGTTCACTTAGCTTGAGCAAAGCATCAGTTCGGCGTTCGTGCCTTGCAGCTGCGCCTGCGGTCCTTGTTGCGGCCAGTTTCACCCAGCCAGCAGCACGTGTTGCGCTCTGCTAAGAAATGGGGGCGCTACAGTATGCATCTCTATCATTCTATATCTTCATTTATAGATGCATCAAGCTCCCTATTTGTATCTACATCATTCTACATCTATGTCTTGTTCCTTGCTCATATCTATCTATCTATCTATCTATCTATCTATCTATCTATCTATCTATCTATCTAAGTACAATTCTTATAGTCGTAGTGGTTATTAGAGGTCAAGTAATCACCGCATGGTCGACCAGCGTATACGTCTAAACTTCCGCCCATCCCGCTTGCCGCAGAAACTGGAGCTTCCAAACGGCTCAGCGCCAAATTCGCCGAGCTTGCGAGGGTGCTGCGGGGCTTTCAGGGTGACCGCGCAGCTTGAGAGTGGTGAATCATCAACAGTTGTCGGTTGGCTGATGGTGGCTTAGAATGATTTACGTTGGTAAATGGTGGTGTATGATGATTTATGTTGGTTGTTGGTGGTTGCGAACCAGGTTCCAAACGGCTAAACATTGAGAACTTGGGATGGTTTCAGTTTGAGAGATCTCATTTGACTTCTTGTTTGCACAGTTCCAAAGGCAAGCTGGTATGACACTTCGCAAATCTATGCAAATCTACTACATAAGTTTGTCCATCAATGGCGATACCTACAAACCTCCCAATAATCAACATTCATTAATCGGGAAAGCACCGAGTTTGGCTTTGCACCATTTATGGACAAGCCCATCTATTCTTAAATCGTGACGATCCTGTAGTGATTTGGCAGATGGCAGTGATTTGGCAGATTGAGTAACTTTACAGTGGGTCCGTGGCCATATGTTGGCCACATGGTACTCAGTTTAACTTACTGGGTACTGGGCTATGTGTTGGTAAATGTAAATGTACTATACATACATGGACTATCTGGGTAATTAACTGAGGTGCTGCAGCAGGGCTACCCCGGGAACTCACATCCAGGTGGTGCTTAAAGAAACAGCAGTAGCGAATGGTTCATGGTGTTCAGTGGCGACACTAGTGGTTGAGTGATGGTTTGGTATGGTTCGGGTACTGGTGGTTTGCTGTGAAATACGGTGTCAATGCATGTCAACGGTGTTTGTATGCTCGTGAAACTACGGCGAGTGATGGCTACTGAGGGATGCCAAGTCCACGTCGATGGATCCAGCCACCAGCGCAGGAACATTCAGATTGCAAGTCAGCGACCAATGGAGCTTTGTCAGATCTAGGCCACCGGGACGCCGTAGCGCTTGGGAGCATGGTAGGGCAACTTTCACCGTGGCCAAGGCACTCAATGTCTGGGCGCGTGACCAAGAAGAGGGATTCGCAGGTCATCACAGTCCCTATGAGTTGGAGGACCATCATCCTCTGATGCTAAAGAACCATATATACATATTGCCCATGGATAATGTGAGCCTCCGGGGCCCTAAACAGTCTCCAAAGGAATAGGCGAGGAAACCACCATGTCTTGAAAACCATTTGACAAGGCCGCATTCTCCCATGTTGGTAGGAGGACAATACCAATCAACTAACGGCAACGTTGGGTGAGCAGTGAACATCCTCAAAAAAGGCAAGGGCGAGATTTTTGCTTCTCTAAAAGATCTTAGCTTAGCATGGATCCTAGGCATGCGAATATTCCATTAGCCAGAAAGGTACCTGGTACGGGTAACACTGTTACTGGAACCCGGCTCCTAGAAAGAGGAAGATCTGGGCACCGCCTTCTCAGCTGTTGCCTGATACACTGGGAACCTGGGAATCCTCGGACCTGGGAACCATTGTCATTCTCAATGGTAAAGCAGATCATTCTTGCTGGCTGCTCATTTTGCATTGATACATGATTATTGTTGACGATTGCTTGTTAGTCATCAGTATCCAGTCATCAGTCAGCCAACCAAGAGTCACAACAAACAGTGTTCTTCAACAGTGCATAGCAACCAGCTACTCAGTCAACTAGCACTAGTAGCATCAACTTCTGTAAGTTGTCATTCTCCAGCTACTTGGTCATTGGTTGCTATCAACTCATTGGATGCCAACAGTATCAACAGCAACGAATCACTGGCATCAACCAACCACCTCCGGGGAACCTCCAGGATGGATCAACCAGGGCCAGCATGGGAAGGCGCCTCGGCGCACCGGCGTTGGAGAAATCGCTCGGGTTTCCACCATCCGAGTCCAGGGCTAACCATGGTCCAACCATGGTTGGAACGAGTCCAAGATCGTTCAACTGGCTTTGGTTTGAACATATGTTTGAAGAAGGCTTCAATCTCCAGATGTTTAGGTGTGAACTGCAGTGAATGATGCATGTTTTTTTGACAATTGCTACATTTGTTTGTTGTTTCTATGCTGACAACTGTGAGATTTCTCTCCGTGACGGATGATCCGCCAGGAGTTTGACGCAGTGGCCTTTGAACTTCCTGTGCCTTGGCTGACATCGTGGCTCTCCGTAAGTCCACCGTTCATAGAATGAATTCAACCATTTGTTGAATGTTGTCAGACAAACCTTGAATCATTGCTTGAATGTTGGTTCTCCTGCCTACAATACATAGTGAAAGAGCCACTCCTTGGGCAATTTGCAGCAGCAGCAGCAGCAGCAGATGATGATGATGATGATGATGATGATGATGATCACTTGGCAGATGGCATTTGCGCATTTTCAGGGCACATGGACATGTACTTGTCAGCACGGCACCTACAGTACAATTTTGGTTGATTGATAGAGTTTCAGTCCTCTTGGCAACTCTAGAGCAGTTTGTATCTGATTGGGTCAACATGAGTCAACCCCATTCCCCGCCAGCAAACCAAAACAAAGCACTTGTTTTGCACCTGTGTATCCGCTGCTACAAAAAACAATCAACCTTAAGTTTCACGTCCATCATCCACCATGACTCCACCATGACTAAGGAAGACCTTCATAGTCACCATGCCAAGACTTCACTAAAAACTTGGAACAATGCTGGTTGGTGCATGGCTCACGGCAGTATCTCTGTGAGTTCAGGTGGGGGGGTTGAGCGACATCATTGTGACCCAGCGTGGTGTCGGAGCCCTGGATCGCCACTGGTGGTGTCTAAGGATCAAAGTGCGACTCATCAGTCGCCGGGGTGGGAATGGCTGACGATCCAAAAGATCTTAGGATGGTGTTGATCCACAGGTGGATCTAAAATGGCTGAACATCTGAAATGGCTGAACATCCAAAGTTTCTGTAGATGTTGATCCAAACCCGTGCTGGAAAGGGAATTCGCTTGGATCTTGTGATGGTTTCCATGGCGGCAATACAAGGTGTCCATCTTAGAGGTGTGGATAGAGGTGGTGTATCCAGGTGTAGAGTGTAGACTGTGAACCTACCAAAAGGAGCAACCATTCCTTTTAGTAACGGTCTAGGGGGGATATGTTCAGACTAGAGAACAGCAACGTTCCAAGTAGCCTGGCAAATGATGTCGAGGTTTTTTGTTGACCTTATCAGCAGCTATCAGTGTAGGTCAATGGACCTGTGATTTCACACATGGTGTGCTGACAAGATCCAACATGTACAGTTAGCACACACATATAATATACATACAGTATATACGAACATGAATGCATCTTAGTACTTATTGGCATAGACACACACTCGCGCGTAGAAACGTACAAGCACAGATGCCTTCAGATCAGCCACCTGTACCCAGACTTGCACGCTTGCTGTTGGCCACCTCTCCATCCTGCGGTGTCAGGTCCATTTGTTGCATCGTCTTGCGTGACGCCAAGGCGATGCTGCTTATCATGTCACCAGGCTGGCTGGTTATACCCAGCTGGTCGTAAGCAAAAGTCTGGGGAATGAAAGCTTATCACTTTAAGGACCAATCATTGACAGCAAGCAACTGTGCTTAGTTCTGAGCATTTCAGAATCAGTAGTGGTAGAGAATGATGGCATATGACAACTATGCGCAACCATGACCTACAACATCACTGGCAGGTCGTCCTGCCTCCCTTGCCCTGTGCTGCCAGGGTGGCTGAGAGGTGAGTGTTGCACTGGGTGTGGATCAGGCGACCACAGGGCTTCAACATTGAAAGTGGAGGTAGCAACTAGGTACTGGCTTGAACAAGTTGAAGGTGTCTAGAAATACAAGTCCCCTTGAATTGTGCTTGATCTGTGCCCAGAGTTGAGCCTTCCATGGGCAGCTGGCAGTGAGCAGCCTGTTTTTTCAGGCTGCGGCAGCATCACTGGTGCATACCGGCATGGTACAAAAGCGCCCCAATGTCGTGTACATCAACCAAGTGCTGAGATTTGTTGAGTATGATGCTGGGCTTATTTGTTTTCTGTGGTGCCCACTAACAAGATGCTTGAACTGGAAGAATCATTCTCCCTGAACTGGGTATTCCATGGTACCCCCACTCATCAACCAGCATTCCGGAGATCTCCACGGTTTCCGAAGAGCCGGCAGCCACGCGTTTCCGGCAGAGAGCATTCATCGAACTCAGCCCATGGACCAAAAGAGCTTCATGCTGATGGAAGAAATCGTGTACCACCTAAGACAGGTTCCTTGGTTGTTTCGTTGGTTGGTTGGTTGCCTGGTTGCTTGGTTGCTAGGGATGGCTATGGCTGGTTGTTTCCATTGGCAACCGGTGGTTGATCTTGGTCGTTTCGATTGGCTGATTGTTTCTTGGATCCAACATTTTCGCTGCGAAGTAGCTTTTCGCTGCTTGGTTTCTCGTTGTAGGTTCGGGTACCACCATTTCGCTGGGGTGTCTCCGCTGACGTAATGATCTTGTTGTGCATCATGGCAGGGTAATGGAGGTTCATTAATTGGTCCAACCATGGACAAACTGGAGACGATTATTTCCAAATGTCTGGATGCGTGTCCATATCCTGAAAAGTGCTGTCAAATCACATCCGTACCCATAAAGCCTCATAAATTGGCAGAACCCAAGTCTGTAGATATAGACATGCACATTCAGTGTCCGATTATATCATTAAGGTGAGACAGAAGCCATTAATGAAAGTGGTGGACCATTAGCCATCATGGTGATTTAACAAACCACCACTAAACATCATGGTCACCATGTTGTTTCAATTGCACATTCACGAATTCATAAAGACACGAGGATCAGAGGATCTGATTGATGGTCCAACTGATTGTTTTATGAATTACATCTTGATGAGCTGATTGAAAGACACCAGGATCAGAGTGCAGGTGGCTTATGGCCCTGGGTCCCTCACTTGCCATGGCCTGAATGAAGCCACACCCTGGTGCTGCGGCCGTCGTGCTGGTGGCAGTGTTGATTGCAGCTGGACCTGGAGCTGCCGCGGGTTCTGCAGTCGATGCGTGGTCATCCTTATGGAGGTCAAACATCAACATTGGATGGTGATCCAACTGGCTACTGTAATACCTGGACGTGTAAATTTTGTATGGATTACCATAATACATAAATATATACATGAATATGTTTATACACACAATAAGAAAACAAAGTAACAAATAAATAGACAGCCAAATCTGAAACCCCGTCATTCTGACCAAAATTCATTTTTCCCCAGGGAACACGGGGTCTTTGATCAAACGTAGTTGGATGACTAGGGCGGCATGACCCGGACGGGTCTCCAGCACCAATTGGGGCAGGTTGGGACATTTTCTATCTGAATTTTTTTGAGGGTTTCAGAATGGATGGTGGTCAGTCAGCAATCATGGTAAATTAACAAGGATGAAGCTTTTGAGGGCTTTTGATGCTCAATGGTGGTTATATAGTTAGCAATGATGGTGGTGAACAATGATGATTGACAATCGCTCATGAGAACCTAGCAAGGTGAGCCCCCGAAATCACGGACGGCCTTTGCCCTCATGGATTTTGGCCTGGTAAGCGTGACCACCACAGTCAACGATTCTCAACCATGGTCAACCACCATGATCAACATTGATCAACTATTAGCAATCAAGAACCAGTACTAATCTCGTCAATCTTTCCCTCCTTCTTGGACCTCTTCTAGGAATTATGGGAACCTGCTGCTGCATAATCCCGGTATCCGAACCCGACATCGGGCAATTGGTACGAGTAGGGTGTAGTCCCAGAACTTTTGTTTGGGGGGGTATTATAGAGACGCCCAAAATATGGGAAACTTCACAGGTTGCCACCAGATCCCGTGGTCCCAGGGTTGCCTTCCCTGCCGTGTGCCGCGAACCGAGGGTGACCCTGCGCTGCTGCTGCACAGCCGGGGTGCGTCCATCTTCCGCGGGAGCAGGGCACGGCACCGGAGCAAGGGCTCAGTGGAGGTGCTACAGGCCGGGTGACCAAATGCGGTTGTGCCAAAATATGGCTATGGGTCAATATGAACCAACCAATAATGGTGGAAAATGACCAATAAACCATCGGAAAAACAATGGTTAATGATGGGGAAGCAGGGGTACAGGGTTTTGACCCACAGCCATATGCCATTAAAAGGATTCTTTGACTAGGAAACTATCGGTTTTGGTGGGTACCACTATTTTGGCACATACCCAAATGGTTGAGAAATGGGTTTGTCCATACGTGGCGGTACCCTTAACCATCCTTAACCAATCAATATGGATCATTCTCAGTAGGGAAACCTGCAGTTTTTGGGGTACAAAAGTTATGGACAAAACACAATGCTGCTACTGGTGACGGCTGGTGGTTAATAAAAAAATGAGAATGGCTGATGCCGGTGGTTAATGGCTGGCATTGGGGAAACAGTTCATTTCATGGCAATTAAGAGCCAGCAAGGCTTGGTTGATAATGATTGATGCTGATAATGGTTGATCATGGTGGTGTTGATACGGCTGATAGTGACTGTGATTGATACGGGTTCATAGTATTCGATAGTGACTTAGCATAGTTGATCATGATTGATAATGGCTGATACAGGCAAATGACTATCTCGTGCCTCATTTGGGCAAATCGCTTTAAAACGTTGTAAATACCATATGAAACGCCACTTCTGGAAAGCGTGCCTTTTTCGTGAATCGCAGGCGAACTCCACATATTTAGAAACCACCTCCATAAACGACATTGTTTTTGAGCATGACCATTTTGATTGCCAAATACCATTGGAATTCACATGTTGCTCAGGCAACCATTGGGACAACCAATGATCATGTTAGTGTAGCGTTTAGTATGGTTTCTAGTAGGGGACGGTGGCCGATAGAGGTTCATTTGACAGGGGGGACTTCCAAGCAAAGAACAGTTCGTTCACACCCAGGGGTGCTGGGTTTCGACCCACGGCCACAGAGTAGGATGGTGCATAGTCCTTAACAATCCTTAAGGACCGTAATGCTTCACTTCTCATTCTTCCAATCCTTTCCTTACCAACCAGTGTTGCGTGGCGCAGCCATCCCTCAGGTGGAGGATGGCTGGTGGATAGTCCGTGGCGAAGATGGCGCCAGCTTTTGTGAAGACAGCAGCAATTTCCAGGTGGCCCTTCCACCGCCGAACAATGCAACAGCAAGCGCCCCACAGATCATAGATTAAATTGCGCCTAACCATCCCATCTTCGAATCATTTTCGGTGAATAACTAGCAAGTGATTTTACGGGCTACGCCAAGGACTCAACCAGGTTTGTTTCTTTTAGATGTCTATGTTTTTGTCTTACAGTGACTTGATGTAAGACTGCAAGTTTCGAGAAGTGTGACCGGCGTTCGTTGGGATGGCGATTTCGAACAGTTTAATTAATCGTCCCCATTTTTGGTTTCCACGCATTTAGCATTGCTTTATTTGCGGCCTTTAATTCCCCCTGCGTTCTGATCTCTACTGTTTTAGGTCAGTTTCATCTCGGATGCCGTAAATATAGGGCTCAGATGTGCTCAAATTAGATGAGTTTCTTTAGCAGAAAGATCAAAGTCAGCGCCAGTTCTCCTCAGCTATTACGCAATCGCTATGCACGGATTCCTGGATGTAATACCCATAGTTTATAGGGCAAAGTTTAGGGGTTAGTAATCCAGCGTGCAAATCACCCACCAACACATGTACTTGACTGATGAGTGCTGGTCTGAGTGAATGATAAGGGACTGATCGTCCTTGATTCTTTGTTACTTAGCGATATCAGTTTTCACAACTGCTAGGTCGATTCCTCCCATCATAGCAACAATTTGCTATCATTCACTGTCATCATGAATCAACACAAGTCTATTTGTATTTGCGGATGCTATCAACCAGTTTTACCCATTGATGTGTTGATCTCCATGATTGATCATGGTCGTTCTATCCGTTCCCGCGGCCTGTGCTGGTATGGATGACTTTGAATCGCCAACATAATTCTGGAGGATTGCCTGTTAACGACCTTGCAGTTCTGATTTATCATACTACACCTGGTAGCTACCTCGCCCTGGCATCTCAGCCGCCCCTCAGTTTCCATTGAATCCTTGAGAGTGGTCAATTTCCCTTCCTCTCAGGTGGATTTCTACGTGTGCTCAGAAGCTGCGGCGCGCCCGAGACCACAACACCTGCAGGTGGTACAAACTGCCTTGGCTGGAAGAGCTTTGAAGACAGATCTGGAGATCACGAAAGGGGCCACCATTTTGCAGGAAGCTCCTTACATGGTGGCCTGCGACCGAGATGATCCGTTTCCTGGGAGCTGAGCAGCGAACAGCATGCTTTTTTCATTTTTCGTTTCGATTCTATTCTATAGAAAATGCAAGCATGCACATGCTTAACCTTATATTTGTTTCTTGAATACCCGTATTTGTGTGGCATACACGTATATATGATTTTGGACTCGGACCCATATTTACCGTATTGCAGAGTATTTGGATGGCCTTGGAAGTTGTGAAATTGCTGTAAAACTCGGAAAACCAGAATGCATTCACCAAGAGACGATGACTTTACACTCATTTCAAATGTTGGCAAGCCATGATACATTCACCAACCATTGCGATAGTGCCGCGCAAGAAATACATCGTCATATGTGTGCGTGTCTCAGAATAGAGGACCCCCCAAAGCACCCAAGTCATTCGTCATCTATATTGATAAACCCACCGCAATTTGGGGGGTTCCCAAATTGAGAGACCCCCGTATAATTGGTAATTCAACATTAATTATGCGCATGCATATTTATTATTTGTACTGCTTTGAAATGCTTTCAGATGTCGCACCTCTTGCATATCTCAGGTTTGGTTCTCGGTTCCGAGCCGTCCAATATGCGTCCACCCAGCAGCCATTGGTAATGGAATCCTTCCAAGAGCTTTGTACCAACGGGCTGGAGCAGGAAAAGTGCCTTGAAGCAAGCCATTCCGATGGTCGTTTTTTGTTTGTTGGTCTTTGTTTCTGTAATTACTGTAATTGAGCCACCCTGTTGGTTTCCATGTGCTGGCATTCGAGGATGTGTGATTTTCTTGTCAGCGATACGCTACAGCACTCATTGATGGTCGCCCATGGAAGGGGAATAGCAACCCATTGACAGGCGCTTGTGGTCTCCGTGGTTAATCCGAGGACATGCTTGCAGCAAGCTCGTGCCTTGTCGCAGACATCGGGCTGGGGCCTTCAGCATGTTGCTGCCGCTCTGGCCCGGTGGCAGAGCAACTGTCAGAAACTCTCAGTGACCTGCCGTGTGGTTCAGCAAGGTTTTAAGGCCCTGGTGAGATCCATGGATCTTCATTGATTGTTGATTTTCTTGAGGGGTGTTGGTTGATGCTGGTTGATGCTGGTTGATGTTGGTTGATGTTGGTTGATGTTGGTTGATGTTGGTTGATGTTGGCTGGTGGGTTGCTATGTTTTCGGCTGTTTGGCACTCCACCTGGGCCACCTTGCCAAGACATTGTCGCTTCCTATTTTTTTTTGCCTGGAAGCGCTGTTTCGTCTCGAGGGACCCGGTTGCTGGTAGCGCACAGAATTAAACAGCAGATCTACAAAGGTCAGCTGGCCTTGCATGTTCGGTTGGTCGATGGTCGGTTAGTGGCTTTCTTGCTGGCTGGGTGTTTTGTTAAAAAACTATTTGTTTGTTGGTTGGCTGTTTTGCTGGCTGTTGCTGCGTGGTTTGTTCTTGTTGGTTTGTGGCTTGCTTCTTGTTGGTTGTTTGGGACTGGTTTTTGTTTCTGGCAGTCGCTTGCCAAGCTAATCCACCTCAAGGTTCCTTCAACCTCGGGCCTCTACAAGTTCCATTCATTCTTGCAACATTCCTGTGACCCCAACTGCGCAGTGGGTGTCCTCTTCTCCACTGGCGAAGTGCTGGTGAGAGCGCTTCGAAGAATTTCAGCTGGGGAACTGCTGACACGGAATTATGAAAGAGAAGGAGATCCGATCCGATGGGAACTGAAGGGAACTCCACATGCTTGCTCCGTTGGTTGATTCTCAGAGGACTCTGTCTCTGTAATAGATGGTTGTTGCCTACGGCGGTGAGTAAAGCACTGATCACATTGTATGACATCAGCATGGGTTTCTCCGGATTGTGCATGGGCTACCGACAAAATGACACATGAATTGGACCAGAACGTGGCGTCCCATCACGTACGGAGACCGCCCTTTATATTTTTGATAGTGTAAGACTGTAGATGCATGCTCAGTGTGTTTTGTCACGTACACGGAATCTAGACGCATGTTGACGTAAATTTACATCCTACCCATCCTACCCTTATGGTAACCAATTTGCGCTTTCCTTCTCCGGAAATGATCCACCTGCCCCAGGATTTCTGCAACATAACCTTGCAGAACGACGACAGCATTTGTTGAATTCCCGCAAATTCACGTGCCTTTGCAGTCGCTGCCTTGCAGAGTCTGGGGAAGCCTCGCCGAAAAACAGTGATGGTGGGCATGAGCTGTGGCAGAACCTCCCAGTGTTGTCCGTCTCCAAGGCCTGCGCATGTAGATTGCACATATGATTCAGAATCTGAGACATGTAGCAGTACTGTCACACGCGGTTATTGACATTACAGTAAAATCAAACTCAGACAGTACCAATTTTGGCTGAAATCGAAGCAGATTTGGGTGTACCGACAATCGCTTGGAGCTCGTCCATTCACAGCGTTCACAGCGCCTTGGGGCGACGTTGGACTGAGAAAGGACAAGTTGAAATTCTGAATGAACATGGCTAATCAATGGCTAAGAGCCAGCAACTGTAGCAATGACCGACAATGATTGATGATGGTAGATCCATGGATTGATCCATGGATTGCCAAATGGCATTGGAACTTTGGACACTTTGAATCAGACCACCGTGCTATTTGTAGTGTGAGAAAAGATAGTCAACTCCCTTCAGTATGTCCTGACCCAGTTTCACAATTTCACACACAGCTATGCTTTTTTGCTGGAGAACTTTACTGCTCAAGAAAACACCGCATGCGAGACACCTGGCATGGATTTAAAATGCTAGCTAAATGGGGCCTAGTAGGCAAGTGTGGGCAACCATCCTTTCCAACCACATGCTTGAACAATCTTAACCATGCAGTGAAAAATAGGTTTTTGCATTTGTGTAAATTGACCTGACGGACTAGATTGTCCATTTCTATCACCATATCCAGGACATTCCCGCCGATTTGTAAAGCAACACCAGTCCATACCCACAGAAGCGATTGCGCTGGCAACATTCGGGATGTTTGAAGCAGATCAGGTGCGACATACCCATGCTGATCAGATTTTCAGCAGACCATCGCAACTGTTTTTGTTTTGTTCCACCGACTTCAAGCAACTTGTTGACTTATTGATGACTTGCCCTTGGGCATCATGCTGATTTGCATTTCGCGCTGTCCTCAGACAGGATGAAACCTGGTGATGGGTACAGCGATGGGGGATGTCATTGTGAGACCAGCTGCTAGAATCCTCGTTTTGGACACTGTGATGGCTGGTTCGTTGTTGGTTGTTGATGTACGCCGGTAGTCATTTACTCGCATTGGAAAATCACCGTTTTACGGAGAAAACCCGGGAAATCATCAATAAGTGGCGGATTTTCCAGTGCTACAGCTGCTATGTTGGATTACCAGACGGTACTTATCGTCCCTTGGGGTTTCCACGTAATGCCTATACAGTAGATCATTTTGACAAACCAGAAAGATCATGCTTGTGGTCTGTGGTATGTCTCTTGCAGATGGATACACATGTCATTGCTGGTTAGTGTTGGACAATTGTACTGATAGTTACCATTTGTTACTGTTCGATGTGATGCATTAATCATCACCAAGAAACCATTCGCAATCGTGTAGTATGTATGGCCTGTATGGCGGTATGTTGGGGATTTTTCCGTTGCAAAGTTCGCTGCTTTTGGCTGTCCTGCGCTTCGTGGCTGTCTCTGTGCGAGCGGGCTCTCAACTTCCAAGGATGCGTTTCTTGCAAGACCTGAGCACTTTTTGTGTGTCCTTGGGTCTTGGGTCCCAGGACTGTAAGAAATCTGTACTCCCAAAGAATAGCCACAATTGTGACATTTCTTTAATCTTTGATTTTTAGTTATATATTTATATATACATTTTATCTTGCAACTTACATGTTAAATGTTTGCCCTGTGGATATGACTTGTCTGATCTAGCATAGTTCCATGTCTAAAATGATCTAAAGTGGATTCAAGATGATTCAAGCTATTGTGGGAGCGACTTGGAGCCCACCCCCAAAGCGCGGACTATTTATTCTCAAGCATCGCCGTCAACCATCAGTAACTACTGGCAACCTCGGCTCCATTGCCTATCATTCTCTCTCCTTCATCAACTTTCATCAATCATATTGATCGTCATCGTCATCGTTGTCGTCATTGTCATCTTCATTGTCACCATCATGAACATCATCACTTCCACTCTTGTTGCTACTTGAAGATTGTTGGTTGCAGCATGGCACAGCTCACTTCTCAGGCCCTTGGTTTCTCTGGCGAGGTGGCTCCATGGATGATTCAGCTACTGCGGAGGCGCTGAATCAGGAGCGATGGCGTTGCCGCCGTGGATCCCTGTGGATGTAGCTGGCTGGTTAGCGTTCTGATGTGCAGCCAACGTGGTTGAGAATGCTAGCAGCTACTGGGGGGTGTGGTTAAGTCGCATCAGTCGGCGGAAGTCGCATCAGTCCTGCGTGCGCGCAGGGTTTGGAGTGGTTTTCCATGATTTTTGGTTTATCTAACATGTTTGGATCCAAGACAGTGTTACAAAATCATGCGTGCGCGCAGTGTTTCCGGCAGATTCAGTAATATGATTAACTATTGGTTCACATGTGCTGTGAACACGCCTTGACACCAGTCTGGTGCTGTTTGATGTTGATTAGTCGATGTTTGGTTCTGAGATTTGAAGGCTTTGAGATCTGCTGTCCTTTTCTGTTCCGTGCTTGCTGCGGCGGCCGCTGCTGCTGTTCCTGTTTGCTGCTGTTCTTCCTTGCTGCTACTCTGTTCCTCGGTGCTCCTTGCTGCTCCTTGCTGTTCCTTGCTGCTGCTGTT
>VSDK01013682.1:367505-421679 GCA_009767595.1 Symbiodinium kawagutii
TCAGCAGTGGTTGCATGTGGCTTTGCCCATGACTCAGCGGTGCACAAACCTTGGAGAACCTGTCGAGCCGATCGCTAGCTAAAGTGCTTCGAGTTGGTGTGGATCTCCCCTCTCAGAAGAGATTTGGACCTGGCAATCCCAAGGCCCCAGAGTAAGTCTGGTGATTGCCTTAAGGAAAATTCCAACATTTGATCAATATCACTATACTTTTCTTGAACAAATGTTTGTTGCCCCTACGGTTGAGGAATTTTCCAATGCTTAAGCTAGGTGATTGGTTCAAGAAAAATATAGTGATGTTGATCAGATGTTCTTAATCAGTTGGTAGTATAGTGATCAGATTGTTTTGATTGCATGATCAAGATGACGAGACCTTTCGTTCAATTGTGTTACCAGCAGCAGCCAGCACACCCTGCGTTCCATCACACCTTGTCGCAATTTGCGTTTGTGCTGAGGAAGGAGCTGCCGTTGCATCAATGGACCCACATCAAGTTTAAGGCGCTTTGGTATACCAATGTCTATTGCACTTGGCCAAGATGTAGCTCAGTTGGCTGATGGGGTTTGTGTTCGATCGGCTGGAGTGATGTTCAATGGTGCTCAGGGCCGACACTCGAGAATTCCAAACTCGCGTTAGCACACAAGATAGAATTGAAACAATGATCTTGAATGTAAAGGAAACACATTGGCCTACTGTGAGGTTCAATCTCTGTTGCCCTGATGAGATTTAGTGTTGAAAATCTTCAGACCATTCGAGCGCTTGGCAGGCCAGTGGGGTGGCTCACTCCAAAGGAAAAATGCAGGCATCCGATGGCGCGCGAAGTCCAAGATGGGCGCGGATGATTTTTCCTGCGCAGGATGTTTGCCACAAGTGACAATTTTGACAATCAACGACGAGGTTCATTGCAATGATGAATGTGTCCAGTAAATCAAATAAACTTTGTCAGTGTAGATGGTGTGGGTTCACCTGCAAAGAGACTCCAGGTTTAGAAAGCTAAAAACTCAAGAAGCGATGAAGGCAAAGGCCCATTGAAGCAATTGCTTCTGAAAGCATCATTATTCTGAATGATTCTGACCTGTTTGTCTAAACAGCGCGGCAGAACGTTTTTGTTGACACCTGTTGGCACTTGCACTGTGCTGGCACCTGTCTTTGTCAAGAAAAGGGGTGAGGAATGGTGTAGCTTCGCTGTGCCATCGTGATAGTCGATGTGGAGCCAAATCTGTTCATGGGGTCCGCCTGGTGCCACCTAGTAGACTCTCATGGAGGGGGAAGCCCTTCAACCCGGTTCTCAGGGACCACCGGCGGCTACTATTCTTGATTACTAGCCTCTAATACAAACAACTAACCAGCTAGTGAAGTACTAGTTATTAACCATTACTGTATCAACCCTTGGTACTGTAACCATCATCAACCATCAGTATCCATTACTAGGCATCCTCAACCACTAGTACTGAACCGGTATTAACCATTAAACCACTAGTTATTGACCATTGGTCACTATAGTGATTCATTTTTAACCATGATCAACCATTGTTGCCACTGTTTTCCCTATATAGTATTTGCACGTATTTGTGATATTTGGTTGGGCATACAATTAAAAAAGCAGGGGTTGCAACCATCAACCAGATCAGCTTGGTTGACCAAAAGGGGTACCACCAAGCAGATCACTGTCGCGGCCGTTTCTTCTGGCTATGGTCAATATTAACCAACCAACCAATGGATATATACTTATGGGGGATACTCACCAACAATAGGGAAAACCATGGTTAATGATAGGGGAACCAGGAGAACCAGCGGTACCCATAGCCCCTATCATTAACCATGGTTCCCCTAGGTCCTAGGTTTTGACCCCTAGCCTTCTGAGGGAATGGTCATGTTCATCGCCGATGAGAAGGTTTGCGAAGTGCCCGGAACGAAGTATCACACCCTTCCAAGCCACTGGGACCGCGTTTTCGTACCGCGGGGAGCACCGTTGCCGGCGGCAACACGTGGCACGTTGCGGTGGTGTGCTTGGGGTGAAACATGGAGTAGTGAGTGGTCTGGATAGAAAGGCAATCCTTGGAAATTAATGACATATGCAGAATCAGCTTTGATTTGCTGAAGTGTTTGAAGCGAATTTAGGAATTTGCATGAATCTGCTGATTTTGAATGATTTTGATTCATCCAATATGTTTTTTGATTTGGTTGGAAAGGGCGGAAGGAGGGGTGGTCTTTACCCTGGAACATTTGCACAATACCTGATTGTGGCAGTTGCAACTTTTAAAGAAGATGAACCATGTACCAAATGACTTGAGGCAATGATACGGCCGGCGTGAAAAAGACAGATGCTAGATCACGCCAGCATTTCTTTTCAGGTTACCCACTGATGATCATTTGCGCCAGCTCCTTGGCACCTTAGTGAATGAATGAGTTTGGATCTTGGAAACATTTGCCCACACAATGCATTGGACTGGGGTACACCTCATCCATACATCGCTCAGGTGTTTGACCTCTGGACACAACACTGCAAACTGGACTTGAAAAGTGGACTAGCCTCTCTTCATGAATGAGAATCAGCCTTGGTTGATCACATTTTCCGCGAAATCTTCAAAGAACCAGCCATGATATATCAAGACATCATAGATTTCCCAAGTACCCAGCCATAAAGACATGGCAGTGGGTCAAAACCCTGTACCCCTGGTTCCCCTATCATTAACCCTTGTTTTCCGTATTATTGTTGGTGGAAATCCCCCATTAGTTGGTTGGCTAACTGCTTGACCCATAGCCACATAACCCAACTTTCTCGGTGAGGTCGCAATGGTGCGATGATGTTCCTGGGAGCTTTGCAGAGCCCACCCTTGAGGTTCAGCTGGTGATCGAACGATCTGGGAATTTCCCACCGTGGCCATGGTGGTGCCTACAATCATCATCCAATCATATGGTGGTTTCTCAAAATGGTGGTACCCCCAAATCATCCACTAGTAATCATTAGTAGTAATAAACCAACTGTTTTGGGGGTACCCCTATTTTGAGAAACCACCATATAGCCACTATGAACATTGTGTAACATAGGGAACCGCCAGTGACTTGTCACCGTTTCTTGGGCTAACCCATCTGGCGTCGGGGATTCAAGTCAGAAGCCATCATGAGAATACCTCAGAACATTTACATCTATTACTGGTTGGGGATTTCGAGTTAAACATTTAACTACTAAATTTCCCAGGTAATTATCAGCAAATGGTCGGTTGACAAGCATATTTTTCATAGGGATGGTTCAACCACCAACCAGATCATAGTGTGATGGGTCAGGTCTCAACTTGCTGGAGCTACAAGGTATGCCAGTCGTTCCGCCAGCGGCATGATCTCCTGGCACCACATCATCATCCCCTTTCGACCATACCATGTAGCTGCCGCCAATTGCGACCCTTCACTGGTGCCAAGAACCCCGCACCAGGCTCAATGATCAGCACTTGCCAGCAAAGGTAGAGATTCGCAATGTACTCCGCCTCAGATGGGACCCTGATGTGGGAAATCGCTGAGTTGACCATGAGTTTCGGAATGAGTTAACCATGTCAAGTGTTTCAAGAGTTCATCAACTTGAGACATGATAACTAGTTCAAGAGTTCATCAACATGACATCATGAATATACCACAAGCACTTGTTTGAGTAACGATGGTTTCCCAATGATATATGCAAGATTTGAAATGTCTAGTCATTATGTCATATTATTTCATATCAGTGCTTGCCAGGAGATTTGTCCAGAAGCTCTTCAAGACATCTAAATTTAAATCATCCCGCAAGGCTTCTTTACGCTATGTCAGACAGAGCAATCACACATTTGCAGTCCCCCTATTCGTTGTCTTGCAAGACAAATGGAGCAAAAACACTCCCCAATTTGCACTGCATTTCCCTAGATGATTTCTTCTCAGCCATGCTAATGGTTTAGCCAGTGGTCCGGGAGTGGCGGCATCACGTTTCAAGTTGCCTCCCCTTGTTTCACATCAGTTTTTGGTTGAGACCGCACCTTTACACAGAGCCTTTGTGGATTGAAATCTCGCAGCGATTTTGGCTGGCATGAGACGCGCGTCTCTAGTCGCAGCACAGTCGCTGGCGTACCCTGGCAGTGTTGGGATGTGCTGGGGACTGGTGGTAGCCGGTTATAATGGTCGGCAATGGTCAGCGATTCGTCAGGACAGTACCGGTTACTGATATCCAAAAATGACATATATCATATAGTTAATGGTACTCAGATGTGATGAATGATTAGCTTTCAATGATGATTAATAATGAACAGTCATTGGATACATCAAAACAACTCAGCTACTCAGCGCCAAAATTCACGACGGAAGATGTAGAGACCGCTGCCCTTCGGGGGCTCCTCACGGCCAAGGCTTGCACTGCTTTGTCACCAAGCCATCAGCTTTGTTGGAGACAATCTCACAGCAGCTCACTTGCAGCACGCTGGTTGGGAGGGAGCTCAGGAGCCAGGGGTATCCCTATGGCCCATGGCCCGTTAAAGGGGGTGCTAAGCAGTTGCCAGCAGTGGCCCAACCAAACAGTAGAGCATGTCAGTATATCTCATCGGCAAGTTCATTCCATGAGTCACTTGAAGCCTGGCTTTATGATCGATCCTCTCATTTGGCTACAGACAGTCAGCATTCTTCGAGTCACCCCTGTGGGCCATAGGAGTCTATCATGGTCTATCCCCCAACCTGGTACCCAGGAAACATAGGAAACCATCCCAAGCTATGCCCAGCATGCATTTGGCTTGAGTACACACTACACATAGCCATCCAATTGGGTCACCTTGCTGTTTTTGAAATGCTATGTGATGATGCTTCCTACAAAATCTGGTTTCTGGGTCAGTGACCATGCTGACCACCACCAATCACCATTTAGCGCTATTTATCACCGTCAGCCATGATCAACCATCATTATGCCATTGATCATTCTCAACCGACATCAGCCATTATCAGCCATTCCCATTCCCATTATTTGCTCACAATGACCACTATTGACCGGCATCATTGACCAATATCAACCATCATCAACCACCATCATCAGCCACCATCACAAACCACCATCATCAACCACCATCATCAACCACCATCACCAACCACCATCATCAACCACCATCATCAACCACCATCATCAACCACCATCATCAACCAGTGACGCAATCTAGCTCCACCTAGCTTTCTTAACGGTGTACGGTGATTGACATGAAGCCAGTTTATGATTGCATCTCTTGGCTTTAGCCCAGGTGGTAGGTGACACCACCCCCTTACTAGTGCCCGCGTAGGAAACAGAGTCCTTCGCCTTTAGCACCGCATGCCAGTCTCTCCCACATCGGTGGTAGCGTTGAGCTCTGGTTAGTGCGCTCATCATGGACATGGAAGAGCTGGACGCAGTGGAGGCAGAGGCCAATGCAGGCCGACAAGGCAAGTGGGGGGTGGCAGTCAAGCTGCTACTCTGACTTGGACGGACGCAGAGTGGGAAGAGTGGTATAGAAGTAGAAGAGAGCATCCGTGAGGAAGGAGTAAGTTTCCTTGAAATTTTCAAAGCGCTTCATGTCAACAAAGATTTGGGGGGGAGCTGACGCAATCTAGCTCCACCTAGCTTTCTCAACGGTGGGCAGTGATTGACATGAAGCCAGTTTGTGAATGCTTCTCTTGGCTTGAGCCCAGGTGGTAGATGACACCACCCCCTTACTAGTGCCCGCGTAGGAAACAGAGTCCTTCGCCTTTAGCACCGCATGCCAGTCTCTCCCACATCACCACCATCAACCACCAATACGGCGGTTTCTCAAAATGGGGGTCCCCAGATATCATCCAATATGAGGCATTTATAGTCATATAATAAACCATCCATAACTTGTGGGTTCCCAATTTTAAGAACCCCTTAAGTGAATTGTTTATTGTAACCTCGTCATTTATTCTTAATCATATATTATTTACATATTATATGTTATAACCATGGTCCCATTTATATGGCAACTTATTGGCCAACATACAACTTCATAATGCGTTCTTAATTAATCATCGATTATTTGGTTGTCAATCAGTATTATCACTACTATAATCTATAATTACTGTATTTCTTAATAAAATCATTTACTGATTGAAATTAGCCATTCTTAACAGTCTGTATCACACCTTTATCACACGTTATAACCATGGCTTGTGAACCATTTGCGATCATGGTTCAAGAAAAGATTAGCCATTGTTGAGCTGGCTTATATATAGTCGTATATATATAGTTGGCTCATTATTCATATGATAATCATGGCCATGTTTATAACCATTGCTTATTAACATATTTATAACCATTATAACCATATCATGGCCATATATGGTTGATATAACCATTGTTTATTAACATCTATATCAACCATTCCCATGGTCCCAGCTGCCCTGCTGAGTGGCGGATGGATACGGTGGCTCCGCCAAGGCCCGCCGCGCGGTGACGGGTGCGGAGGACGTGGGGGGTACGGTGTGGTGGTGCGGGTTGAACCCAGTTGCGACATGGCTATGGGATGCCATGGGTTAAATGAACTCACTTAATGATTGACAATCACAGGTAGATAGCAACACGAATGGGGGATGTTCCAACTGTGGCCATGGGTCAGTATTAACCATCCCCCCAAGAAAGGGGTAGGTGAACATTCCAACAGCTCGACTAGATTGGTCATTTACCGCATGTTCACCAGGGGTACCAAGGTATTGACCCACAACCACATGATGATTTCTGTTCTTCTTTCGGGACCAGAGCTGGGCACCAGCATTTCACCGCCGGGTGAGGCTTATTGAAAGTGATGCATTCAAATGTTGCTGGTTTTCTCTAAGGCTTGATGGGTGGAAGAACGGGGTACCACCATTGAGCAAACTTGGGGACCCCATGGAATGGTCAGAAATTGAAGTATTTCGGATGTGGCAGTCACAACTGGACCTCTGATGGTTGTCCGACTAGACATGAGGGGCTGGTGATTTTGGCAGCCAGCCATTGCCCAAATGCACTGGTAGACCGGCGATACGCTGCCACAGTGAAGCAGTGGATAGGAGCAGACTTTGGCAGCAAAGGATTGTTCAACTTTGGGTACCAGCTGGAACTTGGAGCTTTGTTTCTTCCGACATTGCAGCCAGAACTTAGCTCAATCTTCCAGCTGCTCCACATGATCACTCCAAGCACACCGGGGTGCAGCTCAAGCACCAAGCCGTTCCAATGACCAGCACCAGGTGAGTGCTGTACCACGGCTCACCTACTTCGCGGGGTATGGCTTGGCAGAACAAGTGCGATGGATGTTGGCAGCGACGGGTGTTACCTTTGAACAGGTGGGGGCGGGGGCTTGGGGTCCATGTGGTTTGATGCCTGTGAGCAGTGGAAAAGCACTAGGTTAGTTGATGATTAATGGTTGGTGATACCAAGTGGTGATTCACATATGAATATCTTCAATTATATATATAAAAATCTTTTTGCAGATAGATATTCAGATATGTTTGATATACTGTATTCTTTTTTCAATACATGTACTCATATAGTTATATTTATACACACACACACACACGCATAAACGCAGATATGCCTATAACAATGGAACAAGGTGTTTATTGTGATCCACTAGCCAATGGCTTCCAATAGGTTAGGATTTATGGGTCGGTTAGAATTCATTGATTTAGATTGATTTATATTGAAATATATGGATTCATATGATAGTGGGTGCACCGTCCCTCATGAGCATTATTTGGAAAACTGACCAGCTATAGGGGTATATGATTTTTTTAACAAATCCATGTGGATCAACACAATGGAGATCATAAATGATCAAATCAGATACCGTCAAACCCTCATCAATGATCCACGGAGATATGGATCAGTATGGGCCATTGCTGCACCAATACTGCAACAGTCACAGACACACTCATACCAGAATTGTTAATACCCTTGGTTGTAACGCTGGATCCAAAACTGTAGTGCTAGCAAGATACACAAACATATGAGACCTTGCTCTGAATGATTCAAATCTTAGAGCTAGCAAGATACACAAACGTATCTTGCTCTGAATCCTGAAAAAAACTGGCAACTTCGCAGGTTCGACATGGCCAAGTATTCAGGCAAGTTGGTGGGTCCATGGTGGAACTTGGTGAATTCAGCACTTGATGGCGGCTTGCCATTCCACACATGGGCGCCCCTCAGGTGGCACTTCAAACGCATGAGGTCCGGAGTCCGGGCCGCGGTTGCTGAAGAGCAGCAGATATAGATAGACAGACAGACAGATAGATAGATAGGTTGATTGTTTGATTGTTTGATCCATGGAAGATAGATAGACAATTAGATGGATAGATAGATCCATAGATAGATCTGTGGATAGATCTATATGCGATCACATGAGGATTCAGATACCTCACAAGTACGTATATATTTGCACAGATTTGAACATTGGTGAATTATTGCAAGTTGTTGGGCAATGCACCGACAGGAAATCAGGATATAGGCAGGTTTGATTTGTCGGCCCAGGACTCAAACAATTTCAATCAGTGATTTTATACAGAAACATTTTGTGGTCGGTGGACTGTATCCATCGTCAATTCAACTATCTGTCTTCATCAAAGAATATCCCGATCTTGGGTGGCCTCAATGGTTGTTTCAATGGCTTTCATTCACATCATGACCCTATTAATGATTCTCAAACGATAGGCTGTACCCGGTTGCTGGTTTCAGTCCGCATTTGGGGTTGCCAAACATGTGCAGTGATCAAAACCGAGTTGTGGATAAAAATTGCTTCGAGGGAAGGTATTACCCAATACACATTTGCAGGAATAAATCAATATACAGTCTATACATATAGTATGTAGTGCAGAATGTATGAATGCTGTCTTATGGCAACCCCAACAAAATTCCAACCCAACAAAAATGAACCCTCCGAAGGTTCAATGGCAGCGTCTCAAGTCTCAAACAGTCAACTTGATTAGGTCAGCTGAGAGTTGAAACGGGTCTAAGCGATTTTGAGCATCCTGAGGGAAAAAACCTGAAGGAACCTCCGAAGTCAACCAGAGAAGGTCAACTCCCCGCATCAACCAATGTGATGTGACAGTTCTCAAGCTATTCCATGCTATTCCTCCAACTTCTTTTGGACTTGTTGCTGTGTTGCATCTGCCACTGATCTGCAGGAGTTCTTGAAGCTTAGAAGCGATGAGCCACTGGGCGCGCACATAGATAGGCGACTGTCGTGTAGATGTGGGCAGTGAGACCCGCGCTGATCCATGCAGCAGGATAGAGATAACCAGCAGCGGTGAATAGCCCGTGTTGATTGGATGCTGTTGGCATCAGTTGGCAACCTGGCAACACCTTTGTTGAGCTGCTTCTTTGCCCCGCCTGACCCCTATACAGTACAGCTTTTGTGTTCGTCAAATTTGTGAATATATATGTTTTTTTTCTTGGAACCCTCATGGCCAATGTTGACCCTTTGTGTAGCCATTACCACCATCATGCGACCAATCTTGACGAGGACCCGAGTGACTATTTGCCAGTGTTAAGTGCCAAACTAGCTGTGATCAACCCCCATCATGTGACGATCATTTCTTGACAATATACCTGATCATTCTCCCTTTGAATAATGGCTACGAACTTGGTTAATTCAGGGGTACCACCATGGCTATGGACAAATACAACTTGATGACAAGCTCATGCCACCCAGGAAGCTCCTTTTTGGGCAGCTGCCATTGCTGGAAATCGATGGCTTGCGACTTGTGCAGTCACAGGCTTGAGAGGGTGGATCCTCGGGTCAAGTGGACAAAGGGGGTAGCCCAGTGGTAACCCAAAGCTATGAATCAAAATCTTTGCTACCCTTAGATTGGTTTGGAGCTGCTTTGTTCATGGTTAATCATAGCGCTAAGAACCGGTTCTACAATGGATCATTGATGATCTTCTATATCTATTCTAAGTTCTTGATGGCTTCCAGCAAACGAGCGTTCACCACTTCGGACAAGGGACATTTCATGCTATGTCAGTGGCTGCTTGGTATCCCCAAACTTCCCCAGTTACGGTGATGAGCTGCTGGAGCCGCTCAGGCCATGATGCGCTACGTCGCTCAGCGCGGGAAGCTGTGGGGAAGCACTTCAGCGGAAGCTGCGCTGGTGGATATGATTGCTGAGGGCATCAAGGATGTGCGAGGCGCCTTGACAACTGTGGTGAGGAGTTGGCAGGTTGGGAGTTGGCAGAATGAGTTTAGGCCATGGGTGAATATTAATCAACTAACTCATGGGGAATTTCCACCAAGAATAAGAGGAAAAACCATGGTTAACAATATTGAACAACTACCTAATGGGGAATTTCCACCTACAACAACAGGGAAAACCATGGAGTTTAAACGTCCTATGAGCCAAATGGCGAGCGGGGTCAATATTGACCAACCAATTTCATGGGGGACAATAACCAGCAATAATAGGGAAAACAGTGGTTAATGATGGGGAACCAGGGGTACAGAGTTTTGACCCGCAACCAAATATAGCCAGGTGGCAGGATCCCGAATCCGACTCCCAAGTTACCCAGAAACTCAAAATGCCCCCGAATCCTGACGCTTATGGAGCCAGATCTCCGAGAGATAGTAGGTAGCGAACTCATTTTCAGGATATTTCAGGTGTCATGTGAAATTTCCTGGACGCAACCCACTGGTACCCTGCTGCTTAGTGCTTTCAAAGATGTTACCAAGGAGATCCACAGAGCTACCCAAAACTACCTGAGCTGATCCTGGGTAGTTGGATGCAGCATGATTTGATCATTCATGAGCCAGCCATCCTTCAAGTTGCACTTTCAGTTTTTGGTTCTAGGACCAAAAAGATAGGCATGGCTCGCTTGCGACCTCCAGAAAAAGTGGGTGAAAGCAGAGCCCCAACGGCTGGATCACCGGCTGCTTAGAGTTGTGAAGCATGATGATTGGCTGTTGGGGCCCCCCAGAGTTACTTGAGGTTGTCTTTAGGGGTAAACCCGCAGGTACGCGGTGAAATCCATGATCTTTTGGGTGGAAATTATTTTGAAAGCCTCAGATGCCCACCTTCCATTCACTGCGTCAGTGGTCACAGGTGAGGTAGTCAGATTTCCCTTCTCCGGCGATCAGGCAGGGATTCAGGGTTGACTCCTCGTAGCTGGGGATAGCCCCGGGATTCCAAAAAATTGTTGGTTCCTGCTTGTGAAAGCAGCCGTTTGAAGGGGACGTCAATTATGAATTGTATAGTCATTTTCTATCCCCTTACTTGGTGGTTTTGAGGGAATTAATACAGGAAAGGCAATGACAGTGTAGCAGCGGGTTCAAGAACAAAATCAATAAAGACAACACCATGACGTCCAACATCAACAATTGCAACCGCAACAGATGACAGTTTCGTACAACACCGGCTGTTTTTGGTGGCCGATTTCCATCTTGGTCCAAATGCATGGTGCACTCAGAAAATTCCCGACACCTTTGGGCGACAAACATCAGGTGTGATCTTGAAAGCTGCATGTTCAATGGGTTTCATTGGATATCTCCGAGCACCTAGCAAGTGTGTACTATGATTCCTCAGCAATAAGTACCATGTTATACAAGGAAAAATATACTGATGAACATGTCGCTCTGAAAAATGCCAGCATATGAACTCAACTATGCTCCAAAACCAACATTGCACCTTAAGTTTTCCCAAGCTTTCCCAAGCTTTGAAAGTGCCAAGCTCCACTGGTTCACCACCACCGATAGCTTCATGGGATGGCCCCAGGGTGCCCTGCTGGCAGAGCTGCCTTTGAAAATCAAAAAGCAGATGGACCCCTTGGAGTCGAAGATCCAATCCTTGGCTGACGGCACCTTGGACGCAGTTGATGGCGGCAGCACAACTCGAAGTGAAGAACTGTGGTGGGATGACATCTGTCAGTCATACAATGTCAGCTCCATGGATGTTTGGACATTTGTCAATAAAGTCACACACGACTGCACCTCTGGATTGGAGAAGTCGTGCTCTAAGAGGATGTGCTCCAAATGTTGGTGACGTGCGGTTGGCATTCACTTCTGCGGAAAAAAAACCATCCGCTTGAACCGGCTGCAGCGATTCACCAAGGAACCCTGGGATTTCTGGCCTCCGGATTCTCTGCCGCAGATGTCCTGCCACTTGGAGAAGCAATGGCGAATGGCATGTCACCAAGGAGCAGTGGAAGATTGGTAGGAAATATCTCGAATATCCCTCTTAGACATAGTGAGTGGGATCAGATAAGTGTCACTCATAGTGAGTGGGATATGATAAGTGTTAATTGCAAAGAATGAGTGGAATATAGCGATTACTCACCTATGTCTAATTTCTGTAATTCTTCTGACCTGGCCATGATCAGGGCTTCTTGGGGGTGCTGATTATCACCAAATGATCAGCATTGATCAGCACTGGTTGATCATAGTCCAATGTATTGTGGCTGGGAATTCACCATGATCAAGCACGTAACTTCCTTGCACTTGAGCGCTTTCATGGTGAAATTACAACTTTTTGGGGTGGCCCAATGTATGAGCAGATTCACGTCCACGATTGGCCAGAACGACATGTTTGAGACTTGTTTGCCGAGGTAAAGTAGACCAACCAGACCAATCGTTGCGAAGTCATGCTATGATGAGATTACGCTGCCTGGTTTCTCAGAGAACATGATCAGATAATGATTACTATGATGAGATGAGAATCATCCACTACCATCATTGAAGATTAAGCTGCTGCTTTTTGAAATACTGCCATGATGGAAACACCTGAAACACCCAAGCTCAACCTATAGCACCAATCCCCAGCATCACTGCACCAGACACGAAGCCGAGGCTGGCTGAACTGGCAGAAGAGTCACTTGTCAGGGTGGGTCCCCCCATGGTGCCTCATCCTGGTTGCCAACAAGTGGCTACTTCATGGTTTTTGCTCATGGTTTCAAAACATGTTTTGCATTTATCAAAGAACATAACAGGTATTAGTGATTCCCTTTTGGCATTTATTGGAAATCAGTGATTCCAAGGAAAATGATAGGGTTGAATCATTTGTTTATCAGGGTGGGTGCCCCTAAGTAGGGGTGCTCAAAAAGCACCGATGCTCACCTGGGGAGCACTTGAGACACGTTGACGAATCAGTAGCAGCAGGGAATGGAATCCCCAAATGTTTTGTAGTTCTCGACAAGCTGAACAAAGATGGAAGAAATCATGAACAACTCTTGAAAGGCAGCAAAAGACTCCCAATCTATAAAATGCTCTTGTAAGAAACAAACAGTTGTTGAGTTTCGGGTGCTGTCCATTTGTGGCAGTTTTGTGAATAACACTTCGACAGGCAGAGTGGATCGGTTTGGAGCTAATTATTTGACACATGTCATTTGGCCGTACATGTTTGTTTATATGGCGGTAGGCCCCTATTTACCATCCCAAGAATGGATGGACGAACATCCCAACAGCTCCCGTTACACGACATGCACACGGAAATCTCTCAGCACCATTGCATGTCCGAGGCTTGTGGTGATGCGGTCAGACGCTCTTTCTGCATATCCTAAGATTGCAAAGCTTCATAAACAGGCCGCGGCTGCACGAGAGCATGGGCCTGTCCGTTGCCATGAGGGTACCTCAAGTCAGTACACTTGCGGTTTTGGTCAGTTGATTCGAGTGGTTCGTCCTATCATAATTGGGTCACGAGAGTAGTCAAGAAGTGAAATCAGTCAGCTCTTGACCTACTTAAGCCATCTAAAAACTATCATTTGATGGAACAAACCCTGACATAAACCTGCAACTGAGTATAAACTCTTGTTATTGTAGATTACAAACATATATGACAACCGAAAATATGAACCTGCCTACCTCAACCGATCTACGGACCTCAACCTATGTCGCCGCTTGGGGAAACCAACGGCTGCCACTGGCGTGCTGGCGCCCAGCTGTGCCAGGTCACAAACCTGCCGCAGATTCGTTCGTATTTGGAGGGCCCACTGCGGTATCCTTTTCCCAAGGGACGTGTGGGTGCCTCGCTGGAGAGCCGTGCCCCAACGGTAGTAGCTGGTTAGTGGTTGATACCAGCTACTGGTTGGTAGCTGGTTAGTGGTTGATACTAGTATTAGTCAATATTAGTTACTAGTATGATACTAGTCAATGATGGATTTCTTTTGGTGCTTTGGGGCCGATGTGTGATGTTTTTTTTTCATTGTTATAGACACTGCATTGCTTTGAAACAAAGGCATAGAGGCTACTGCCTCGAAGTCACAAACCAGACGATGAGAAGAGAAATACCGTACCTTTGAACACCAGATGCTGTGTGAGCTGCTTGCAGTCCTTTTTTGAAACATGTCCCAGTTGGGCACGTCAGTCAGGGAACTCCAGCCATAATGCGGAAAATCTACAGGAGGCGCCCAAAATTGAGGCGCCAGGAACCACGGTCTTTCCCCAGATTTTCCATTTTCCCCGGCCTATTCCAATGATAGAACTTGGTCTTGAATCTGAATGCTTTGGACCCCAAAATGGCCCGTTTCCCAATCCAAAACGGTCCAGCCACAGGTGATGGTTGGAGGTATCATCCCATGTTCCTTCCAAGGCCAAGTCTACGTTCAAAATGTCCACAAGGTCTTGAACTGGTGACGTGAAGGCATGTACAGGCGACAAGCAGCAGATTCTGAAAGATGTGAGGTGATACCGTGTGTTTTTTTCCACCAATGGCGAAGCGCATTTGGTGTACACAAATATGTGGTCGTTCGTGCATAATCATATGATGACCGATATGCCGGCGGAGATGATCAAGATGCCTCGCAGCCAACCATCAGAGGGAATCATTTGTTGCATACAGTTTTTTTGCCGTGGCTTAAATGTTGCATGGGCATGATCATTGTCCATGCCGAGATGTTTCACTTTCAACTGTCGTAGAGTCCGATTGAGGTTTTCTGAATGGCGCAAGTGTTCCGGCAAATCAACAACCATTGGATTTTTTTGGTTTTCTAAACTGCATGATTGGGTCAACGCTTAATGTATGTGAGTCTGTCATGCTTGGTGCTTTTGGCGACAAATTGGACATTGAAACTAGATGAGCAGACGCCATGGTAAGTGCTTCAGGCTGGTGTATCAAGTAATTGATTTGTTTAGCAGCTCGAAACAAGGCTGCAGCATTCAAGCTACCACCCGTGACAATCTGCATTATATAATCCTTGTTTAGTGAATCAGTAGGTGATTAACATGTACAGTTATACACTCGACTGCTGGTTTAGTTCTGCTTGTTTCTTGGTGATGATAGGCCAATCCATTCCAGTATATTTTATAGTGTAAAACAGTTTTCCCTATCAATTACAAGTAGATTTTATAGTGTTTGCGGAATGAATGGCGTTGCCTGCAAGTTCCCTTTTCACAACTGCGCGGTTTGATCACGAATGAACATGACAAAATTGCCATCGTCAGGCGATGCTGGTCATGGTTGGTTGATTGTGGTTGGCTGTAAAGAATGTGCGAGCAACCATGGTTGATTGTGGTTGTTTGTGGTTGTTTGTGGTTGTTTGCAATGTTTACACATGGTCGGTTGATTGTGGTTGATTATGGTTACCACTGTGTATCGGTTGATTGTTGATTATGATTTAATTTGTTGATTATTTGTTGATTATGGTTAATTTTGCTTGATTATGTTTGATTATGATTACCACTGTTGCATGTTTAAAGAAATGCAATTCTTTCAACAGTGGTGCGAGCCATGGTCTTTTGCACCGCAGGCATCCCGACGAAGTGGTCGACGATCCCATCTCCCATCCTGTGAGAGAGGTAGCGACGGTGCCAGTGCGGTCAAAAAGGAGAGATGCAGCGCAAGGGGGTGAGGGATCAGTGAGGGAGCAGAGAATTGAGGGATGTGGCTTGATTTGGGGACTTTTGGAAAACCAAGGCGTTCAAAGTCATTGTAAGTAAGATTGAGTTTGGTGCCGAAGTGAATCTACAGAGCGTTCTTTGAAAAACCATTGGGGATGAGGGGTCTTGGATGAACAAAACAGAAACCTTGTCTTGAAATCGCATTGATGGCAAATAGCAGAAAAGATCTCACATAAATAAGGAACGGTTGAAATATGGTTCACGGGTGTTTAATTCAAGATGCACACTAATAAGGCACTTCTCAGATTTACCATTAATACTGGCTCGTGGTTTTGAATATGCCTTTTTTCCCTAGTAACTACTATTTACAACTGATTGGTTGATTGACAAATAGTTTTTCATAGGGTCAGAACCACCAACCAGAATAGCTAGTGAAATACAATCAAATACAAAAGATTTGATGGATCTTCCTTGACAATCCTTTGCATAGATTGGCTGACTCCCACAATCAAGTTCCGGTCGTTTTCATGCTGAAACCGTCTTGGCCACAGCGGGGATATCTGGATGGAGATCACCAAACCATGGGGGTTTGGCTACGAGCACTGCTGGCATTTCATTTCCAGGTGAATCTACCAGTGGGCCAAGCCTTCTCATAGGTTATGTCTTCTATAGAAATAAGCGCAGTGAGCAGCAACATTCCGCTGATGCAAAGACCCTCCAGCCCAGAAGCGAACCACTTCGATTGAAACCATTGACCTAGTGATACCCTGCTGGTGGGACAGAATATACTTGATCCTCCCACATCATGAATATGAATCATGTTCGGGGAGTCAAGGACTTTGAATCGTATCTAGCTAACAATCATTGAAATCAATTTTAGGAATTCGGAACTGCTTTGAAACAGCAATGTCACACCGGTACTCGTATGAGTTTGATTCTAGGAGGTCTCCTGGTTGGTCTTCATTACCAAGGATGCCTATCAAATGAAAACTGAAATACTTCGCCGTCGCTGCTCATGTCCCGCCACGGTAAGGTGAAGTACGGGAAACCTGCATCGAATCTTTTCGTTGCTTGGACCGAGCAGCCTGGGCGGCAGCCTGCACCGTTGTGTTAACAGTGTCGTGAGCCAAAAATGTCAGGTGCCACCGAGCGCTTAGCGAACCTGGGGTTAGTAACAGGGAGCACTTTGGGATGGTGCCAGTGCGTACCTGCCATCATTTATCAACATTCGCCTTCATGAATCAACAGCAAGTATATATTTACGTCATTTGGCCATGGATAAAGATTGAATAAGCATGCTTGATCACTGTAACTTCGAACTGTTACTTCTCGAATCTAAATGTTATGATAACAGTTATGTTGCATAAGAAAGGTTGATTACAGCATCATGCTCCGGCTCTTCTTTGCATCCTTGTAGCCTGGGTTACAGCATCACGTGATTCATCCAACCGTTACAGTTCCTCGATGCTTGGCAGAGCCCTTCGATGGATGGCCGGCCGCAGGTTGGTTTGGCCAACAGTGTGCAGGGCATCCTGCTGGGATCCTCAGAGGCCTGGCAGGCAGCGCGGAGTTATAAGTTGGATGTTTAACCCCTATAACTGGTAGTTTACCCTAGTATACCCTATTTAAGTTAGTTATAAACCAACTTATTGAAGGCCAATTTGGGTTTGAAGGGCTCAGAATTCCTGACATACTGGTAGATCAGGCCCGAAAAGGCCAGTACAGTAGCATTCTTGAACATGGGTCACAACCCTGTACCCCTGGTTCCCCTATCGCTAACCATTGTTTCTCTTACTATTGTTGGTCATGATCCTCCATTATTGGTTGGTTAATATTGACCCAGAACCACATGATGTAACCATGGGAATTCTTCTGGCATCAAGATTCACTAGCGACATCGCACGCTGGATTGCTGGTTGATTATGATGCCACCTTTATCAATTATTCAGCAGCTAAGTAACCATTAACCATTGATCATTATAAGCCATGATTAATTCCCATCATAATCAGCTTGGCCATTTGCTGGTTGGTAAACATTGGCTCACTTCATCTGAGAATAGATTAATGAACCAATATGATAAATTGATATTGGTAAGGTTGGGAATTATTCACCACATGAATTAACATATCGGTTGAATTGTTGAATAGTTGTTTGGTTGGTAATTAATAGCCATTACCAACTTGCAAACAGCTATTCAATAATTCAAAACCAATTACCAATGGATAAACTCACAGTTCATAATTACCAACCATTATTATTCATCGCTGGTTGATCATTTACCCCATATAGTGGTTTCGCAAAATCGGCGGACCCCCAAAGCATCCTTTATGAATCATTCATAGAAATAAGCCAACCATTTTCGGGGTTCCCCTTTTTGGAGAAACTACCATATGGTGGTTTCTCAAAATAGGGGTACCCCTAAATCATCTAATACTAGTCATTTATAGCAATAAACCAACCATTTTTTGGGGGGGCTCCCTATTAAGAGAAACACCCATTTGAGAAACTACCATATGAATTCACCAACCATGTCCTTCGGCGGCGCTGAGGTCAATACTGTTGATGCCCGGGCCTCGGAGCCGGCGATGATGGATAGCTATGGCTGGGGGGGGGAGGGCCATGGTCCATGGTTGGTTTACAATGGTTGGTTTATTATCACTCATAATGGTACTTGGTAGGGGATAATAACTGGTCATTGTCGGTCATTGTCAATAATCAACAATTATGTTTTATTGATTCATATATCATATAATGATTTACAATGGTCATTGGCACGGGGATGATAGGCGATCATAGGGGATATACCAGCTAGAATGGTTGGCTGATAACTAGAAAGGATATTAATCAGTTAATTAATGTTTGATGATTTTGGGTTACCCCCAGCTATGAAATCACCACATGTTAGGGGATTCGTGATGGTGGTTCAGTTGATCCTCTAGTCATTCCAATCCATGATGGTAATTTAGCTTCTTTGTTGCTGAATTAATGGTAATTCAGTTCGTGAGTTCACATACCACCACCGAACGACGATTCCTCAAACGTTTCTGCAATAGCTGTAGGATTACTTGACGCACTGGCAATTCAAATAAGACAAAGGGAGTGTTGCAAGGCACACAAATTTGTTTGTTTGGGTTTGCTTCCAATCCTTGATTCAGTATGTAGCCATAGCCGCAGTAGCCGTGAAACAGGTTGAGAGTCCTGGGCTGTGTTCTAACTCTGGACGCTTTGAGGAGTGTACAGATGAGTTTGCAAGTTGAATCCCCTGAATTTGGGGCATCCGGTTGTTCTCCAAGTGGTAGCTGTGACACTCAAAACATCCATGACATGGAGCTGTTAGATTTGACCCGCATATAATATATACACAATGGAATTGTTTAAAGGCAAACCATATACAATTTGCCATGTCAATCTGCTGATATCAGGATCTGCTGGCATATACAGTACTTATTTGAAGACCTTCAACCATCTCCTTTGGTGACTAGTGCCAGTCAGGTATCCCATCGGTTGGATCGGAGACAAGACCAATCGCTCCTTGACAATGGAAGGTTGCGGGTGGTCGATCGCTAGAGTTGTATTGGTACCAATAAACTACCAAGAGTTGACATTTTCTGTGAGGATTCTAGTTTAACGCAGTGTTGATGTACAAAAAGGGCAGCGACGATCATATTGTTGCTTTGCTGCATTAAGATTGTTCATAGCAAGCTGTTTAGGTAGAGGTCCCTCGGTAGAAATCACCCCAGGTCACTCAGTTGAATCATTGCATGCTTGGCTCGGGCCTTGCCCATCCTTTCTTACCAGAGAATTCCTGCAAATAGGGGAGAGAATGTTCCGGCTGGTGGCGGCTATCGGGGCAGGTTTCAACATAGCTACACCGTTTTCAGGTGATTCCGTGTCTATTGGGATGTTCACCTACCCATGTTTTGGTTGGTTACATATTGATCCATATTGATCCACTTTCAATAGCCAAGTAGAAGGCATCATCATCAAGAAACCATTGACTCCCAGCCTTACAGCAACGGGAGATGCCTGATCAGAACGCCAAATCATCAACTTTGACCAACTTGCGAGAGGTTGTTTTCTTGTGATTGGCTTGGACTCCCATTGCCAAGCCTGAAGTTTGTTCTACCACTCTTTGTTACATGAGTTTCTGGACTGTCCCCATGCATGTGAGCCAACTGATTGATATTAGACATCCACATATTGAAATATATTGCACATGTTTCTTTCCCTTTGGTTGCCAGCGTTAAGAACCATTCTCAGTAGCTGATTGTCTAGTATCATTGATTTCATTAGCACGACCACTCACCATCAGTATCTAGAATCATTACCCATCAAAATTTAGTCACTGTCATGAAATTGAGCCAACAACTGAAAACCATAGCCATATCACTCGAAAGTTCACTCTCCTGGAGATCCAAGGTTACTTTTTGCTTCGGGGCAACGTGCTGATTGCCGCCATTTCAGGTAAACGAGATCCAATTCAGCAAAGGGTTGGTTCTCTTTTGGACGACGCCACTGGTTTCGGGCACAAGTAGAGTCAAAAATAGCATGTGGATGCTTCCACTGTTTCGAGGAAATCACATTTTCATCCTTTTTTCTCTTCCAACAAATACCTGCATCTTCCAAAGTATGTAGAAGTATTGCTCTTCAATCTATTATTGCTCTTTGTAGAATTATTTTCCAGGACATTTGTATGGACAAATATAAAATGTCCTGGAAACTTGTGATGACTTGTGTGCTGCTGTTGTTTTCCCGTCAGCTCGCCACCTGCATGTGTTGGGCTGCGCCAGGGGCGACGATGCTGGTAGCAGTTTACACCTCGAGTTTGCCCTGGCTCTTCGTTGGGATTTGTATCTTCACCTGGCAACTTGGAGTTCGATGCCGCGGGGCCTTTTCGTTTTGCACAGCACTTCCTTTCCTGTTCGGCTGACGCTAAAGAACTCACAAGTTGGAACCAGCTGCGGATCCGCTGCTGAACGCAAACAGTGTGGTATACCGATGCTGCGCACATGCCTCCGGTTGATATATCCAGCACGAGTTGGAACGGCTTTATTTCACTCTCAGAGAGGTGGCTTGTGATCACAAGAGAGCAACATGAATCATTGGAAGGTGAACCGGTAGTGTAGTTGAAGCAAGAAATAGTTGTGAATGGATTTGAATGGTACCGCTTCCTGGCTGGATATTCTGAAAGGGCAATTCTATGGGCCTTCTTGGGGCTTACAATGAATTGTATTATAGTCATCGTACTGGTCAAATGTGGTCAATAATGGTTCAGAATGGTTCGTCATTTCCACAGTGAGCTGGGCCAGACATGACCAAGCCAAGCCAAGCTCAGGTACCAGCAGACGATATCTTCGACCATCAATGCCTGCCTGGCGGACAACGTGATTCAAAAACGTCGAACGCGAGCTGGGGTCATTTGGTGGCACCTACCTGATCCGCTCGTTGGGTCCACAATTCCAGCATCTTTCAAAAGGATTCCCCCAAACAAACTCGACTTAGAGCCTTGGAGCCATCATTAAGGATCCACGACACTGTTTGGGAGGGGCCCCGAGGATTTTGACTCGACTTTGAAGATTCCTTTGTGAGAACAGCTTCTCATCGTTTGCCACTCTGACCACAGGTTGCATTCTGGTGCTTTTCATTCACGGAAGTTTCAAGAGCCATCCCAGTGCATTGGTTTTCTGCTCACGATGGAATACATATATATATGGGTATATATCGGTATATGCACAGATGCGGGTGGCCCAGACCATTCCAGAATCTGTACCATAGTGCGCCAACAGTTTCAACTGGTCTTGGATGCTGAGAGACATGCAAACTTGATCAAACTTGAAGATGGTTCTCCTCACAAAGACCCTGGTCGCGCTATGCAAGACATCGCCAGACTGCACTAGCATGGCCCATATTTGACCAGTACGTGTTTGTTTTAGGGTGGGTGGACTCAGCAGAAATTGATCTTGCCATCGCACTCTCTTGGTTTCTATCCATGAGAATCAACCACACTTGAAGTTGTTTGCTTGTTATGAACAATGTCTAGTGCGGTTTATTTCCAATCATTCTATCTCCACAGTCCCTTGTTGAGGTCATCTACCAGATAATTTGACCCATTGCTACAGCAGCTGTTGACGTGTCCTAGGTGAATTACAAGACGTTCTCTGTGTGCTTCTCAGGTGTTCGAACAAGGGCCCAAGGGAAAGGCAGTGTTTCAGTCAGTCACGCTTTGCCCGGTGCCAGTTCCCAGTTGCAACATCAGACCATCTGAAAGTTCAATAGCTTTATGCCCTCCAGATCCCTGTAGCATCAAAGTCTGTGCTTGGATGCAGCTGAAACTCATCTTGACCCTTGGCTTCCGCTGAAGCTTAGCCACGTAGGGTGGGGCTGTTTGTTGGGTATGGATCAGCCTCAAAAACACGCACCCAATGGATGCCAACACATCCCAACCTAACAGTGACTAATGTTGCCAAAAAAGTAAATCTGGGCTGGGTAGGCAATCTGTATGATGGCCACTGTATGGTGGTCACTTGGTTCAAAGGGTACCACCATGGACTGGTCACTGGTCGGATCACCGAGGCCCTGGCCATGTCCTTTGGCCCAGCCGTTCAGCTGTGTGTGGTCTACTGGGGTCCCAAGGAACAGGCCTGGGAACAGCCAGCGGTTTTCATCATGTTTCTTACTATGATTGGTTGGCTTGGCTTGGGTCGGGTTTGCTTGGCTTGGCTTGGACTGGCCTGGGTTGATTGGTTGATTGGGTTGGCTTGGCTTGGGTTGGGTTGGTTGATTTTTTAGGCGTCCAGAGCTCCCCAAAGGGGACATGTCGCAGCAATTCATCGTGTTGGGAGCTCCTGCCTTGCTGAAGTGTTTGAAACATCGTGGCCGAGCTCGCCATCGTTTTGCAAGAAAAGGTGGTTTTTCCTACACTGCGATGGCCATGGGTCAATATTAACCATCAATAGTGGTGGATAATAACTCAGAACCTATAGGCAAAACAATGTTTAATGAGGGTATTAAGGTTAATCAGAAGCATTGTTTAACCCTATGAGGAAAAACAGTGGTTAATGATGAGGATGACGAGCCTTTCAGGATCTGAAGTGGATGATCACTGAGAATCTGGCAGCGACAGGATGCATGGAGCAGCTCAACCTTTGAGCTCTTGTTATTGCCTGGCCTGCGCCTCAGAGACACTGTGGATGGTGGCTGCTGGCGCTGGCAGGTTAGTTCTGGTTGGTTACTTATGCTTGATATTAGACAAAGCATTTGAGAATCACAGATAACCAACGCATCCAACTCCGATAGTGGGATATGTATGCCTTCTTCAATCAAATGGACTCATTGCATCCCAAGAATGCGACACGATGTTTTCTTGCACCTGGAGTGGGATTTCCGAGCGAGAGAAGCAGGGTACAGCTGGACGATGTAACGATCTTCTTGAGATTTGAATGCAATCATGCAACCACGATCTGCAAGTGTCATACGTGCAATCAACAGGAAATGTAATGGACATTCGTGCATCCATACGCAAAAGATTACATGCCCACACTGCCCAGGCAGAGTACTGCACAAGTTACAATACTATGCCCGTCGTGAGACACCACTAAGGGGACATTGGAATTTTCAGCTAAGCAGCACACTTTAGTGCTCGGGTTCAAATAACATTTTCTGAATAACCGGGTCTTGATATTAAGAATGATCGACATGACTTGCACAAAGCGCTATAAAGAGCAGATAGACCACATAGGTGAAACACTACCAGGCTGTCGATATGGCTTCATGTCATCAACAAATGTGACCGTTTCTGGAAAAACTAAGAACTTCATGGAATCTTTCCCATGCGTACATAGTATATGGACAGACATGGCTGCGGGTCAAAACCCTGTACCCCTGGTTCCTTAGCGTCGATCGGTCTCAATCGTCCGCAGTGTGGCACACTAGCAGCACAAGACAGAGTGTGCCTGATGTCAATACTGAGATGAACAGCAAAGATGAACAGCAAAGCAAGAAAGCATGGCAAATAAAATTTGAGTATAGATATCGAGAATGAAATATAATTAATGAATATAGTGAATATAAACCGTGTGCATGACATCATTGAGGGTGACAGGTATTTGGCACCCTGTACCCCTGGTTCCCCTATCATTGACCAGGCTGTTTTCCCTATGAAATTGTTGGTTGTTATCCCCCTTGGCTGCAGGGATCAGACCCACAACCTACAACCGAAAGGTTGGGTGTTGTCCCCCATGAAATTGGTTGGTTGAAGCCTTGACCCATAGCCGCATTGACGACGCCACGGCCGTGCTCCAAGGCTGGCTATTGCTGCCACTCATTGGATTGGCCGTCACCATGATGGTCCCAGTGGGGAAGGACTGGCCAGCGATGCTGAGATGACGACCTGTGGCTGGTGCGAGCCGTTAAGGGAAGGAAGGGATCGCTGGTTTGAAGCATGTTCGTAGGTAACCGCAGGTAACTAGAGGATATCTAATAACGATTAAGTTAGCAAAGGATTCTGGTAACCTAGTTTCTTGAACCAGGTTGGCTGTGAGATTGTGCTTGCCGCCACTGTGTCCAGGAGCTTAGTCAGATTCCAAATACCGAGACTTGGTGAAAAGGGTTGAAAACCGGAGGGATGGCTTGCGCGGCTTTGGCAATGTAGTGGCATGAAGGTGGTGTGGTCAGAAACATGCATACATAATTACATAGTTTGGAATTTGATGGGAACCGGTGCTTTGTAGAGATGATAGCGTCGGCAAACCCTGATACACCAACAGGTATGAAATGAGAACAGTTGGAGTGCTTCAGGGGTAGGGCACCAGGGTTCCAACTGAGAGCTATAATGGATGGTGCGAATACATATTGGAAGCCAAGATGTGTGCCCCAACCGTTCTTGACATGACATCTTAAGTTTTGGCACAGAATTTGCTGATGATTGGAAAGGAGGTCTACATTTTTGATGTGTATGTATATATATATATATATATATAGTATTTTTGTTTACCGATAGGGATGTTGTCGTAGATCCAACCATAGTGGGATTTTTTGATTGAAAACAAGACACACACTCTGGAATGGTTATCATGCAATTCCCAGGAAACTATTGCCGTACTTCAGTTCAACCTTTAGTACAGTATCTCAAAGGGTGCATGGCATGATGAATGCGCGCTTTGATTCGTTTCTTCTAGCTAACAGATTTTGACCCTTCCTGTGCCGCTTTCATCTCAGTGTGACGCCATGTCGGGCCGAGCATGCTTGGCTTTGCTGGCTTTGACCCTGACCAGCTCTTATGCAGAGGATGTAAGTACTGGTCATTTGCGGTGCCCTTCGAAAGAGATGCCAGAGATGCCAGAGATGAAGCTTTCCCACTTATCCCAGACCAATAGGATACCCCACCAGCAGTGGTTGTAGCTGGCTGGCAATTGAGCAGCTTTTGCCAGTCGCATTATGTTGGCTCTTTCTGCACAAGTCACCATATCATCCATTGTTGTGATGCTGATTGTGGGCGCTTTGTCGAATGCAACACTGCATACTCTGACAATGGTCATTGGTGTTAGTAGATTTTTGGAGCAGATAAATCTAAAGAGATTTAGATGCTGGTTTTGCAGTCGACTGGAATGTAAGATTGTATAGGCGAAAGCTCCGAAGCTTCAAAGTCTGCTGCAAACCTGTAGAAACTCTCGTGAGGAATGATTTGGGGCACCGGCCACTTTTGTCCGTATAGTGCAAGTCCTTCAGTCGGTGTGCTTTTGGTCAAGTTGATTTGCATCCTTGAGGCTTTGACAATCAGAAAGGCATGCAGAAAGACTGGATTTATTGCCAACTTGCAATGAATTGCAACCTTTAGTAAGGCACGGCAAGGCAAATGGACGAAATTGACTGGATGCATGTGGACTCTTGTTTTTTTCAAGTTTCAATGCTTGCCACTGTGTTGCACCAGTTTTAGCACTTTCCTTTTTGGGCTGATAATGTATGTATATATATATATGATATATTGATAGATATGTCTTTAGTTATTTTTTATAGATGTAGATCACCAATGCTGGTTGGAATGATTGTTAAGATAAATATTGTTGTCAATCAGCTGTTTAACAGCCAAAACGCTGCTTGGCAGGCTAGCCATTAACCATGATGACCTGCACATAATTCAATTATGAAGGTTCTTGATGATTGACTTGCTATTGATGTGGCGGTTTCTCAAAATAGCCCTCATTCATCATGTATAGTAACAAACCAACCATTTCTGGGGTACCCCTATATTAAGAAACCAGTGAGTTCATCTTCCACCAGTGAATCATTCCGGCGTTCGCCGCCCCAGCAGGTTCACCTCATGAGAGTTGGTGATGTTTGTAAAACCATGGGATTTTCCATAGAAAATAGCCAATATGGCCTAAGCAAGCGTATTAAACTACCACTGGGAAGCAGGACATGGGTCCCCCCTTCCCAAAGGTCACACCTTGGACGATCAGGAGGCGGCTTTACCGAGCTAGTGATCAATCCACCATGATTGTGGACGAGGTCAGTCTATAACGGGGAATATTATGGAATATTGGATTCTATGTAAATATAAAGATATATATTTATATATATATATATATATACAAATATATATATATATATATGTATATTTATTTATTTATTTACTTATTTATTTGTTATTTTTTATTCATTCATTTATTTATAATTATATTTATTTACTTATTTATTCAGTATGTTTTTTATTATTCATGCATTTATTTATATATTTATTGACTTATTTACCTATGTATTTTTTTATACATATATTATATACAGGAAGGAAATCCTTCGGAAATTCGTTGGCACGCGCGTTGTGCTGAGGATGATGCCCCTCAAAGTCCTAGAAGTCCTCACTTGAGGGGCAAGATCAGTGAGGCTTGGGCTGCTGGTGCCAATGCCCGGTGACTGTCGTGGTGCCTGGATTCACTCCTGCAGTGGTGTTGTCATTTTTTCTGGCATTGAAATGAATTGATGCACGTACATGTGGTGGCTTCTCAAGCCATAGGGAACCTCCAAAGTTATGGTTGGTTTATTACTATAGATTAATATGAAAGATGATTTGGGGGTACCCCTATTTTGAGAAAAAACGATGCATTTACTATAGCAATTATACATGTACTCGCAGTATACACCGTGGGATGGTGCGGATCAAAGTCAAACTTGCGTAGGTACATACGATCTTTTAGACTTCTGTTTGTTCAAGCAGTGATTTGGCAACAGTGGTCAAAATACACATCTGCATATAATGTATTCAATATACGTCGTTGTTGTGACTGGTTTCATTGTTGTTGCCTTTTCTGTTGAGCATCGCTGGATCATAGTAAGCACGGACCAGACCATCTCCAGTGGTGAAGCAAGCTGTTCAATATGAGGCTACAGGTGGCATCTCCACCTGTCTGCTGGATCATTGCGTGACCAATGGAACTTGAATCCACACATGGATCATCCCCAACACACTGATGGTTTCCCTTCCCATCTCCAAAATGATATGTAGCCTTGCTCATTGTTCGTGGATGAACAGCTAGCAGAATAGCATCAAGATGAATCTCGGAGGAACATGCTGAAGGTTTGACGATTCTGCCATAGGAACATTTCTCACTGGTAGATTCGGACGCAGGTTTGGTTGGAGCAATGTGTTTGCTTCTCGCTGAAACGACGCTTTGTGGGGAGTCCTCAGCCGTGCGACGAGCCACTGGTCGACTCTTTGCCCATAAAGTGACCTTTTCATGGTGGGAAGGTGGTTTTTGTGGGCATATGGTGGTTTCTCAATCTAGGGATACCCCTCAATCATCTCATATCAACTATGACTATATATGTACAGCAATAAACCATTGATTTTGATTGATTTTGGGGGTCCCCTATTTTGAGGACCCCCCCTACTATGATCATATTGTGGAGGTCCAGACCAAGTACCACAACAGATGGTGAGCATCTTGTGGCTGACAATTCTTGAACATTTTAGACCTGCCTGGTGAGTGTGAATATCGAATTTCTCATCGAGATAGCAACATCAACACCTGCCATCACACCAGTCGTTGGCAGTTTCTCTATCATGTTCGGTCACTCTAAGTTCAGGTGCTGCCCTGTTGCGTCATTTACATCAGCATCATCACTGTCAAACATGATCATGAGTAGTCTTACCGACCATCACCAAACATGAGGGAGTTAGCCAAAACATTAGACAGCCATTAGTATCATTATCATCACTATCAACCAGTAGTTGAGACATTAGCCAAAGCTGTCTCAACGTTTTGACGCTCACAGAATCATATCATTCAGCCACTTTGTGCTCAGATCGTTGCGGTTTCCGTCAACGTCTTTTTCATAGCAACTTTATTGGCCAACGGGATGTTTGTGCCTCAGCCGGGAAGCGACAGATGGACAACCCGTGAACTCAACCTGTGTGATGCTTCCATGAGCTGAAGACCACAAACTACTAGACCTTCTATACATACTCAAGGATTCAGCGAATGCCACGACATAGCAATGTCAGGCCATTGCAAGTAATCACATTGTTGAAGTACTGGCATGGAGGATGGATGCCATGACAGCCGATGAATACATTTGCTGTTCTGTGCTATTTTGTACTTTCAACTCTCCGCGTCTGCAGGCATGATCAGCAAAGGTTTGCATGGCACGTACCCACGATGATAAATGTGTTTCATGAATTCATGAATGCTAATCACCTCTTGCAAACACTATGAAGGACTTAAATGCTGCTTGATCCTCAGCTTCTTCACTGCTGCTTCATTCCTCTTGAAGCTGGTTCTGATGGCCTCGGCGAGGACCGTTCGCTACTTCAGCTTGTATTTCACGCAGGTTTTAAGGCGATGGGATTGATTCCCGGACAGGACCTACCAAGCGAGGTGATAACATCTTGGTTGATTATATCATAAAGCATCACTATCAGTGAACAAGATTGAACAAGAACAATGTAGTTTGAACTGCACATATATTTGCAGCATTTTGCAACTATAGTGTACAAATATTCACGGCTATATTTATACTGGTTGAGTATACATACTGTACTTGCCAATTTAGGTATTTATGTTTCAAAATATCTATAACCTTTTTGCTTATAGCTAACGAATATTTGGTGATTATATATGTAAATTATGAACATGTTTGGGAACCTATTTCCTTACAACATTACAGTAGCTTATTCTAAAACGTAAGGCCATTGGATTCCAGGATAGAAGTCTCCTAAGTTGGAGCCTAGCACAGTGAACGACATTAAAGACATGGAACATCATTGTCCAGCGCATGTCCTCTCATGCATTCATGTTGATAGATTAGTTTCAAGATTTGTGCACTCTCTCCGATGGCAATGGGTTTGCCCATAGAACGCCATACAACATCCTTGGACAACATCCTTGGTTGTTCAAGTAAACGTGCTTGGATGGTTTGCTAGTGACAGATAATCCGAGACATGCAAGTTGTGCCCCGTCACAATTTCCAAAATGCTTTTCGCCAGTGTTCAATGATGGTTTGACTGTTCAGTGTTGATTAGTTGCCTCACCGGATGAGTTTTTAAGATAGCATTTATTGTATAATTATGCAATACCAACAGGATTTGTCGACCAGCGTTTGTGCGAGCCGCAGGTTTACTCCCGCTCAGCACACACCTCAGATGGCTGCGACTGATCATGTGCAGCCACGTAGATCCTAGTGATGGTTTTAAGAAAAAGACAATCATCAATTCTTGGGAGGTTGCTGGAACCATTGATGGACAGCCCCGAGCCGTATTTGATTCCCCGGTTTGTTCATATTATTGCACCGTTCATTTTCTTTGGAGATTTGCGGATGCTGCGATCCGGACGTCTGGGAGCGTGGGTTGGACCTCCCTTCCTGTTACGTTGTTGCGTGTGCTGGGCCAGATTCAGGACACAAGAACTGCATGGGTGGTGGTTTTCAAGATGTGTGATTTCCCCCAGTATTTGCGAAAGGTTGGTTGACATATTTTTTGAGATGTTGAAAACACCAACCGGACAAGAAAACAGAGAGATGATTGACGGATTTGAAAGTGAATTCGAGTTGCATTTCTCTGTTGACTGGTGTGAGGTTGCCCACTAGCGAAACCCACCACTTTCATGTAGAGTTTTTACTGATTTTTAAGTGTACACGATGCTGTAATCTCAAGGCCCATTCATTCATCGGTCATAACATTGATGTGTTCTTTCATATGTTGGGCCCTGTGACACAGACTTTTCCATGAAGTTTGTGCAGGGACATTGATATACTTGAATGTTCTTTAACGTTGCGTGTTGCTTTCGCGCAGTTGTTTCATCAATTAATATCAATTAATTATTATTGAGGAGCTTACGCCAAATAGCGAACCAGCAAGCCAAGATTAGTTACTACGCAAGTAGTACTCGTAGCAGGGGAGGGGGCAGCAACCGGGAAGTCGCCCCTTTGTAGAATGTATAATAAATATGGTGTCATGGTCACTTTCATGGTTGCTGTTGTAATTGTGCTTGTGGTTGGTGTTGAACTGTTGTTATTGTGGTTGTGGTGGGTCTTTGTTGTTGTGGTTGCTGTTGTTGTTGGTACATTGACTGAGTGAGGATTCTTTTAATCCTGAGTTAGTTTATTCTTGGAGGTTTCCATCCAGATCCGTTTTCTGCCATATTTTCCTTGAAAGACTACAATTAAATCTGATCGCCATTCACATGTGTCGGTGAAGCCTTCACTTCGCTATCAGCATGTCTCCACTTCGTAAGCTAAGTTTGGTGCAGGAAACCGCTCGCCACAGCACGCACTTCGCTTACCAAATGCCACAAAAATGTCACAAATTCACCAACTTCAGCTTCAGGCAGATCGGTGACCCCAACATCCAGCCAGACTATGCCAGACTACGTACGAATTAATTGCGCTTCCCCTGTCTCCGCTGCAGAGAAGTAGAAGCTATTGCAATGTCCACAGCTTCGGAACCGCGGGGCCCAGCTTTCAGGCTGTGCATGCTGAATGCCGTGTGCAGGAGCTGCCTGGGCGGCGTGCGAATGAAACACTGGTGGGTTTCTGGTGCCTGGTTGATGGGGAGCCAGTGATGATTGATCACAGCTGATGATGGTTGATGATGGGTTGATTATGGTTGATGATGGGCTGATGATGCTTGATGACTGTGGAGAATGATGACATCAAATGATCATCAGTCACGGTCCATGTTGAACGAGGAAGAACAGCCAACCATGAGCAACCAACACTCGTTTGATCTCCAGCAACCAGTGTCAAGTTATGGGTCGGTAAAGGACAACTGATGACCAACAATGGTTGATGTGATTGGGGTACCCTTTGGCCAACTGAGCTGGGTGCTGAAAATCATCATGTTTAATGCGTAAAAAGTGCTATGAACAGATACAGTATTAATTTTGTAGTGATTCCAGTTGACTATAGTCATACTACTATGATTCTAGCGCGTATGGGAAAACTTAGTATAAAACTAATATGACCGGTTGATTCTAGTCGTGAGAAGCGTCCACAACAGCAACAGATGTGGTGCATCAGCTCGTCCAGGTTGGGCATAGCGCATTCCATGGGCATTCCAACCCACTGGGACAGTGAAAACCGGGGATGCCGTGCGGCCTCACCGCTGGACATCGCTGGATCCCTTCATTTTTGAGAAGTTAAAACCGGGGCCAGGGTAGTTTTGATCAAGTCATATCAAATCTTAAGCCCATTTTGCTGCATGTAATTATGATTGTTTGGTAATTATCTGGTTGGTGGTTTCAAACGTTTTTGTTTTTTGCCACGGATGGTTTGTTGATTGCTTATTATTTTTCAGAGGGATTGAAACCACCATACATTGACTTAGCAGCATCTAGCGAACTCATATTAATTATACAGCCCGTAGCAGCCACTATTCAGTACCCATGACCTGTCATTTTACCTTGCAACAAGCTTTCTTAGTTTAACATTTTCCGTACCATCCTCGTAGAACAGTCTCTGGCTGTTTGTGTTTGCCAACACCATTCTTCACTTGCCACGGCCTTGTTGTCGGCAGCCCGGCAGGCTTTTTATCGCCGCGTTTGCGCAGCTTGGGAAACCTCTGTCAGGCCTGTGGTTGCACGTGTGGTGGATGTCACTACTTGCTTCTTTTGCTACAACGGCCATGAGGGAGTCGATGGCATCACCCAAGACAAAGTTTTGAATGGACGTAACTTAAGGACCGTAAAGTGGGCAACCATCACCGTCAGCAGTGATAAACATTTACTTCACAAGCCAACACCGGAATCCCGAAAGGTTTGTGAAACCATGTGAAACCTATATGTGGCAGAATCTTCCGAGAGTTAATTTTTGGAATAGGAAAAGCGATCCTGATTCGCGTACAAGTCCAACAAGCCACCGAAGACCAGCATAGCAGACCATAGCTGTGGTCAGTGCTCCTGCGCAGTTCTGTTGGGCCGCTCCAATTTGGCCTTGGTCTTGCACATAGGCGGAGGGCTTCGGGCTGCGGTGGGTCATATCCAATCCTCATTGGATGATGTAATTACATGTAATTAGTTACTTGCAGTCACTTCCTATCCTGGTTAATGTTGGTTGCATATACCTAAAGTATTCTTCTTCTTGCTTAGTGTTGGTTGCACACCAACCCTACTGTGCCCGCTGCTCAGGGTCCGCAGTGGCGACCCTGGGCATCTACGATAATGGCTTCTTCAATCCATCGTTGTCACCTGGCAACTGAAGCAGAGCTACTGAGAACACTGACCTGGGTTGGTTGGTTGTTCGACAGCATCCTTGCCAGCCAAACGGCTGGAAGTTATTGCCGTTTCCTGTTGGATCCTGGTGATGTGTTCATAAACCACAGGGCAATCAGCAACTTGAGCGGAAATCACACTAATCTTTCTGCAGGGCACAACATAGTATGATATGGGTGGATACCTGCAACATTTGGGACTTTCGCGTTGTCAGCACTTTTAGCGCTGGATCATCCCGATAGCCCAAGGGTGTAGTTTGAGCGAACCTTGAGCTGTTTTGTGAGGGTTGAAAGGGCCCTTCAGGAAATGCAAATTTGCACGCAGGGATTTGTCTACATGTTTGAATCCACTGGTACCAGTATCATGGAGATGTATTGCCTGGGCGGGTTGACCCCTCCTCTTCGAAGGTTTGGGAACACGAGTTTTCTTTGGGGTCCCAGGGTCCCACGAATCCCAACCAGTGAGCGCTCAGCTGCTCAGCCCAGGCTTTGTGCATGCACCTGCTACTTGCTTCGCTTTGCCTGTTGCTTGGCAGTAGATTGTTTGTGCCGGAAATCTTTCAAACCAAGGGTATGGACACTGTTTGGAGCAAGTGAACCGCAAAGACCTTGGATGAGACAAGTATGTTTGAAGTCTGTTTTGATCAGTAGAAATCCTAAAGTTTATTTGCGTGCGTTTTGTGAACATTGTGGAACACTCATTTCCATAGCTATGGGCTTGGTACATCTCTTGGTTCTAGTTCACTTGGACAGCCCTTTTAAATATACTGCAATCAGCACCATCCTGACTTAAGTATCAGCGTTGAGTTGGTATGTATTGGTATCATTGGAAGATATTGGAATCATATAATCATGTATCATACATATCAACATATAATCATATAATCATGAACATCTCCTTTCTTCAATCTACCTCGGGGGGAAGTTTATACGGCGGTTCTGCCAACTCTTGGCCCCCAGGTTTGCATGCGCGCGATCCGCTCCTCTATTCGATCACCATGGACTGTGTGCCTCAAAGTCAGTGATGTGCCCAGTACCGGAGAGATTGTGTGGATCCACAGTGACATGTCAAGATAGTGATTTTGGAAGAGCATCAGCGACGGTATCAACAAATACGCATGGCTAGCTCCAACCATTGAAGCATTCCTCAAAAGATTTCATGGGGAACCCCTTTTGCAATTTTTAGTGCCCGGGGTGCTCTGAAGGATCTTTTTCGGATTCTTCAGCAACTGGCTTTGGGTCAGTCAAAACCCTTAGTCCCCCTGGTTCCCCATCATGAACCAGGCTGTTTTCCCTATAGTTTTGTCGGTCATTATCCCCATGAAATTGGTTGGTTAACTGCTTGACCCATAGCCATATAGTTGGTATATATTCCCCATTATTGTTGGTTATCATCCTCTATCATTAACCATTAACCAGCTATTATTAGCCATTGGTTGGTTGGTTATCTGCTTGACCCATAGCCACTTGGCTTCAGGGGACAGCAGGACAAGTGACCAGGGATTCAACTGGACTTGAGGCGGAGTCGATGGGCTGCACTCAACTCGTAGAAGACTCAGCGTTGAAGGGAGATGAAGAATGAGGACAAGTGTTTCAAACAGAATGGTTGGTTGATTGGTTGGTCGATTGGTTGGTCGATTGGTTGGTCGATTGGTTGGTCGATTGGTTGGTCGATTGGTTGGTCGATTGGTTGGTCGATTGGTTGATCGATTGGTTGGTTGATTGGTTGGTTGATTGGTTGGTTGATTGGTTGGTTGATTGGTTGGTCGATTGGCTGGTCGATTGGTTGGTCGATTGGTTGGTCGATTGGTTGGTCGATTGGTTGGTCGATTGGTTGGTCGATTGGTTGGTTGGGTTGGTCGATTGGTTGGTCGATTGGTTGGTCGATTGGTTGGTCGATTGGTTGGTCGATTGGTTGGTCGATTGGTTGGTCGATTGGTTGGTCGATTGGTTGGTTGATTGGTTGGTTGCTTCATTGGTTGGTTGCTTCATTGGTTGGTTGCTTCATTGGTGGGTTGATTTGTTGGTTGGTTGGTTGGTTGATTGGTTGGTCGATTGGTTGGTTGGTCGATTGGTTGGTTGATGTTGGTTGATTGGTTGGTCGATTGGTTGGTCGATTGGTTGGTCGATTGGTTGGTTGATTGGTTGGTCGATTGGTTGGTTGATTGGTTGGTCGATTGGTTGGTTGGTCGATTGGTTGGTTGATGTTGGTTGATTGGTTGGTCGATTGGTTGGTCGATTGGTTGGTCGATTGGTTGGTTGATTGGTTGGTTGATTGGTTGGTTGATTGGTTGGTTGATTGGTTGGTTGATTTGACAAGTGGTTTCAATTTTGATGACTAGTGGCCTGGCTTCACAATGTTTCGAACATCCTTTCTTTTCCAGTGTTGCCTAATGGTTGGTTGATTGGTTAGTTGGGGAATCGCCAAGAAAAGTTGAACGATAATGGATGACGGTGGATGATGGATCATTTGGAGATGCCGATGTGGATTGTGATGGGTGGCTGATCATGACATAGCAGTGTTTCATACAAGCAACATTCACTTGTGGATCAATTTTAGGCTCTTGGTGGACCAATACAACACTGGGATAATACACTGGGATGATGCAGTATCTGTGTTTTGGATAGTTTCGAAGACAGGACACAATGAAGAATTTACGATGCTGTTGATGGTCGTGCTTAGTCCACCAGCCTATGTGGTTTGATGGTTGGTTGATCGGTTGCTCTTAGTTGGTGCTGCAGTCCTGGTCTACGTACTAGTAAATGAATGTAAATGGCAATTTCTAACGTCTAAGCAAGACGAATAAATCCAATCTTTGATTTACCATATTACAATTCCTGCTAAAACACTTGTCACTTTCCTTCTCATAGTCCTATGTGATTATCCAATCACTGGACGTTCTCTCTCTCTCTCTCTCTTTGTAAATATATATATATATATATACACTCCGACATGTACACTATTGAACAAAGCTATGTAAGCATCTAGAATGCGTGTCGACATGTACATTTGTCTGTGAATATATGTGTATATCATGGTACTTGGATGTTACTATGATGGTTTTCTCTCTTTTGTGTGCGCAGTACACAGTACACAGACCTATGAAATCAACGTATTGCTGTGCCTCGCTGCCATCACAACAGACCGAGTATCGAGGCTTCGCACCCTGTCCTTCAGCGCTTCTGCAGTGCTGGGCGGCTTTCTGGCGGCGCCCTGGCGGCAGTAGCAGGGATGCTGAGCACGAGGAGGTTAGACAATCCATCAATCCATGGATGTTTGTCTGAGCTAATGTAGTCCTGACAGGGATAACAACCAGCAGCATAGTCATGATGGGGATATAAACCAGCAACACAATTATGATGGGGATATCAACCAGCAACACACAACAAAGGTTGAAGAGGTGTCGAAGCATCGTTGGATGAATGGCTTAACAGATTTACATTTGTTGCTGGTCTTACACTTATTCAGACTTTTGTCGATATTGGAGGACTAACTTTGTTGACAGACCCACATACTTGGCTTTTGTACATTTTACCCAACAGTTCCCAGTGGCTTCGCATTTGGCGATTCTTTGATCAAAAATGTGGTGCCAGTTCATGATGCCAGTCCATTCCACCCCTTGCTTCCACTTACCATGAGATCGTTGGTAACGAGCTGGTAACCAGTTGGTAACAGTTTCTACCATTGTTCAACCATCATAGTTACCATTGTTCAACCATTCAACCAGCTGGTAACTTCTGACTTCTACAATTTCCTACCTATATGCTGATTTCTACCATTGTTCAACCAGCTGGTAACCGCGACCCATGGGCCCCGAGGATCGGCACGGCTACGAGTTCTCCTTCACCTTGACCATCATCTCCCTGCTGGCCGGGGGCCTTGCCATGGGGGTCGCGAAGGCTTTTTACTGCGGCCTGCTACTCAGTGTATGATATATGCAATACGTAGTTTGATATTTATTTTTACATATATTTGTATATGTATATATATATATATATGTGTATGTATATATGTATACTATATAGATATCTTTTCTGATTAACATATGCCCAATGCCCTATACCTATAGATTTATTTGCATACCAGGGGCTAATCTGACCGGTCTTGTGGTTACCCGTTTCGGGTTGTTGTTAGGAGAGGGTCTGTAGTTTATGGACACCTGCTGTGTCGCAGAAACGCGGATTTTTCCCAAAGCTTCCATCGGTTTGTGTGTCCTTTTCCACTACAAAATTAAGCGCAGCTGGGCATTTTTTCCGATTCGTTGGCTTCCATAATTGGTTTGTTGTTTGCTAGGCTCAGGAAGCAGGCAACTTGATCAATTTTGGAAAGTAGCCTTGACAGCAGTTGTCATTTGCGATCTTCATACTATATACTGTATTTTGAATGTTGGCAAACCTTCACTACATTATTGTGGTTGCAATGTCATGTGGTTCCGCCAATGGTTGATTTCACAATTTAAAGGGCAGTGTAAGAGGGCTTTCTCCATTTACATCCTGGAACTCTCAGCTGATGGGAAATTTCATAGGACACATGTGCAGGATACTTGGCTCTTGCCACCAAAGCTTCCTGCAATATTTCCCAACTGCAGTGCTGTGTTCTATTGATCCTTTGCATCGCAATTCCAAGGTCTTCTGTTGGATAGGAGCACATTTGCCCTAGCTACACTGGAATCTCGGTCTCCAATGGTCACCACCTTACTAGCTCCGAGGAACATAAACCCCCAAATTGTCCAGAACTGTTTGGAGGGAGCTGTTGTTGGCCCACGCATGTCCTGAACCTGAATGATTAGGTGATCATAGGCCACTCTGCATATTTTGTCACGCCGGCAATGATTGAGGCATGCACCATCTTCATGGCGCCGGCAATGCTGTGGTTTCCGAGAAAGGACGCGGACAACAGATTAACACAATCAGAAGCATTGACGGAACTTGTTGTATGCTGGGTTCAGTTTTGAATGGCATAATTGCAATGGATCGTCGAAGATATGCGAATGTTATCTTTTGGCAATGCTATAGATGTTACTTAGATATGTTTTCTCATGTTGCTATGTTTCAATTCGGCATCCACTTGTATTGGCTTGGCCGTCTTCGATGGCATCCAGCCCAAAAATGCTTGACCATAGATTTTGGAACCGTGACAGCCTAAGGGCCTTGGCTGTCTCAGTCAATACGGACCATATTATTCAGTGATGTGCGTCCGCAGTTGATGGACATTGGCATAAGGTGTGGAATTCGCTGATTCGTACCGCTTCCGAGACAAAGACAGTAGCATTGAGCATGGCAATTGATTTGGGTATATCTGGATCATTGATGCTTAGTTGATTGTCAGTCAGGGCATGTTTTTTTGTGATGGCAGAGTGATGGCGAATTGATGATCAATCCAGATCAACCGAGATCAACCCACACCTGGACGGCAGGAGGGGCTGAACGAAACTCAGGTCGGACGGGGGATGGGCCAATCAGAAACATGGTGAAGTGTGGAATTTGTCCATCAGACTTGTTGTCTAAAATCCTAGTTGCTCATGGAACACCACAGAACACCATGAATATTCAAAATCACCATGATCCAAATTGTGTATCACAGATGTTTCTCAACTCGAGTATTGGTTATTAGGCTCATCAGGCTTCTTGTGGGGGTTCATGGTGTGGGAGCAGAAATGTTGCAGCTTAGTTCTGCTGATAGTGATACTGCTTGTCGCTGGCCCACGGCCTTGAATTCTTGCTGATGTAATCTGCAGAAAGGGCCGAATTGTTTGCAGCAAAAGGGCCAATCACACAAAACAGTTTTGTTGGAACGAAGTAGTGGGTTTGGCTATGATGATCTCAATCGTTATCTGTGCTTGGTATGATTCCTAAATTTGCCAAGTTGCATGAATTGTTCAAGAAAAGTCGGAGCGAAGGTCTTTTCAGCGACCTATAACTTATAACCACCATCAACCATATATTGAAACCTTGCCTTAGACATATCCATTGATCATTGATTCTTGTGTCTCCCGTCATGTGCCTCAGAGGTTTTAAGGGGGAGAAACTGGTGATCCATATTTGCCCGATCAGTGGTTTCACACTTGTTTAATTTTCCCCGGTATTAACAAATGGTTGTTTGATAGACAAATTTGTTTCATAGGGGTTGACACCACCGACCAGTAGCTGGTGATCCTAATCCCTATTTTTTTTGTCACTAGATCCATATCAATGAATGATCGTAGGGATTTTCTTCTGTCAGAATTATTTTTGAGGAACGGTTCGTGCTGAGAATGGCTCTCGTTCTGCACTGGCTACTATGCAGAATGAACAATCCGTGAAGACTCCATCGCCATCTTGAAGCGATTTTAAGCGTTACCGTAGCCACGATCTCGAGCTAGAAGGCAACAGCACAACCATTATCATCAAAGACAAGCATTCACCAGCTTAGTGCTGGCCATTCAGTGCGCTTAATCATCATGAACTGCAGTAAACCACCATCTACTCATGAACCATTGTTAAGTACATCAACAATTGACATGAACACTCACCGTTAGTACACATTCAGGTGATTAAACATGCACTAAACATCTACTAAGCATCGACTCATGAACTATGGATATCATGGATCATTCAAACACCATTTTTCATCACATGTTGCAACAGCCGGCAACAGCTCTGCCACGTCCATTCTTCGATGCGCATCCCCCGCACCAGGCAGCGCGCGATTCGCTCATCAGCGATGTCTCGACGCCCGCAGAGGAAGCCTCCGAAGTGCAAACCGTCGCTCGGTGTGACCTGCTACGGCCGCTTGATCATCAGCGTTCACAGTTATGGAGCCAGGGGTATCCCAGGGTATCCCAGGGTATCCCTTTTCTGTCATAGGCTTGAACTGGTTTTAAGGGAATCTAGATGTATATCCCATTAAAGGGGAAGCGGTGCCAGGAGCCACCCTGAGTAACCAGATGGTAGTTGATAAGGATGGTTTAGTGACGCTTGATATTGGTTGATAATGCGCTTGATCATGTGGCTTTGTGATGGTTGACAATGGTTTGGTGATGGTTAATTTAATAGTTGTTCAAATGTATTGATTGTGGTTGATAATTATGGTTGAAGACAGTTGAGAATGATCAGAAAAATGGTTAATAGTGGTGATGTATGGTGGTTGATGATGATTGAAGTTGCTACTGGTTGATGATGGCTGAGAACGGTCTATGATTGTTTGTATAGTGCTGGCTTTGCTGGTCTGCGAGGGACTGGCGAAATGCGATGCTCACCACAGATGCAGCGTTGTGACCTAGAGACATGTTTGGATTCTTGAGCATTGTTCACCATGTTGTTTGGTTGCTTTTTCCTATTACTGTACCATACGTTTTTAGCAGCCCATATTTCTTCTGAACTTGTGTTTCGCGATGACCATGATGACAAACGATGACTATTCACCATTTTATAGATTAGTCATGCGTGCCAACGATGAATCTTTAGAAGATGTTCAAACATGGTTCGCCATTTCTATTTGACAAGTCCACTGTCACATGGATGCCGTGTTTTGAAAAGATATCTTACTGCAACGGATTCTTCACCGAGGCCCCGTCGAGACCCCTTTGAGGAGCTGGCGCCGTGCAAAAGAAAGGGTGCCGATGGGTAGGGATTTGCACGGAACCTTGGATTCACTCCACCCTGTAGCTCGGTCCAAAGGTTTTGATCACGTTTTTAGCAGGTGCCGCTCGCAAATCACAAACCCGTTGACTAAGTGGGGGAGCAACCTCGATACTCAGAGGAGCTTGCTGCCGGTGACATCAGAGAAATTTATTTGTTGCTACGGTATCTCCATGTTATTTCTTTGGGTTTACCTAAACAGTGATCATGTTTGAGTGGTCTACTCTACGAGTGGCCTTGTCAGGTTACGTTTGTTGATTGCTTTGATGAAAGGATATGTTTTCTGGTGCACGCCTCTTTTCCATGTATGTAATGATTGTGGCCACAGTATGTTCAACTGAATTATCGAAGATCATCAGGGAATGACAGCTAGATGTTGGTTCAAAAAGTTGACTGCATATGTTCCAGGAATGGTACGTTCCACTAGTCAGAAGATACTAACAGCATGCCGTTTCCGACAACCATGGTTTGACGAAGCAAAGATGGGTATTTCGATAGTGCAACCAACTAAGATCATCATAGATCGTTTGACCTAACTTGCTCACAGTTGGATTGCGTTGGAGACCAGGCGTTGCGTGTCCATTCGTTGCGTGGCTCGGTATCACACCCAGCTGCAAAGCTGACGACACAAAGCCACAGAGTTCGCTGGTCTGCTTGGAGCGATGTCCGACTGATTGTCGATCAGAGCATTGGTTCACCAAGTTAAGCCTGATTGATGTCATCAAACCTCCAAGGCAAAGTGTTCTTTTGCTAAGTGTTCTATTATGTTCTATTGCTAAGCTATCCGAAATTAAGCCAGTCTGAATGTGCACAGCTGTTTTTGCTTGCTGCTTCGCTGATGTTTTGGTGATACTACTTAATGTGGAATCGAAGAAAATCTGGCTGTCATCGAAGCATGTTGTGCGTGTGGCTTTGTGATGATTTGGAAGGTGGAGGAATGCAGAAATGATTGCCCTGATATGCACGTTGCTTGGCTTGGCTATTCAATAGCATGATCATATTACGACCAGGTCTTATTTGCAGCTTCTCCAGCTCACCCGGAAAATATTGGCATCGCATTGACATTGGTTGACCTCATTGGAAGTTATTACAATTCTCAACCATATTTGGCCAATATGTACTGCGTCCTTCTGCTCCTCTGTGTTGTTCAAAAATGACTCAAAACTGATGTCTTTGCAAAGACTGTGAAATACTAGCACACCATTTCATATTGCGACCTTTTCATACAAGCAGAATCCATAGCGATGCCAAACCGCACATGCTAGAGCCGTTCCATATACGCGGATTTGTCATCAGCTCCTTTGAGAGAAGGTGGATACCGGATACCGCACACTCCAACAGCTGTTCACAGCTTTTCGTTGTGACAGCTATTGCAAGCATTCTGTTGATCGGCCAGCTGAAGCAATGGTGCCCAATGGACAGATGGCAGGTGCAAATGGGGTCTGCTGGGGGGTTCGACCATCACCAACTCAACAATCAGTAGGTTCCTCTTTGCATTTGTAAATTGTAAGTTGTACAAAACATATTCATCATGATAGGCCCATACTCACTATGACCAAACATGTCCCGGCAAAAACCTAGTTATTTATTTTGTTTATTTTTGGGATGTTCGCCAGACTACAGGCTCTTGACTCATGACTAATAATTAGCTTGGATCGTTGTTTTCGAACCCAAGTAATCAAGGTGGATTGAATGTGCGTTCAATGCAAAAGTAGGTTCGCTATGAGATCAGAGCATGCGGTCTGTATCATGTCTCAATTGCGCAGAGTGATTCTTGTGACTCCCCAGTTTTGTATGGTTGGTGGTCAACTAGACGCGTGTGGATGTCTGACAAAAATGGAACCTCGAGCCTTTAGAGAAAGACGGCGCTGATGTGCTACAGTTCTTGTCGTCATATTTCCTTGGCATTCAAGCCAACCCCTCATTTGGGGGATGTGGGATGCCCCAAAATAGGGCATACGTGCCACTAGAACTGGTTGATGGGAGTCTTCAGCCACCACAACCATCATCAGCCTGGTATCAACCACAAATACACACCCGATTTCCCCAGTATCAAGCCTCAAGTACTACGAACCACCACTGCAAGCATTAGCTAATTCATGGTTGATTGGTAGTAGTTTTTGATATTGACAATACCCATGGTTTAGTGATCAGGTTATCTAGCAAGCCACCAACCACCATCAACCACCAGTCACCACGGGATGGGGAGTTCCAGCAGGCCGCTGATGGCTGGGAGTTCTCCAGCATTTCCTTGCCACAGGCCATGCGGGTGCGCAAGCATCTCCGGGGAGAGTGGTGAATGGATGACCAAACATGAGAACCCATAAGGTGGTTTCTCAAAATAGGGGACCCCAAAAATGGCTGGTCTATTGCTATAAATTACTAGATGGATGATTTGGAGGTACCCCTATTTTGAGAAACACCCATAATGAGGCTGGGTGACATGCACATCTGATTTATGCAATAGGTATAAACCCGACCACCAATACAACATATGCATATATAGGTGTTTCTCAAAATAGGGGCACCCCAAAGATGGTTGGTCAATGGTTGATAAAGGATGATTCGGGGGGTCCCCTATTTTTGAGAAACCACCATATGTTGTTCATCATTCCTTGGTTAAACCCATAAAATAATTGGCGGTCCCGATTTCGATTGGGCGATCAGCCATTGTCCATCAGCCATGATCAGCCATTCTCCAAGCCTCAACTTATTGACTAGCCCTTATCAACACTTAAAATTATCATTGAATATCATTAAGTGAATTTCTAGCTATTATACAATGAGTGATGGTTGAAGGTTTCAACCAGAATGATTTTAGATTGAATGGTAGTAATTAATAACAACCACAATCATGATTGTCAATGAGTATTGGCAATTCATTACTCAAGCTCTCATGAATCATAACCCGGCAATCACTAGCAATCATGATGATCATCACTTGAGCTAAGAAATGAAAATCAAATCTTGATAGATTCTTAGCAGCACATATCTTCTGACTCATTACTTAAGCTTGGAAGAAACAACACATTACTTAACCTGAGAGATCAATCAGAAACCATGACTTAACCTCCTAGGTTTCAGCAAACTTAGCCATCACTTAGCCATTACTCAACCATTCCTTAACACCGAATCATTACTGAACTAACCATTTCATTCCTAACCCACGACATCCCACGACATGATGACCATTCCAAGATATTCCAAGCGTCAGGGCGACCTCAACAACGATGCTCCGAGGCCAACTTGTTGGACTCGCCTGGCGAGCTGGGCTGTGTGAGCACCTCAGGTGGTTACGAATCGGTCCCATGGGATGCTTAACATGGCGACTAACCACCATCATAACCATTTAACCCCATGATATGGTGAATAGATGATAGGTTATCATGGTTATCTTACCCCATGATATGGTTAAAGATGGTGGTTATCATGGTTAGCAAGGTGGTAAAGAGGCTATTGAGATCGTTTTGTGAATGGCTACGTATGGTATCCATAAAACTGGCAGTGGATACACGTGTGATAGATCGCCAGAATCTGGTTTCTTCAATGCAAACACTGATCATGATTATCATCACAAAATATCATAAGATCATTGATAGTCAATGATTGATGGATCATATATTGTGATGGATCAATGATAATAATGATTTTGTGTCCACCCTCATAGCAGGTTTGTGTCCACACTTACAGCTCTTCCTGCTTACTTGATGGGAGTCCATCTGCTGATTCTCGAAATCCAACTTTCACTTCGACCACCTGCCAGTGGTGACTTTAGACAAGTTTGTTGATGAACATATCATATAACTAGCACATGTTCACGATTATTTGATTCTTTCATTGTATCCATTAGCTTCGTTTCGTTGATATTTCTGTGTACCCAGCCGCTTGGATTTGATTCACAGCCGCAGCGCCCTAGGCCAAGAAGTATGATCAGCCCGAGCAGGCGGGACGAGGACATGAAGGAAAGAACTGGTCATATTCAGTGAGGATCTGATAGGAACTGATGAAGTAAAGTTACCAGTAGATATTCCAGTTGCCAGTAGATAATTACTGATGGTCATATTCCCCATTACCAGTAAATATTCCTTTTACTGGTAAAGTTACCGTGTATTATTAGTCATATATTATAGCTACATAGTAGTGCTTTGCTGGTGAAGTTACGTGGTATATTTCAAAAATATTGTGAAATCATTATGTGCATGTATTCATTTGTGCAATGTGTGTGGTGGTTTCTCAAAATACGGGACGCCCCAAATGGTTGGTTTATCACTATAAAATGATATAACATGTAAATATTGGATGATTTGGGGAGTCCCCTATTTTGAGAACCCCCCCAAATATATCGATATACCATTCATGAATTTGTCGATATCAGCCGGCCGAGGTACATGGTAATGGTTGATCATTGTTTAGAATGGTCGATCATAAGGGAGCCCGTTCTTGGGGTAGAGCCCCTACTGCTGTTGGGGTAGAGCCATGTTTCGGATACCCCAAAACATTCCAAGAGACTGAGGAAAACAGCAACATGAAACGACCACAAGCTGTGTTGGGATTCGGGGTCCATGTCGGGCAAATCGGACATCTTGTTTGTTAAGTTGCATTCATCTTGAAAGAGCTATGGTGCTACGAATGGGCGTTTAGGATAGTTTTGCTTGTTGAAAATGCAGGATTTCTCTACAGAGATCACTTTTCCACGATAGATGTGATAGCATTTTTTAATGTTTTTGATGTCAATACCATTCCACGTCCAACCTCGAGCAGTGGAGCAAAGAGATTGCAAATCTTTTGTCCTTGCTTGCTTTAAGTAGAGGACTTTTGATACAAAAGTTGAGTTTCGCAAAGGGTCCGATGAGTCAATCGCGAGCAGTCGTTTCTCCTGCTATCGCTCTATCGCCAAGATTGGTTGTTGCATCAAAAGATCTAGTGATGTGGTGTTGGATGGTAATGAAATGCATCCTGCTTAAGATACATGTGCAATAGTCAGAGGCATTTAACGATAGTATCCGCAGTAGGCAAACATCGCCTGCAATAGGGGAATGATGATGAGGATAAGTGATCATTCAAAAGGGTCCTCTCCAAAGCAGCCAATGATGACCCGTAACGCCATCCAATCTGCACCCAGACACGGAAAATGATTTGAACGTATCTTGTCACCTTGATCCCGGTGCTCACCTACTTTGAATTGAAGCAATCTGGTCCATCGAGATGACATTGAGCCATTCGTAGACCATGTGAAACCATTGTAAGTAATTCGCTTTGGTTTGATGATGGCAACAACCATTGGTTTGTTTGAAACCATTGTGAAACCATTCAAAAGTAATTCGGATTGAAGAAAAAACATTGCAGATTATGATGACATACGATTTGAAAGGGTTGCACCTGCGACTGCGGAGCAAGGCTGCAAGTAGTGCATGGAAAGATGCAGCTCGAGACATGGTGCCAGCACTCAGATTCCGAGCTTTGTGATTGATCTCTGGGCAGGGCTCAAGCTTTCCTTCACTCACACAAGCTGGGTATAGTGGGTATACGGTATACTGCAGTTTACCGTGGGTTACCATGGTTTACCCGATGGTTTACCATGGCCTGCCATGGTTTACCACGGTTGGTTCTGACCCAGGGACCCGGTTGCCAGGTCTTGGCCGCCTCCCAGATAGAAAAGAGGCGCCTCGAGGTGCGGAGCGAAGTCATCAAAACACGACCTGTGCATTCAAACATAAGAAACACCAGCAGACATCAACAAACCAATGCAAACCATTGAAATCATATATGTATACCTAAGTCTTCCCCCCTTGCACTATTTTAGCCTCTAAGCAAAAGGCCTGAAATTTCTGACCCTGTTTCATGTTTCAGCCCCTAACAAAAATTTCAGCCCCTATGGCTTTACCATTTCAAGCCTTTTTGCCAGTTCAGCTGTTGACTTGAAGCTAAAGCAGGGCTCCCACGAATGTTTGTTGAACGTAGCTGACAACTCGTCCAAAGATATCTTCAGATGATTCTAGAAGGACAATTATTCAAGACTGGAATTGGTTTCATTCTGTGTTTTCGGATGCTGACCACATTGTCAGCTTGCATCGCAACCCTTGCAGCGAAAACAAAACCACCAAAACATCCAATTAACATGTTTGAACGGTTGTGACTCAATGCATAGATTATCAGCGTTATCAGCGTAAGGGCAATGATACTGTTTTATTGATTGCATCTCTGTATCACGAACTTGGCGTTGACGTTCCACACCAACATTGCATTGGCTACAGCATTTCGGTAACCGCTACGTCGTGATTGACGTGACACCCTCCCTAGACATGTCTTCGCTAATCAAAGACCAGATTCAAAGACAAGGCATTCTGTCAAGATCTTTCTAAGTCAAACTAAAGGTGGGCCATTGCGCCTGCCTTCGGCACCAAGACAAACAGGGTCACTGACGTTGGTCCAGAATGCTTAGAAAACAACATCCGCAAAACCTGAAGGATATTTCAACCCCTAAGACCGGTAGATGGGTATTTCCGCCCCTAAGACGGGTATTTCCGCCCCTAAGACGGGTATTTCAGCCCCCGACTTTTTTCACATTTGATGATTTCACATGAGCAGCTTTAAATGAACACATGAGCAACTCACATGAGAGCATGAGTAAAAGCAGCACATGAGCACATGAGCAAAAACACCACATGAGCACATGCACAAAACGCTGCATGAGCACATGAGCAAAGCATGCTGCATTAGCACATGAGCAAAACGCGGCATGAGCACATGAGCAAAAACAACACATGAGCACATGAGCAAACCACCACATGAGCACATGAGCAAAAGCACCACATGAGCACATGAACAAAAATATCACATGAGTACACAAGCAGAAACACTGCATGAGCACATGAGCAAAACGCGGCATGAGCACATGAGCAACTCACATGAGCGCATGAGTAAAAACAGCGCATGAGCACATGAGCAAAATCACCACATGAGCACATGAACAAAACGCTGCATGAGCACATGAGCAAAGCATGCTGCATGAGCACATGAGCAAAACGCGCCATGAGCACATTAGCAAAAACATCACATGAGCACTTGAGCAAAGCATCACGTGAGCACATCAGTGCCCTTGAGCGCATATATGTTGGCCACAGCGGCCAAAAGAATCCAAAACCAAACAATATGTGATTTCTGCCCCTGGGCATTTTTTTTGCCCCTAAGTGGTTAGGGTCTCTTTTTCCAGCAGGGTCTGAAATTATGCAAGCCTCAGAGGATGCAGGTATATATATATATATATATATTTTATTTATATATATATATATATATTTATATTTACATAGTAATATTATATAGGGTATATATATGTATTTATATTTACATTGTAATATTATATATGGTATATATATATATATACAGATATGTAAATATGAAAATGTATCTAGGTATATACATATGTATGGTCAGCGCCCGTTTGAGGGCCCACCTTTTGGTATGTCCGGGACACTTTTACTCAATGAGTGTACTTCCATGGCACTGTGCAAGGGAAGGTCATTTTTGTGAAGCCTCATGGTACGAAAATCTGCAAGCACAAGCTCTGCCACCCAGCAGTACTGAGTTTTTCAGGTCCTGGTCCAGACACCAACCATGTGATAGCCTGTAGCCTGGAATTCCCACTATCATTGCAGGAAACAACCACACGTGTTTGCATGTGCGTGATTTTTTCTACTGGGATTTAAACTTTTTTGGGCAATCCATGATTTATCAACTGATATGTACTGTAGAGCCCAGAAAAGAGACTGGCAGTCAACATTTTAGGACAACAAGAGAATCCAACCTTTCATGTGTTGAAGCACGCAAATCCTGTCGTGCAACAATCCATCACAGGCCATGAGCACCAAAATGATGCAAAATGTATCAAGGAAACTTTGGGTTTGAATTTGTCTCGAGCAAGCTGTTCCCTTGTCAGCAATTATCCCTTACAACTACCCACTATTAATCATTAGTTCATAGTGGCTGTTCATGTCCGAAAGAATCCATGTTGATTCATCATGGCGATTCCAGTCCTGGCATTCACTGCTTGTGTCTCACATTGGTCACAGATCCTGTCCGAGACATCACCATTTGCAGGAAGCTGCTGCCAGCGCCGACCGTGCGTTGGCGGTTTTTCGAACGCAAGGCAACTTGCTGTCATTGGATTGACGATGGCAACGTCCGAGTTTTCAACCATTTTCCGGTGTTTTTTTGCAATGAGAAAGGTTTACACAATTTGATCAATGCGATATTCAATCAGAACCACGGCCAACTGTAGCTGGTCAACATTCATACTTGTGAAGAATGGATGTTTAATCAGAACCATCATCAGATTTGTTCAGGGTTGTCAATCGCAACTTGTGCAGTAATCATCCCAAACTGATCATAATCCACCATGAGCCTAAGGAATTCCACCAAAACATATTTGGTGACACGTGTGGTTCGGACCATTGGGGATATTGTTTTGATTGACTCTAATATTATATTTAATACTAACATGCTAAACTTACATCATGCAGTATCAATCACACAGGCAGCGTAATGATTCTGGCAGTCTGACGTAGATGATTGTTTCTCAAGTCATAGGGGTACCCCCACATCATCCTTCTAACACCATTTAATAGACCAACCATTGGTATATCCACTGCCCATAATCCGCTTGCTAATAAGCCATTGTCAACCATTGCTAACCATAGTTAATTCATGGTTCTCAGCTGATCAGGGCCCACTCGGGCATGGCTATTGAGTTCAGAGTCTTCCCAGCACATGGATGTATGGAGGATACTACCAACTTCCTTCAACTTGCGTCCCGGCCACGAGCACCGGCTGCTTCACAACCCTTTGCTGCTGCCCTGCGAGCCTTTGCTGCTGGTCGTCTTTCCTCTCCATCAGCATGCCGCCTTGCCGATGAGGAAATTGAACCTTGGTCACCACCCAGGCAGTCTCTTGACCCGATGGATGATCCTGTTCAACAGCCTGTCAGGCCACGCCCTGGACGTCATAGGAACCTTGCTATTCATTGCTATCATTGCTAAGCACCTCGTATGGCAACCAATAAGCCATTGCTAAGCCGCAACCATTGGGGGTACCCCGCTGCTTGGGAAACCATGGCATCACCGCCCAGGGCGGCATGCGCTCCTCAGTTCCGCAGGTGATCCTGAAGGCATCGTTGATGCGATCCGATTATCGGTGCTGGTGCTGCGAGCTGAGGCGGGGGCCAGGAAGATGGCTGGGGTCAGCCAGTGGTGAAGGAGATTTCATCGGTTGAACATGGCTAAACGTATGGTTAAACATATGGCGTAACCAAGATTCCATCAGTTAAACATGGTGTGACATCGTGTAACCATATTCAGTCATGTATGATCATGTGGATGGCCATGGTTTGATCCTAGCGATAACTTGTTGTTGTTTCCCTTGCCAGCTGGTAGATGGTAGGGATCTGGCACCGCCGTCGCAGGGAAAGCTGAAGGAAGCACACGACTTGGCGTCCTGGTCGCACCAACTGAGGTGACGTGTGTGAGGTTTTGCTGTTGATGGCATTGTAAGGTGTTGCTGTTGATGGAGCATGATGGAGCTGTGTGTCATTTGTGGTGCTGTTCTGTTATTTGATGGCGTTGTGTTATTTGTGGTGCTTGCGCTTGTTGCTGTTTTTGGGGTTAAGTTGTTCTTACGATTTGTTTGATGATTTCACTATTCACGAAAGCTCGCGTCAGCGAAACTTGCTGCTGGGGAGGGGACTCACCAAAGCTACAAATTGTTAGGTCCGACATGTTCACCAGGAGGTCCCTTGACATTGCTGCATTGCTGCATGTTGCTGCTACTGCCGTATTTCACCTGTTTCTGATTCTTCCTTTCAGCCAGAAATAACCATAGCTTCATGCAAGCAAGTATATAATGACTATAATGCTATATTTCCAGCCAAGCCATGATATTGTGCTATGATCATGTCAATCAAAACGCATTTTTCTTTGATCATCTAATCATCATATCAGATCACTAACCACAACCAATGGAAGTGGCTTGTCGCTACCATGGGTAATAGCCATCCCTCTCCCAGGGATGCCCGTGTGCAGCTAATGAAAAAGCAAAAGACCGCAATCCCTGAGGTAATTAGGATGATCATTCCTTATCGATTTTTAGGGATGCTATCTCTTGAGAGATTCTTCGGAGAACATGACCAACGTTCATGCGGTGATGCCATCAGCGAAAGTATGCCAACCGTGCTTGTTTTGTATTTTGCCACCCAAGTCATGGGCTTGGCGAAAACTCAACAGAGGGCTCCATCCAAAGGAAGGCTGATGGGTTACCCATGGCTATGGTGATGCGTGCCAGTTGTGATCGACACTCTGCCCCGCTTGGAGAGTGCTGAACCCCTAAAAGACAGGTATTCCAAGCAGATACCAATCAGCTGAGGCTGGATTTCGGATTTGGTCCAGTTTTGTTAAGTGGTCAGATACACTCTTTTTATATGTCCACTAGCAGGTTAGATCACCATGTTGCAGTGTATGAGTTCATGGTGGTGTACCCATGCCTGTCAACAGAGCTAGCGATCGCCTGCGACCTAGGCCCACCTGGGGATATAGTTTGTTGAATTATGGGACTTGTTGCGAGGATGGTGACCCAGAAACATGGCTTGGGAGCTCTTTTGAGCCATCCAATGCCGTCCAAGCCTTCATCAAGCCATGGCAAGACTGATCATCCAAGCCCTTTGGAGTTCGTTCTTAATGCTGATTTGGATGCCCAGGGTGCAGGAGCTTGGAGGCGCATGAAGACATTGTTCATCAAGGGGGGCAGGACCAAAATGGGTTGCTGTTCCCAGCAAGCATATAGAAGATTTGGATGCATCCTGGATTACTATCCTGGATGCATCCTGGATGGCATACATAAGATTTGGGTAGTTTTGAGGTACAAGTAACCGAATGGACAGGGATGCATCCAGGATTTCATCATCACTAGTGATCAGCAGCACGCACCGGCTACAGGTATACCCTCAGATGGAAGCCTTTTCAGGTCAGGAATTGGAAAAGGCCACAGGGGCGATTGCCCGGTGTGACCCGAAGTTTGGTAGAAGCAATCCAGAGATTGAAACCGGTCACTTTGGCAAATTGCAGCTAGAACGGATCTGGACCTTTCTGGCAACGGTTGAGATTGGAGATATTGTCACTATGTTTGTGATCTGAATTCAATCTACCACATCGGCCAACGCTGTGTCACGCTGATCAGGCAAGAATGTTGCTGCTGTTGGCGCATATCAACCACGATAAGCCCTCGCCTGAGGTTTACGAGACCAGTGCATGGTTGATGCTTGAAGGGAGCTATCAACCTTTCCCGAGTTTCTGAAATAATGATACCCCATGCTTCATACGTTGTCATGCGCTGGTGTATATTGAAAAGATCCTTTCAATGAAAGTTCCTTTGGCAACCCCTGCCTGACACAAATTGGTCATTCTCTGTGATTCTCCCTGGTTGTTTTCATGGCACCAGTGTCGGCGTCACGATAGCCGGAAAAATGACGAGAGTTTGTTATGCAGCTGCAGCGCCCAAAATGTCAACGATATCAATAAACAATTAGGAGTTTCCCAAGCCATAGGGTACCCTTAAACTGGTTGGCTTACTACCATAAATTGTCAACATGGGATGATTTGGGAGTACCTCTATTTAGAGAAACCACCAATTGGGTACCAGTTGTCCCATGGCTACAGCTCATCGCTGCAGGGGAAAACGTACGATAGGACACACTAGAATCATTTCTTTATTCACATCTGTGAAATGATGGGACACATTCTTGTGAATAAACAAATAGAACATGTGATGACAAATGATGAAAATGTTGGAACAAACAAGAGTGTGACTTATTTGAAAACAAAGACCCATCATTTGTTCCAACGTGTTCATCATGGATGCTACATTTGTTAGTCATCACCTAGTGGTTGAAGTCGAACGCATTGATGGCTGATTTTGATACACACACTCAGAGTAGATTCATGGTTAGCAGCGCTTCATGGCCAGTGAAGCTTGTATACACACTGGATGCCACAATTCTTTGGCATCAGTCTGCCCGGCTGCTACCGCATCTACCTAGGCGGGGAAGCAGGAATCGCGAACGCGCGAAAGAGTGGAGTGCCCAGTTTGCTTTTTGTTTCATTGTCAGAAACAAAATTCAAAAATGGAGTTATTCTTGAAATAGATTATAAAAGTCAAAACTTTCTTGCTTCCATATTAATTAAGGGTTCCCATCTTGTTTATGCTGGTGGACAACAACATATCAATTTGATATCTTGTTGCTGTGCTTGCGTTGAGTTGTCACTGTGACCATAGTAGAGAGAACTCTTCTAATTGTTCCTTTTCTGATCATTGTCGCCGCTGGTAGTCTTGTTGTTGCTGTTCTTGTTGCTGCTGTTGCTGCTGTTGTCCTAGCTCCGATACTTGCCGCTGCTGCTACAGTCGTTCTTGTTATTGCAGCTGTTCTTCTTTTCTTCCAAAGATATCATTAGGCATTCTTGGAACCGCTATTACAAAGCACCCCCCATTATCGACCAAGATCACTCATCCATGGTACTCAACAATGTGCCATGTAAAGCCAGCGTGCGGGGAGCAATGACCTAAGTATAGATATTCCATGTGATTCTCATAGTTGCTGTGAGCTGCATTGTGATCTTCTTTCAGATGGCCAGAGCATTGAGGTGACAAGTGCTTGCTTTGATTCGTTTCTTCAAGGCAATAGCTATACATAGCTACATAGGTTTTTGACCTTTCTGTGCCGCTTTCTCAGTGTGACGCCATGTCGAGCCGAACATGCTTGGTTTTGCTGGCTTTGACCCTGACCAGCTGCTCTTTTGCAGAGGACGTAAGTACTGGTAGTTTGCGAGGCGCCTCGAAAGAAGATGTTCCTGAGGTTCCTGCTGGGCTGACAGGGATGCCAGAGATGCCAGATGCAAGCAAATTGCCAGACACTCCTGGGCCATACAGTGAAGTGCCAAGTGATGCCGATGCTGAGAAGCCCAAGCCTGCCATGCAGGATTGGAGGTCCAAAGTTCCCAACGCCACTCAAGGCAGTTTGGGCAGCTTGGTCTCCCTGCGAAATTGGCAAGACCATCAGTTTTGCAACGTTCACCAGACAGGCTTCTTTTGTGATGGCGTCACACGCCTTCGTTGCTGCAAGCTAGAGGATGGCGGCTACGCAAAGTGTGGTTCGACGGCCAACTCAAGCGCTTGTGCTGCAGAACAGGAGCCTGAGTCTCCCAAGCTTTGCAGCTACGAAAAACAACAGCACAAAGGTCAAATTGAATGCAAACAAGCGGCAGCTCTCCCGCCTTTTTCGCTACTTCAATGTCTCCGATGGATTTTAATTCACAGACGAAAGTCTCGTGCTTACTACAGCAAAAGGCGCTCATTATTGAAAATTCATAATGAGCGCCTTTTGCTGTGGTAAGCACGAGACTTTCGTCTGTGCTTTTCCTCATCTCTCTTATCCTTTAATTGTCTGTGATTTTCGGTTTCCGGCCGCATCAAATGAAAGACAGATGAACAGGATGCCATCGTGTTCATCTGTCTTTCATTTGATGCATATTCTCCGGCCGAATCCTTCGTGATCTCGGCAGTTCTGATTGAGGAATAATTGACATCACAACGAGGTTTCGGAAAGACTCCCAGAAAGGTATCTATGCCTCACAGCGACAGCTGAAGACATGTTGGACTGTTAAACCAAAACAAGGCCAAACAAAACATGAAAGCCTTGTTTTGGCCACCAATGGGATATCCCAGCTATCCCAGCAGTGGTGGTAGCAGGTGGGTCATTCACCGTGGCTGGCATGTGAGCAGCTTTTGCCAGTCGCATCATGTTGGCTCTTTCTGCAGAAGTCACCATGTCATCCACTGCTGCAATGATTACGGGCACTTCGTCGAATGCAACTCTGCGTGCTCTGATAGCGGCCGCTGGTGTTAGATTTTTGGAGTTAAATCTAAAGAGATTTAGACGCTGGCTTTGCAGGCTGGAATGTAAAGATTGTATAGGTCAAAGCTCCGAAGCTTCCAAGTCTGCAAGCAGCGACTCTTTTGAGGAATAATTAGGGCGCCG